>LR737382.1:20584776-20659049 GCA_902655005.2 Marronus borbonicus
TAAAAGATTCAGTTACTACTAGAGAAATAAGAACATCAGAAACGGGTGTTTATCAAATTCTACACGAAGAGTTGGGAATGCGCGTGTGTCGGCAAGATGAACTCTCAGGTTGCTCGGTCCCGAACAAATTTTTGAGGAGAATTTGCTGCTTTATCCCAAGATGAAGACCTCTTCTATAGGACTATAACTGCGGATGAGACTTGCATACAAGGGCTCTCTACTATCGGAAACGGAATTTTCTGTGGGGAATGTGGTGTAAAGATATTGAGGTTTCGATCGAAACTATGTTTATGTTTAATTGAAAGACAATAGAGTCTCTCTGAGATATGAAAAAAAAAAAAAAAACAACAGAATTTACCTGAGTCAAAATTATAGTTTTCATTTGATCAAGACCTATATTCTCAAAATAAGCAAAATTCATTCAATGATATATTTACTTATCCCGAAAGCTAAAATTTATTCGGTTTGAAACAGAATTTGTTGCCATAAGAATATTTGAATTTTGCGTGCAGACCCAGTGTTTTGGAATACCCTTAATTGAGTACACGTTAAAGTGGAGTATAATAACCAGGAATGTCTACAAAGGCACAATTACGAACTTAAAAGCAGCAACACACCACGATTATGCTCAGAAAACTCTGTTTCTGTACGATAACTGCAGGCTGCATAAAGCACGAATTGTTCAAGCAGTAGTCATTGTGTGCGGCTTTAGGGATTTACAATGACGAAGGAAATTTTCGAATTTTCTGCTATCCGGTACATGCAAATATTGTTCATAAAAAATAACAACAAAATCGAACCAATTTTATTGCCTCAGTTCGGAAGAGGAGTTTATACGTGCCGCTTTTTTAAGTAAAATACACCGACCATCCAGAGCAAAGCACTATATCTTTTACCGAAGAATCTTGCGGAAGCCCGAACGTAAACCTTTACTCGGGTTTACGTTTTTATATTTCCTCTTTCGCATTTCTGGTTATTTTCACCGCAGTCATCGTCGCTTCTCTAACTCGATTTCGGTGTGCGGTACAAATTCAATCATTGTTTCGCGTAAATAAGATTACTACGTTATCAACGTTTATAAAATTAAATAAATCAAAAGAAAAATACCTTGCTATGACTTCAAAGGAAGGTAATTCCATATAGTAAATACCATCAGAAGGTCGCGCTGCGATAGAGTTTAGATTATGTCAGGATTATTATCGATTCTATATTTTATACGATTGACCATTTTAATAATAGACGTACGCAGATTTGAAACAAAAAGATAATGGTGAATTTTATTTAATTTTCATTATGATAATAGTGAAGAGTTTAACGGAATCCAATGAAATATTTTCATCATACTCGCAAATGGTAGTCATTGTATTTTAATGCGCTTACCTCGAATTACGTTGGTGAATTATTGAGCCTGATATAAAATTTTCAAACAGATCCAGACTCCGTATTACTCATCTTGTCGCAATATAGAGTATCTGGTCTCTCTATTAAAACCTCCAACACCTCACCGTGAAGAATTGCTTCGAAAATTGCCACATCATCAACTTAATGTCTAACGATAAATTGTTGAAGGAATAAAGCCACACGAGGAGGCGTTTGTCGAGGAACTCTTTTATTCGTTTTAGCTCCTGAGTAATGGTATCGAGACAATGGATTGTTTTAAGCATGCATGTGCGTTGATTAACTGCAAGCGCTGCTTTATGAATAGAAAAATATTGTTTTAAATCTCTTAAGCTTTGTATAGAAAACTGTAAAAGTGTGCTAATTTTCGGTTTATTTTTTATTTCAAGTTTATATAAATCCGAGTTACAAATCAAATAGAAATCATCAAAGAAAATTTAGTAGAAAATAGAATTTACTAATGGGAGTTTTTTCAAAAATTGTATTTGTCGGAAATATCCTCTTTAGTACTAGTTGCATTTACAAGCAAATTCTCTCTATCCAGAAAGATTAGAAATGCTTATTTAAATTCTTTGCTTCATTAATTGTCTATGTAAGAAACAAGAATCTTACTGTAGGATCCGAATAATTTAACAAAAAATGGGGTTCCCATTTTAAAGTGAAGTAATCAGTTTATCTGAAAAAGAAGTTTGAGATGCAAGCTATGTATTTTTCACCGTAAAATCTGAATCCAGAATAAAAAATTTCATATACCCTTCATATTTCAAAGTTGATCCCCACCTAACTTATAAGAGCGATAGAGATAGTGGCATAGATCTAGATCTTATCAAATATTCATTTGAGCAGGCCAGAACTTTTTGGGCATACGGTACAAAATTTCTGGAAAAAAAACAACAGTAGGCAGCGTTTCTTTCAGGAGAAGTAAATATCATTTTGCAGAAACAGCACCTGCCCACAATAGTTGCTCTTTATCAATTAAATGCAAAAATGCATTTTTTTTTTGCCAGAGCTCAAAATAATTTACAAATCTCCAATAAACCTAAATCACAATTACATTTTCACATTTCCGAGAAGATACTTCGGTTTTTCTTGTTAATGCTTCTCTAGCAAGCTCTTTTTGCACACAACTTTTCCTCTACCTAATTATGGAGACAAGCGGAGAAAATTTTCGCAAAGATTGTCTTTGATATTCTTTTTTTTTTGTCAGTAACTTGTTCTGTTGTTAAACCTTTCTGTTTAGCTGTTATTTGGGTTACTGGACGGTAATATGATCCATTTTGGAACCATATGTGGAGTTATCAGCATCTAAAAATATTCTGAAAACCTTTTTTCCAAAAATTTTTAGATGTTGATAACTTATTTCAAACTGCTTTACTTTTTAAACTAATTGTTACAATAAAAAATAAAAAAACAATAAATATAACAAAAAATCCTCCAGTTTTCTTCTGACTTATCTCATCATTCTCTGGATAACAGCAGGATCGATTTCTTGAATTTGTAGAAAAATGCCTTTTAGTTGGTCTTAATCTGTAGCTTCCCATCCATTGACCACAGTCTTCTATTGACTGGGACTAAGGTACATTAGGAGGATTGTCTAATTTAGGAACAAAATTCACGTTCTTTGTGTTATTCCAGGTATACATCAGACCAAAATATCATATCATTATTGGCATGATGTGTATTTAAAAACTGAAGCAGTTTAAGAAGGCGCCTTTCAATATGGCTTCTCCTCGAACGTAGCCAATGTATGGCTGCGAAATAAATCTGGCTTCAGAGACAGTACACCACAAATGTTGTCCTCAATGTTGGCTTTACCTGGTGTGCTTTCTGTGTCGTGGGTATAAGAATCGTAATTTTCCTTCATGTCCCAATGGGGTAAAGTAAGATATTTTTCACCATCCACAATAATTAATTTCTTGACAAAAATGGTTACAGTGCGATAACTGAGCTGGTACATTTCGGTGCCTTTCTTCGTTTTCCAAACACTGCGTTATTTCGGGAAATTGATCGAAAAACGGTAGCCTTTGGAAAACGAAGTTTTCGAGTTAATTTTCGCTGTGAAACTGAAGCTCACCTGGCATAATATTCTTGGTCGACCACTTTTAAGCAAATTAACGCACGGTATACTCTCTTTACTTTCCTTTGTAGTTTGAAACATTTTATTGAAACTGATCACAAAAAACTAACATAATTCAAACAATGTAGTTGCAACACTTGAATGACTAACCTGTAGCTTATGAAACATAAGAATTACATATATTTGCCACCAACTCTTAGCAATACTTAAAATTTTATAATATTCAGATAAAAACATGCAAAGGCCACATGGAAATAATACTTGAAAGTATACTGTAATTGTCGTCTATTTTTGCGCGTCTCTTTATAAAGACACGTTTAACCTCTACGTGTAGTAATAATAAATGGAAAAAAGGGAAGAAACTACGCAGTTGGTAGGACGACCAAAATCCGAAGTTATGCATTACATTCTGACACGACATCGGTTAACGTTTAAGTGAAATAGTGACAGATACGTCATAAATCTCGCCTGAGGTCGAGTTTGATGTATGTATGTTCGCGGTCAGCTCCGCGAATACTAAATTCTCATCCAGCGCTGCGGTCTCACCGGCTTAACATTACCCTAATACGTATTATAAATGAGAAATTCATTCTGAGCGTAACAAGAACGTTTCCTATCTTTGCATTAATCATGCCATGAGTCTTCGGAGGAGTAAAAACTTACGTAATTTTTTATGTTGTAAGTTCCAACAGACAGTAAGATCTTCAAAATAAGATCTACAACGTAGCCAATTGATTTAATTCTTTGTAAAATGCAACAGAGAATGTAACACTTTTTGGTTTTGATTAAGATATTAACAGTCTTATGTATTGTTTCATTTTGAGAGGTACTGAGCTATCGAGCAAGTAAGCAACTATTTTATATATTTAAGCCAAACCAACTAATTGGTTTTCCCTTTGTGCAAGAAAGATTCACCAAAGCAGATGACTAGCAGCATTGTTCTTCAAATCAGGAGAACGTGACGATTACAATGTTTCAAGCTTCAAGTTAACCGCTTTAGATATCAACAAACCTTAACATTGAACTAGGAATTTAAAAATGTAATAGTAAATAATGTACTCTATTTAAAGTAACAACGTCAACACCTACTTCCGATATAACCGGATAATTAGATAATTGGCTATATTTTAGTCCAATAATACATGTATTATTGATCGTAGTTCCTCGTGAGACACCCTCCCTGTATATGTAAATATTTAATATTTTTCGTTGGAATCGCAGTCAAAATCGCAGCAAGCAAAAATGAAAAATTCATGGAGCTCAGAACGAATTAAACCAAGGTTGTGCTTAAAAGCGATGTCCAATTGCCGGAATAGACATCGTCAGCAAAATTTAATTTTGCCGCTGCTATTCTCGAGCTGGACTTTTTGTTCTCTTCGAAGGAATCCGACTCCCGATCTTCCATTTAATTGTTCTAGATCGGAAAATATTTCAAATTAGGGAGTTGGAGAGGGAACGAAATCGTAGGAGCAATTTGCCAGAAAGCCAGAGCAAGCGATTGCAAATGGTACAAATCGGTTTATTAAAAACGCAGCTCCCTAGAATAAGCAGTATGTACGCAGTAATCTTTAGTAAATAAGAAACATCCTTAACGTTTTCGTGGTAGATTGTTATTATTATTTCAGAAGATACTAAATTTAACCAGATTCGGCGTACTTCGAGAATCCATTGCGAAGTAAGAACAAACATTTCGCCTTACAAAACAAGTTTGCGAACTGAGTATATAGAACTTCATCAAATTTACAAACTTGTAATGTATAGGTTTTATTAATGTAAACATTCCGTGGATTTTCGGGCTATGTTTCCCATGAAAAATTAATATAAATTTATATTTTAACGATGCGACGTCTACTATTTCGTCCTATTCCGTACAGTCATACATTAGTTAACGTTGTCGCTAATCTGACCTACATTGATTTTCAAGCCGTTTGCTTAGTATTCTGTATCAACCTATGTAGTTAGTTCTCATCGCTGATATGTTTATGCTTTTGTTACGATGATATTTGTGAGATTTAGTCCGTTTCACTTGTCTACTTTTTAAAAATGTATCCGTTTGTTTGGAATGATCTGCATACAGGGTACTTCACGAAACTCGTTAGTTTTTTAGAAGTTTCAATGGTATTATTATGAATAAAACTCACGAACTTCCCGTAATACCCTGTACTACAGTCTTCACACCCTTTTGGACATAGGAGAGCGGAGATCACGCTCATTAAATCCCTATTGCATCAAGTTTAATGTATTATTTAGCCCTTTAAAAACACCAAACGCCTATATATTCATGAATATCTAATAGGAAACAATTAACAGGAAACACAGAAACCGACGGTTTACCCTCTTAAAATGGAAACAGGTATTATAATGTCTCCAAACCACCCAAGATTCGTTAAATTCTGAGAGGGTAGCTTTCATTGTAAGTCTGACTTCACACAATTTGGCTCGACTAAGCTTAGGATAAATTGAAACGAGTTCAGCTCGAATTGGTATTAGAAATCACTACACTTTTCGACCGTGTTTAACACTTAAAGGAGTCAGCTGGTTCCGTTACTAAATAATTTCCTTCTTGCAGTCCTCTTTGATTAATCGTTTATAAATTAAAACGCCAGACGGCGATCCGTTCGTGGAACGTTAAAACTTAGCGTAGTTCACGGAAGTAGCAATCTATTCGGGTTAACCTAAAATTTATACGTTAATGTATACGCGAAAGCATCGGATGTCGACCTTTCAATTAGTAGCATGACTAGTACACTTTTTTTTTTAATATCCCGGCGAATGTTAATAATAATATATAAAAATGTATTACAAGCTTCGCTTTCCAATATATTTTCCAACGAATGTGAAAACGAAAACGGAATATTAGAAAATTGCATAAAGGCTGTTTTAAAATTGAAATATAGATATTTATCATATTAAGTATATATGTATGTAAGAGAGATCGAAGTGACAGTCTAAAAACTTCCACCGAGCAACACTGGCAAATCTAAAGCGCAAAAGCTACTTTCTCTTCTCTTCCTTCCGGACGTAAAAGCTACGTGCTTTTTCAATAAACAAAAATCCAATTTGCATATTCGATATATTCTGTTGGGGAGCCATGATTTTCGCGATGTGTTGACGTAATTCATCTTCCTTTTATGAAACGTCGTTTTTCGATACTATTCCACTTTTTTATATGTATGAAGTTACCATTTTTTGTGGACCAGCGTCAATGTTTTATATTTTTTGTCACTATATAATTTTTTTATTTATATAAGGATACGGATTAGTGTATAAACAATTTATCGTCAACTGTTATTAGGAAAGCGCCGAAGATTTGAAAGAATGGGCATATAAAGTCTGATGGATTGGTGCGGGTAAAGTTACCTATTGTTTCATAGATGGACGGGTTCGATTTTTTTTAATGTGAATTCCGCACTAATGAAATTCGAGGCATTGGAGTTGGCAGAAATATGGGTGCCAACCCCACTTAGAGGAAGGCTCACGGAACTGTTCGAACCTCAGTGTAAGGAGATCGCTTGGTCGCCGGTGGATCCTCCTCCACCCGTGCTCTCTATGTTAGAGAAGTTCCCTTTTCAACCTTTAATGGGTAACGGTCAATACCGATGTCTCAGTCTGTCTACCTATATCTTGCTCGTGCAGGCAACAACTATCGGCACATCACAGCCCAGGCCGCCTAAGTGCAATAACTATCAGCTCCTCGGAGCCTAGGCCGCTGAACACTGGCAATTATTGATTAACACCGGAAATGAAACCCGCCGTGAGGTACAATCGGCCCGTCCGCGATTTAAGCCTATACTACAGGGATGGCCGGGTCAAAGCCCTACCCAAATCATGTCTGTCGGGATGTTCGTTACCCAAATACGTGGGATTGAGTCTAACCACGACGGTTAGCCCCAGGTCTTAGGTTCCAGGTAAGGAGCTCCCGGCATTGGGATGAATGCAAAGAATCCAGCCAGGACTATGTAAAGTTGTCTTTGCCACGCCCGTTACTCTGTAACCAACCAGAGATTGGGCCTTATGCGTTGACAGGGGAAGTTATGTATATATTGCATGGCAGAAAGATATGTGGAAGATTCGCTTCATTGGAGTTGCCGAAATAATTTGTAATTTCTGCAGCAACTGAGAAAGAAGTTACAAAAGACGTACCTATCCTGCAATCAAGATCAATCGAAACAAAGCAGATAATACCCGAGGGTATCAATATCAGGGTGTGAAAATTATCACATTAATGTTTTTAATAATTGTACAGTTCCAATTTCCGAAAAAGATCAATCGTAACTTATGTTTTCACGCCAGTTATAATACACCTATTTAAATGTCTTTCTTTCTTATAACAAAGCGGATTAGCAGTACACTTATTGCTTAATACTACTTATTGCGATTGATCATATCCTTATAAAAACAACACTTACTATCTAAATATTTTTATCTTATTGTGAAAGTTATTGTTTTATTCTACAAACACCAATAGCAAAAAACTTGGAATACAAAACATATTTCCTACATCAGAAATAAGCTGCGAATATAAAATAAATAACCTTGTTTCTGGTTATTTGGTGTTTTCATATTTTAACGATTAGTATTAGTATTAATATTGGCCAGAGGCGCAGAAGCCTTTAGTCCCTGCAACCATAATAGATCTATTGTAACGAAATGCTCTTATATATGTTAGAGAAGGTGGAGGCTCTTAATAAACCTTAAAATTACTCTAGGATCTTCGTCCCTCAGTTCAGTAGATATCAGGAACAGTTTACTGAAATATTGTTGTCGACTGCGACTGATGGCAACACAATTACATAAAATGTGTTCCGCCGTCCCTAGATCTTCTAGACATAAACGGCATATTTGATCATCAGCTTTTCCTATATTGAATAGGTGATATTTTAGGGTTGCATGACCTGTCGGAAATCCCGCCAGTAATCTAAGGTCCTTTTTGCTGAACGATAGCACTATTTTTGCTTTCGCCTGTTTTTGTCCTGGAACATTGCCCTAGTACGAGGTCCTCCCATACTTTTATTACTTGTTCTATGTGGCTCTCTTGTAGGCCACAGAAAGGGCTAGGACCAATGAAGGGCATGTTGGCTGCTTCCCTTACAAGCTTGTCTGCCTTTTCATTGCCTTCGGTCCCTTGATGGCTTGGGACCCATCGCAGGGTAACGTGGTTTTTATGTCCCAGTTTCTTATTTTTATTTTGACGACGGTAAATGTATAATATTTTAATAGAACACATCAGAAAATGCACGCATGGTTTTGCAACCCTGATGTGTTTTCTTATTTTAAAGGAAAACACTCCGAACGAATCCCGAAATGAAATGGACGACGACCAGTGAAAAAGAGAAAACCAAGTAAAATATTTCTGTACATACAACAAAGTGATTGCTTAGCGTTGCTTCTGTGAAGATACTTTGAAGTGTAAACTTGTGTTCAATGCATACAGAGACAATAAAAATATGTTCAACTTCTACGCATTGCTACGTATATATTATTAATTCAGAACCACGCATGCGTATTAGGGCGTTTCAGGTCGAATTTATGTACCAAAATTTGAGGGTTTCCTGTTAGATGTTCATGAAAATGATCTTTTCCTTATCTAGGCGTTTAGCGTCATATATCAAAGTTGATGCAGGCAATGTATGTATCGGCTGCAGTGGCTAATAATCCTCATGTTAGTACAAGAGAAATAGCTCGCGATTCCGGATTGTTGCAGGCCAGTGTTTGGAAAGTTTTGTATCATGTGTCTTTACATCAAGGTTTTCATGGCGTTGACTTCCAAAATCGGGTAACTTTTTGTCAGCGGGCACGGGAATAAATACAATACGTTACGCATTGTTCTCCGACGAGGCGTCTTTTACAGACGACGGAACGCTTAAGTGTTAAGAGTCCGTACTGGCTTCGTCAAGTTGAACACCAGCGCCTTTGGACTATCAACATGTGGTGTTATGGTTAAAATAATAATGTACAAAAATGAATAAAATGCGTAGAGTATATCTCAAGCAATCGTGAGTGAAGCCTCGCAGACGAGAACGTGAACTTTATAAATAATTAAGCCTTTTCAAACGTGGCCGGATTATTGGGCTACATGAAGGCGGTGTTAGTGTCTGGGAAATTGGGCGTAGATTTAATCCTGATTATTTAGCTGTATTTCGGTGTTAGAACCTGCGGATTGCAAATCAAGGTAAAGCAGGTAGAGCGGGTTCAGGCATACCTAAAAGAATCACTCCCGGAGGAGATTTTCTTTCGAAATGCTTGGTAGTGCAACACCGGTTTAAATCGGTAACGAACTTGACCAAATCCATTATTCTTTTTCAAAGAATAGCCGGTGTTGCTGTTTTGCTTGCTGTCCTCTGGCATTTGAACTTAAATTAATAAATTAGTAACTTCTGTATTTTTCTTGTTTGATTGTTTAAGTTAAAAGAAAGTTTTGGCTTATTGATTCTGTAATCATCTAGTCGTCTCCGTATACGAGCAGGATAATGAATTTACTTTTATACTAACTGCTAATGACTCAACCACCACTTCATTAATCCAACCACTCGACCGCGTGCGAATTTATCCATTTTCATCGCGTAATCAGTTTGCCGGAGAGAAGTTTTTAATTCAATATAACCGAACCCGACACCTAGACTAAAAGCATGTCTTCGCCCTCGATAAAAGTAACACAAGTTAAATAAGCGTTCCCAATTTAGTCGATGCAAGTTCGGACTGACTATACGTTTGCGCCCGACGTTGAAAATAACTTATCCAGCTAAAATCAAGTGCCCGTCTTTCCGTCGGACGGAAACTTTCTCGGTGTGTACTCTATATACAGCAGGTAGAATTAATTATAACGATGTGTAAACATTCGGGGTTTGCATAAAAATCCTTGCCTGGCGAATTCAACTTTTCCCTAGAACGTAAGATGAATACTTCACTTAAATTCCAGAGTTATGGAAGTTATTTAGTTTTGTAAGTAGTAAGAGTGCAAGAAGTAGTTGTACTGAATGTTAGAGGTTGATGTTTTGAAAATAAAGGTTCTATATTTTTACGACCACCCCCTGAGGGGTTGGTACTGACCCCGTTGTAGATATAATTCTCAGTTATTGTTTGTGCCCTTGTTATCAGTCAGTTTACTACGAAAGCACTTCATTTATATTTGTATTTTAAATATAAATGAAGAAACACGAAAGATTTGTTTTCCCTCAACTTCTTTTATTCAAATAGGACACATAGGTATATTTTTGCAGATTATAATAGATCTTCGTTTTCAAGATTCGTCCATATTGGTTTTAGTAGCATTATTTGTAAAAAATGGCAAGATAACGCTCCTCACATTTGAACTGAGCTGAACAACTAATTTTATTTATCGTAAATTAGTGACGAAGTGAGAACCGTCCACTATAAATAACATCATTTGAAACGTTCAAATTGTTCGCCGTTTATCTCCTTACAATATGCCTCTTAAGAAATTCTTCACTACGGATTAATTCACTTTCAACGACTATTCTTTGTCTCACTTCCTGTAAAGTCTAACGTAGACACGTGATTTGAGATGATCCCAAAGGAAAAAATTTAACGGACTAAAGTCTGGAGAACGTGCTGGCCACACAATGAGTCCCCTACGTCTCCAATTCAACGCTTTGGAGTAGGATCTAAAGATTTTGAGGTGACTGCCTATCGTGTTGAAGTGCGGGATTAATTTGAAACAGACATTCAGATGTTTAGTGTTGGCAAAGAATTCGGTATAATTGTAGCGACATTGATTAGCTTAATCAATCACTATTTATCTCCTTGCATCATGACAAAGTAGTAATTCCCGGACTTAAAAGAAACTATTTTTTTAGCAAAAACTTTGGAGACCTTTCTAGAACACTCGGTTTATTTCAGCTTGAATACACAACTACTACAACACAAACATATATGATGCGTTCACAGATAACTTCCAAAAGATAATCCCTTATTGAAGTTTGGAGCGAACGTACGCAAAACCGCCTAAGCGGCTTGCACTAATATCTACTGAATTCGGTATTATACATATAGGACGTATCTGAATGCTGAGATTTTCTCAGCTAAGGAATTAACATGTTGCTTCCAGTTAAGCTGTGGATCAAAGTGCAGACTAAGGAATTTGTCCAAAGAGGGACTGAATACCTTGTCACGGTAATTCAGCTTAGATAGAACTAATATATCGCATAAACGTTTTCTTGTTTCGGCATTCAGATCCTTACTAGCGTAAATTTGCGAACGATTGTTGGATCAATTTCGAAATACGATCCTTGAAAACGAGATTTTTCAGATATGATTTGATAATCTCAAGCGCCACCACCATAACGCCCATCAGCTCCAGTTTAATAAGGAACCCACTAGTAATAAGTCATACTTTTCCAAGGAATCGTACAGTCTGTGAAATAAATTAATTTCAAATGTTTTTGGAAAATGGAACAGTGACGACATCGGTTTATAATCACATAATTCTAATTTGTCTCTTTTTTTATGGAGTAGCTATAGATTTTTCGTTTCTAAAAAAAAAAAGCTCGCGATAAAATCGCCTTAATAAAGTCACAATAAATACGAAAGCTCATTAAAAAATATACATAATAAGAGCTTAACTTGGCTTATGTTTAATAAAAAGCAAGGTTTGGGCATTATACCTATTACTTGCATCGTCTGGTCAAAATAGCGCCGACAAAATATCATTTTAAGCCCTACGAAACAAGCAAACAATCAAAATAAACATTTCTTAACGTGAATGTAGCGAATAGCGTGAATCAAAGAAGATTATTTTTGATAGCTATAGACGTAGACCCGGAGTGGTAAAAAATTACAACCGTATAAAGCAGAATGGACAAGCTAGTGTTGAAAAACGCCGTATAGTCGTAGGAAAAAAACTTCACAATCTTATAATAGGATCGGATGTGGTTGTACTTTATGTACACAGATATCTATTATGAATAAATAAGCTTCTGTAGAAGTTAGCTGATCAAGTAAAATTGAAAATATGGAACGAGAGCGGATTTCAGAGATTAAAATGTTCTTTAGCGACTTAATGTATTGCTTGTTATTATTTTTTATAAATGGAATTTTTTAAATTTTTGACTAGTCTTTTTATTTTCTAGCCCATAATTTCAATATGCATAGATTGTTTTAAATACGTTGGGCATTATAACGGCCTTCTGATGAATAATCATTACAGTTATCATGAAATACCTGATCACTAAACCTGCAGATGGTTTGATGCAGTCCTATGTAAGCCTGCAGAAACGAGTGCTTTCGCAGTAGCGTACGGCTAATAATAATGTATGTAATTACTTGCTATTTTAGTTTGATTGTGTTGTTGATGTGGAGTAACGCAGAAATTCGCTGTAATATTGTATCATTAGCATGGCTTCCATTGATGAGTCAGTCATACTCTACTACATACGACGAGACGAAAATATGTTGGTGTATTTGATGTGATGTTCGCGAACTTAAGTTACATTCGCACTCTTGGTTTTCACTTGAACTCTTGTCTATACGTACTACAGTTTGAAAATCGGTATTTTTATTGTTACGTACGGTAGTTTGTAAATAGTGTTGGATTTAATTTATCTAGTTTGCTATTTAAAAAAAAAGTTTGACAATGATTTTATTTTTAATGTTGACAGACGTTAAGTGTGGAATAAATCCATTTTTATATTGAATATATCGCCTGAGTTGTTTGTCTTTGAGCCCCGACAACGTTTTTAAAGGCAGAAAAACGTTACAATTGGTGTCAGGTGTGGGGTATTGGCGATATATTTGGGAATAACTGAAATTCCTGGACTAACTGTGCATAGTTGAAAACAATTACAAAATTCTGTAAATTAATAGACTTGAATTTTTCAGACCTAAAACGAGAATTAGAAGAAAGGGATGAAGATACAAGCGCGAAGAAGCCCGAGCTCCAGTTGCGGTTGAAAAGAGCCACGGAAGAGACTGGAGAAGATCCTGAGAAATACTTGTTTGACGTGCTCGGTGGAAATAGCGAACTTCTAGCGGAACTTGAGGAAGAAATGACGGAAGATAAATTAACAGAACATTTTAGAAGTATGGAAGACAAATTAACTAGAAATATGGAAGAGAAATTAACAGAAAACTCTAGAAAGATAGAAGATAAATTAACGGAAAATTCTAGAAACCTGGAAGAAAAATTGATTGAAAGTTCTAGAATGGTGATTGAGGAAATCAAGAGTATAAAAGAGAAATTAATCGAAAAATCCAGAATAATCGAAGAATTGGACGGGCGCATGAAGATGTTAGAAGAACAATTTCATTCTGGAACCAATGGCGTCTTTCTATCAAAGATAGGCAGCTCACTTTTTGTTTGAATTTATAACCGCACATAATTTACCGGTTGTAAATCTTCCTACATTATCTGTTAGATTTCCTAACGAGGCTTTGAGGTCATCTACTATATTTAACGCTTTATGTAATAAAAGCTTGGTGTCCTCTAATTTGGAAATAGTTTCTAAAAGAATTAAATAATTTTCGGAAATTTGCTTTATTTGAGTATGGATTTCGGTATCTGAAGTCAGTCGCTAGCTTACTGACATTGCTTGGACTTCTTGCGAATTTAAATTCAAGATACAAAGATTAATGTCCTGTAATATTATATTAAATCCTCATAATATAAAACAGATTTAAGCCATGTTCTCCTTCTCCTCAATACCGGCTGTGGTGGCTGAGAAATGTCCGGACAAGCCTGTTTAAACACACGAATGCGTTTTAGAGATTTGATAAAAACTTTTTTGGTAGAAACTATTAATTGATCTACTTTTGGATAACTGTTTTTAATAAATTCAGCTACAAGATGACACGCATGGAGCAAACAGGTTACACTGAAGTAATTGAGGATGAGATTGTTTTAGTAACTTTCCAGCTTTAACCATGTTTGAATCTGTAACCAACATTACAAGTTACGGGTTTTTTAACATTACGGGTTACCGATATATTTCTGGGTTTGTCTTCTGTACGATTGTACTACGTAAAAGAAGCTTTTTAACGTGCGCACTAACACATTTAAAATACAATTCTTTCTTGCAATCGTCGTTTCATCCGCCGTCAGCTATATTTTTTTATTTTTTAACTCTGCCTTGCTTAATCCGGAATCGTGTTTTTCTCGTTTCTGTAAGCGTACTGTTCACCATAGTTCACTGACGGAACCCAATATACAGCGTGTCCCAGGATTGTTACAAACAGAACTAGAAGCCTCTGAAACCTAATTTGAGCTTCTGGAACTAAGCCCTACTTTGTTTGAAATTATGGCCCTATACTGTTGTATTTCAGGAAAATTTACTTACTTCGGCGAAATTATAATTTTTTTAGATTAAACAAAGTCAATCGTATTTATACATTTCTTTTTCGTAGAACGTTCAACGAAAGAAATAGTATTTACACCATCAAACTAAAAGTAAGTTTCCAACCAAGCATTTTCAAAAGGTCAAATTAAGATAGGAAGATTTTTTAGTTCCACACACCTCTTGTAACATTAATCCTGGAACATGGCTGAATACTGAAATATATTTTAAATTTTAAATTTTCCAGTATTTCGTATACTGGGAGACGTAATATTCATCTTTGTAGGCATAATTAATATTTAGCAAGATTCTTTGAAATGTCCCATTGGAAAATGTTTATTGTTACGATCACGAATTTAATAAAGAAAAATATTAAATTATGTATACATGCTGCGGGTTTTTGTTGTATATTTATTGCTGTGCACATAATCGTAAAATTATTTCCAAAAAAAGAGAAGGTCGTCCAAGAAACGACCATCATGAGATTTATGTAATGAAAGTCAAATTCGCCTTGCCACATCCGAACATTTATCTTTAAGCAGGTCGTAAACATATCAAGGCCGAACAAAAAAATGGAAGTGGTAAGTTTTACAACCGTCTGCTTGATTATTTTATTACGCGCCTTCGGTGGGAACCATCGAGAAATGGGAGATAACGTGCAAATTGTTTTTTTATCCTCACCGAGGAAGAGGCGTATAAAGTTTTATGCAAGCATCAAAGGCCCTTCGTAATTGGCGTTATTTAATGTTTAAGCAGCAGCCAGTAACGATGTGTGCGCTAGCGGTCTGCCTGTTTGAGGCACGCATATCGAAAATTTAATTGTTACAAATGGACATTGTTAATATTTGTTGTCCGGATGTGAATATGTTTCCATTTTATTTTGAATTGTGTATTGTAAATATTATTTTTTTTTTTGATAAAACGTTATCATATTTCCCTTTTTTTAGTTGGCATTAATGCATTGGTCGAGGAAGGATACATTTTTGGTCTTTGAAGTTACAGTTTTATTAGTTCTATTATTTGCTGGAAATTGACTTAACTAGATTATCTCAATTGAATTTAATAAAACATTGGGCAACTCATTCCCATGTTTTTTAACAATTCGCAATGGTTCAAAAATATATCTGTTACCATTATCCTAGCCTTTCTATCGCTAGATCCAAAGTCTGGGGTTTCCATTGTTGGAGAAAATTTAAATTTCTAGCTGACTTTGAATCTAGAAATGATATAAGGGCGCAAGTCACATTCAGATACTGGGAAATAATCGCCACACCTTCCTATATTCAACAGTACTAAAATTACAGCCTAACTTGCTTGTTTTAACAGTCGGTAAAGAGGACTGTGGAAAAAGCCGAGTACATCGAAAAAACAAACACTCTATTGCAAGACAGCTTAGTCCATCAAGCATTACCACGAAATATTAGGAGAACTTAAAGAACATCTTGCAATTTACGATTCTAGTTTTCCAAAACTTTATTGCCTTCCGAGGATTCACAAGTAAGACACACCCTTGCCCTATTATTAGTTCCATTAATGCCACATGCTAGAATTTGTAAAAAATTCTAACTGAAATATTTTGGAGACTTACCAAATTGTTAATGCTGTTAATCAGTTTGAATTCTGATAACCATGTATTGATTTCATTAGACGTGGTGTCCTTGTTTACTAACATATCTTCTAGAATTGGCTATTTCTAGCATTAACATTGTCCAGAAGTGGAACCTGGTAAACGAGCATACAGGGTTGTTAAAAGATTCGTTTTTAGCTTTAATAAAATTTGTATTTAATAATTCAAATTTTGCATTTAATAACAAATATTCTGCACACCGCTAGGTCCTCTCATCAGTCCCACATTCGGCAGAACTGTTCTGGACAATTTGTTAGATAATGTAATTTCTCACCTCCTTTTACAGTCACCATTCATTTATAAATACGCAGATGATATAATTTGTGCTGTCCTAATCCTAGTAGCAGTTGGTTGGGTGACGGTTGGCCTAGAGTTGGCACAACGTCGTACTTTTCTAACGTTGGGTATCGATTGGCTCCAGGTCAGCAATATCAGTTAAACGTTGATCGACAATCGGGAAATGATAGTCAAACCAAGCTTGGTAGTAAACACTTGAGTGACATAAGCAAGTCGATGTTGAACCAATTTAATCGGTGCAGCGTCGGTTGAAAACCAGTTGCTAAGCGTTGTAAATATGTGAGCCAATTTTCAGAGAACGTTCGTTAAAGGTTGCTACATGACAAAAGTTGCTACACAAAAAAAATAGTTTGCCCAAAGATCAGGTAAGTTTCTGAAGATGTTGCCCAAAAGTGTAAGATGTTCACGCTTCCACGTAATGCCGATATCGCTGCCAACGTCGAGCTAAGCGATCCGTGATTGGGAGCCAACCTTGCGCCAACCCTCTGAGCTACCAGGGAAGTGACATGATAGATTTTACCTTGAGTTCGTTTAATACTTACAATCCTAACAGTTGAGATAGAGATTAACAATAGTATCCCATTTTTAGATATTAAAGTCACTCGGTCAGTTAACAACAAGATAAATTAGATTCAAAAACCAACAGCATCAGGTAGATCACTCAAATCAACCAAAAAATCAGAAACCAAACACGGTTATAGCTACGAAAAGTAGAGTCGAAGTGTCGAAGATTTCAGATCAATAATTTTTACAAGAAATTAATTTATTTATTTTATTTTCGTCAACAGTGGTTACCCCAAATTCCAGCTTAACAAATTAATTTACAATTATAATTTCGTTAATGGACCGGTTGAGGATGTAGTGAATAAGATTAAACGCGAACGGTTGCCCTAGATCAACAGTTTAACCTTACAAATTATTCAATTATTTAAACCATTTACACACATAAAAATTGCGAAATATAATTCGTCACAAATTAGGAATTTGTTCTCTTCAATTAAAAGACAGAGTTCCCCATTAATTAAAGAATAACTTTATTTATGAAATTCTATATTTGGGGTGCGGTAGCATGTATATTGGGCAGACAGGTCAATGGTGCAAGTATCGAATTGGTCAGGATGGGAGTGATTGTCGTAATAGCAAGACAGCTTGCCGGTTGGCTAATAATAGCCTAGAAACCGGAACACATTCTTCTTGCCCTTGACATTACCCTTTCTCAGTATACCCAACTTTTAAGTAAATGTACATTACATATAGAAATAATATGTAGGTTTATGTGTCGAAATTTCGTATGTAGCGTAAATAAATATTTTATTTGCATAAAACTTGAACATACACAAACTATCTACTTCGAAAACATGTATTTGCTACAGCGAGTTCCTGGAAATTATTGTATTTACAGTTTGTATATTAATAAAATCAAATAAACCGATTAAACAAGTACAATCCTTGGTGCTGTTAGCTCACACTAATTGAAAATAAATACCATAACGCCTTCGTAGAAGTCCATTAGGGAGTAAATTGCTGGGCGATGCTTTTAAACAATTTGTATGTATGCAATTAACTGCTATATCTGAATATATTTGCTCGAAACTGGCCAAACTCTAGCATTCAGTGTTGGAGTATATTTAGCAAAATTAGTAAGCAAAACCTATGTACCGGTAACGCACAGAAACAGATTAAAATTAAATTCACGAGTTTACTATACGAAACAGTATATTAAATTATTTTAATTAACTCTTATTACATTATAGCATACTATCCATACCATCCATTGTAATATTTGGTATCGACGTACGCCCAAGTACAAAAAAATTCGATCCGTTACTTGTTTTATCTCTATAGATTGAGACTGATATTATTACTATTAAGTTATTTTTGGCTCATTTTTGGAGCTAAATGCCAGATAACAATTGCCACTTTTACAGTTCAAAAATATTTGAAGGGGGAAACTTCTCCAGTTTTCTTCCAAAAAAATATCTTTAACTCCAACTGATGCAGCCAGGACAGCAGCTTTAGTTGAAGATGGCCATAGCCAATATTATCCTACTCAGACAGCTAGCGTTCCAAAGAGCGGTTCTACGTTTTAATGAAACGGATCGATTTGTGTTTTTTTTTCAGTTTTGAGGGGTAAGGATCTGACATTGTTTGCGGTGGAAAATCGACTGAGTGAAGTAGGAAATCAGATCGACGACCAGTCGCAGCTAATCTAATGTCTAGAAGACTAGCTCAATGTTCACAGCTGTCTGTGGAATATTGTAGAATTCGAATAGCTTTGGGTAAGATCAGGAAAACTGGAACACGCCGCTTGGAACAATGTATTGTTCTAGAATGAATCCAGATTTTGACTAAGATCATCAGATGACCGAGAAAGAATTTGGAGAAGTAATGCAGCATTATGGAAAGAATCTCCGTTATGGTTTGAGCCGGCATAGGTAGCGAAGTTCGTGCTGAATTGGTGGTGGCTGATGGAGGTTCTCTGACGGCTACAACTTACACGAACACAATTTTCGAAGGATATGCGGTTCCTTTGCTACTTTTACAGGGCCTAATTCTTTTTTTAATGATGATAATGTGTCGTCCCCTCTAAAATTTTATTATTATTGTTGTTTTTTATTAATGAAACCTTTTTAATTTTCTAAATTCCCAAATAATTTAATTCTATAAAGTAATTTGTTTTTTTCTTGGAAATGTGTAACTGTAGAGTTACATTCTTTAAAGTCTATAAAAGGAACGCCCTCACAATTCTAACAGATCGTAGCCTTCACCTTTTCTGGCCACTGAGAGACCATGAATTTTCTTGGCGCTGCTCTTCCTTTTCGTTTCTATTTCATCGACTCCCTTTTGGACAAAGGATTAGCTTGATTTCCCGGGGTCACTGTCGCCAACGCGTCCCCACGCTGCTCTCCACAGACCCCAAAAGAAATCCAGCACATTCAATACAATGCTGGCGCTGAGCTGCTGATATCCACCTCTAGCAACTTTATTCATTAATCGTGGATTTGTATCAGATAATACAAGATCATCAATAATGGCAATATTGTCGTCCGTCGCCACTTACACCGACTTGTTCTTGCGTCGTTTTCCAAAGAATTCTGTCCCATTCGAAACCGTTTCGACCAATTTTTTTCTACGGAATTAGCTGTACTCAATTCAGCTGATCTTTGGTGCCTTGAGCAGAAAGACCTTCTCGAGTAAGAAATTTGAACACCACAACGCTCAACTTTCGTGATAGCATGATGAACGTGTGACAGTTATAGGAAAGCTAATTCTCGTAAAATCCACTTTCATTTCCACCAAGGCTAATAAGACTTCAACCAAAGAGTTAACCAAATTAGATGAATGTTAGTCCGGGAAATTTGGTGCGTGCCTCGTATACATTATGTATAAGTATTTGTAAATTTACGTTACGTTTAGGTATTCTAGGTGGGTTCAGCGCATGTATATAATTAGCTTCCGTTTTATATGGACCGAAGAAAGTCACTACATGGGGTTCCAATCTTAATCTCCCGGGTTGAATCCGGGCAATAGCTAATTAAATGTATTAAAATTTACCTTCTTTTGGATAGAATTTTATGTTTGCCAGCTGGATAAGTAATCATGGTAGCGTGACTTTGGAATGGATTAATCTCGGATTATTAAACTTTGAAAGTGAAGAAGAGATTTCATTCATTCAATTTTGAATATACGTACGGAAGAGAGAGGCAAGGTTGGCAAATTAAGATATGCTGATGTTTTAAGCCGACTTGGAATCTATATAATACAGTAAAAGTGGAAGTTGATGCTGCAGAAACTTCCCGTGGTCCTGTTAAGGTGCCTTGACAGAAATATGGCGTCCAATGATGGTTTATGCCGAAGTGGGCTTGTTTTTGAATTCCTTTCGCGTTAAGAAGGTTTTCATTAGACCAATTATGGGTATTTCTTCTATTTGGAGAGACATGGCTGATAAAGTGATTTTTGTCTGTCCACAATTGCAAAGCCCTTGCGATTCTCTTTGATTAGCGGTATTTGAAAGAATAATTGATACCTTTGCTCCAAACTAAATAGAATCTAATATGGATTTTTGGGATCAATGTCTTCTAAGGAATGTTTATCCAAAACCTTGGCCACGTCGTCTTATCTATATAGTCAGGTTCTTAATGGCCCTAATGTTTGAATCATAATAGGTTTCTCTAGATACACTTGCAAGCAATTTAATTATTTAGTCTTTGTCCCATCTTCTTCAACAATTGATTTTACACTGCTGCAGACGGTTCACTCTATTAAATTTTTGGCTTATTTTATCGTGTTAAAATATGTTGCACATACGCAAGACTTAATTTAAATTTTTAATCCCCAAAAGCGAAATTATCGTAGCGTTCTCTCGTAAAATTTAATATCCCTCAGGCTTACGGAAATCTATCTCTCCTCACCAATTAAAACGAAAATTAATATCCCATTCAATAACAACGCTAATATCCCCCGTTTTATTCTCGCATTTCGTCCTCGATTACTGAGCCTTTCGATAAGGGAAAAGAACCCAAAATCAAAAAATACTGTTAGATTAAGATTATCTATTCGGGCGGACGTCTCATCTTTCCCGAGTATTGTGGGGCGACAGGGATATTCAGAGGCAGCTTCGAAAAGTTCGCCGGCGATAGTCAAAGAGTGCGGCCATTCTGTGGTAGCGGCGTGAATTTCGCTCGAGATTCCAATCACTCCCTCGAACCGAATCCCGTTTTCTAAGTATTATTTTCGTTCTATCTGAGAGCGTAAGGTTGACCCCGTCGCCACGGCAAACGTCTCCCGGCAGCATCGCCGGCGCTTTACAAAAATTTACAAAGGGATTCGGGATGGATTCGAAGGGAGTAGTTTGGTTTTATATCGCTTATTTACTATGCCATCCACATATATGTACAATACGAAGAACCTCTCTAAAGTTGTAGTGACATAATTGTCCAAGTTCTTTTAACGTTGGAAATGTTTACGCGTTCGTAGATTGGACAGAGTTACGAGATTCACAGTGATCTCGGTCACGCAAAAGTATTTCTTATTGGTGGAAAGCTGAAGCGGAGATATGTGGATAGACGATGGAAATGCCTAGGCGCTTTATCACTTAGTTAAATGCACGTTCAATTTAATTTCGGGTAAAATAATGGCGCGACTACATAAATAAATCACTTCAAAGTGCACAAAATCGCTGTACGCTAACTACAAGAATGTTATAGAAAATTTACAATCCTCTCTAGAACTTCTGCTATGATGGGCATTACTTGTTTTATCATGCCGTCTCAATAAATGTAAAATATACTAAAATCAATTGAAATTCAATTAAGAGCTTCCTTTTATTACACACCATTGCTTCAAAGCAATAATCCTTTAATGACATCGCTTTTCAATTTGTACGATTAAGCGTTGAAGGTTTTCCGAAGAATAAACGAGCTCGCCTATTTAAGCAAGAGTCAGATATAGTTGTAACCAACATAAAAAAATGATTAAGAAAAAGCATGGTGATTTCGATTACGTTTTTTTTTTGGTTACATGGAACAAATTAATATTCCGCGCACGTATAATTCTGCGGCACTGAGAAATCTCATTTTACTAGGGTGCATTTTCACTTGAAAGGTCAAACAGACGACTGCACAAGTAGTAGCGATTGTTCGTTGCATCAACGCATATTAATCTCGTAGTTGAACGACTGCAGCTCGTGGATGAAGTCATCGGTCTCAAGAAGTAAAGTAATTGTTGTTTTGTTTTAAAGAATTTGAGTTTCCGGGTTGAAACCGCGTCGTAATTGCATGAGAATGCCGACGTTTCGCTCTCAATTGTAAGAAACTTCATCTGGGGTGCTGCATGTTGCGTCGCTGCAGCGACGTCGACATTCTCATGCAATTACGACGCGGTTTCAACTCGGAAAACAAAATTCTTTAAAAGAAGTAAAGTAATTTTTGGGTAGATGTAAGAATAATGTTGTTTGGCGGTGTTGATAAGAATCAACAACAAAGAAAACAAAGAAAACAACAAAGAAAAATATCAAAATTGAATTATCATTCCTTTTTCCGGCGCCTCCACCAAAAATGATTTCTTTTGTAGAGCAGACGGCAACACTCAGTGTTGTTAATTTGAACAGCACTCTGTGATTTTACTATTGTGCTATATCTAAGCATTGAATTTTTTTGAAGATTATCATTATTATGTTCCTTTTACCAAACCTTGTACGTCTTCATGATATCTCCTCAAAGTCTATAAAATGGTCTAATTTTGTAATTTCACCATTTTGGAGGCTTTGATGGTTTAGTTTATGAGTTCCTTTGTAATAAAGAAAAATTAGATTTGCGTATTCTATAATTTACTGGGAAGCAAGGAACATATGCCATGTAATTGTTGAAATTGAAATTTAGAATTCGCTAAAAAGATTTAATTCGCTGGTTCAATTGACGGTTCCTTTTGAAGTACCAGTATCTATTCTCCTTTAAATTTAGTTAATGTCTTTCGCCTTTACTCTGTATCTTCATATAGTAGATGCAAATACACTTCTTAAGCGGTCTTACTATTGTTAATTACAATAAGTGGATTCAAGAATCGATTACAGCTACCAAGGTACTATGTACCCTACTATGACAAACTTTCCTTTACATAGATTTCCCAATTTATTTATTTTCAAAGTACAAGCTTCAATAGAAAGTGTTGATTGCCGTAATTAGTATCACACTACAACATCAGAACCAGTCAAAGTAAAGTAAAGTTCAATTAACTACCATGTAAAACCATTTATCAGCCTTTGATATTTGTTAGTTGTTTATCGTAAAAGAGTCTTCGTATATTCAATATTTATGTAGCTATCTGTCTTGTTTAAATATTGAACGTTAAGTTCCGTCCCAATTAATCTGGGCAATATCCGATCTTTAACAAGCTGACGACTTTCAACGTTTTTATTTACACTCAGTTACGCCTATGTATCGATCTAGTTAACGGAATTTAATTTTCTTGCTGCTAACGAATAAAAATTAACATTTTAACCTGGATAACTCGATTTACGTAGATAACCAGTGGTGAGTCTCTCGCTAATTTTTACCTTTTTTTCCACTCGGATTAATTGCTTGTATGTAAATTTTGGATGGACTTCTATTTTTAGTGACAAGGTACATTTTTTTTTCGGAACAAAAAAAACGTTTATTAACCAAATTAGATGTTAAATGTTGAATGTTAAGTTAGTTGCGCTTCTTTCTTGTTGGACTTTTTGGAAATTTATGTTAATTCAGCGACCTGAAGAATATTACATTGTGTATTGACTATTGTCCTAACTGGGGATACAAATTCGTGATTTCTTACTCCCGACTTGAAAATGAATAGAATGTCGTCCTGGGGGCGACCCCCAAAAAAGGCTGCATTTTGATAGCGGACAAGTTATTTAAGGCAAAAATTTCGAAGCAGTATGATGCATGTTGGAGAACAAAAGCTTACGAATGGTAATACGAGGGAATTAATATATTGACTTCGTCAGCGAGTTATTAAAATTAATCTTATACGTAATAAAATTTTCATTTAATTTGATCGGATTAAATCGGACGGCTGTAGATACATCTGCAAGCATCGAAGCTCTGTGTATTATAAGTTTATAAAAATTTTTTTTTTTCCGCAGGTTCATTTGGATCTGTCGTATTTTGGATATAAATTCGACAAACGATCCCCGTCAAGTTTTATAAATATTTCTAGGGTGTAACTGGTGATCGTTGGTGTCAGTGCATCTTTTATAATCACTTTTCTTATCTTCCTCCGTTTGTTGGGCCGGAGATGAAGGCAGAAAATTAAAGAAAATTAAATAATAGTAATATCTATTTATTGGCTTTGATCTTAATATTACTAACATTGATTAATTAGCTTTGGGAGTATCACTACTAATTGATGTTTATCATACCTCCCACACAGAATACGGAAACACAATATCACAGCACCCACACCTACTTACCTAAAATCCAGCTGCACGTACATACGTACTTAGACAAGCTTATACGCAGACGTTATAGACACGTCTGTCTACGTGGGCACGTATCAGATATCAAAGAGGAACTATGGCTACAAGAAAGAAAATTCAATATACGCGTAATAAGATTACTTGCTCTTTCTTGATATAAAAAAGATTGATTCGTTTAAAGGTTGATGAGGGCGATGTTCTACGTCGAAGGAGAATATCTCCTTTAGTCGAGAGACGGTTGAAAGTGAGCAATAGAATGATAAAATGTTAAGCCGTAGATATGGTTTTGTCAATAGATGGATGCCACCAATTTGTTCTGACGACGTTCTTCCTTTTTTTGTGGGTTTAAGCTACTGCTATTTGTTTGGATTTTAAATCGAATTCTGGTAGTTCTTCAGCAAAGGTATCGATCGCGAAGTTATATAAAAGGAATTTAACTAGGTAGTGCTGTTTGTTGCTGTGACTTTCAACTTGGTCTTTTAAACATACAATAATAACACTTTATCGGAGATGTTGAATTGTTATTTGATTAATAATAATAATCATAATAATATTTATTTTGTAAACAATATACATTTAAATGTGTAGATAAAGTGCAAAAGGTCACATCACAGATATATTAAAACCTGTAATTTATAAATAAGACGAACAAATAAGCAAACAAATGAATAAATAAACAATGATACAGATAAGAATGATAGCAACCTCCACACCACGCAGGTTTAATTAATTATATAATAATTAATCCGCGTGAGAAACTTCTAAATGATACAGATGAACAAGTATACGAAATACCTCAGCAACTGGCGCTTAAAAATTTCCGGGTACTACATAGGGCAAATGAAGTTAATTCGGCTTTGATAGTCTGCTTAAATGAATATAAGCTCAAGATATTTGGTATGGTTTGTGATAAACAGCTAAAGAATTAGAAGCAATGTAGATCATTTGCTTCTGGTATCTCGAAGTAGCATGTCCTGTATTCATGTCCCAACGCCAAGCGGTGTAATATAAAAAGAAGTCTTCCCCCAGCAACCAAGGCGATAGGCTGTATGACCAGCGTCTAGGCATTGGCAGTTGGCTGTATCAAACGCAAAGCAATCCCCTTTGTCTCGCGAAAGGAGGAACTACGAATGAAGTATAATAGAAACACTTACAATTAGCTTTTTTAACTGTCTGGGGAAGTTAGTTGTTTTTATCGTAATTTTCAGATGCTATCACCAAAGAGTGGCGGTTTTGATGGCGTTAGGTCAAAATAATATGATGAGTGCGTAAAAACGAGAGGGTTTTAATTGGAATGTGGCGACTACAAATGCTTGGGATTTTTGGTTTTAAAATGCTGTTGCGGGGTTCGCCTGCCTTTGTATACGCAATTTTGTTCTTGACGACCATGAAAGAAATTCTCCCACAAATTGTTTCTTATTAATGAAAAATAAATACAAAGTACTAGCAACCACAGACGCAGATTGCAAATACAAGAAAAAATAAAATTTAAGGAACTAAAATAACTACCGTAATCACGAATGCTGGTTAGATGAAGCAAAAACCCCACGCAGCGCCGTTTACCAGTGCGATACAAGTTTCCATCGTGTTCGCTCCGAACATACGCAAAGTGGGGAACTCCGATAATGCGACGGTTGTGTGAATTGGTTCCCATTATTTTCGCCGTTCTCTGGTTATCACATTTATCTCTTGTTGTTTTCCTCCATATGATTGTTTTTTTTATTGTTGTATTTTGCTTATTCTTGCTTTTGAGGTACCTATATTGCTCATTGTAAATTCTTCAAAGTTTCTATAATTTCAAAGTGCCATTTCGTTGAACTTAATCTCAATGGAATCCATGTGGGGTGCTTAAACTGTCAGTTAGCTGAATACTTGGACATATTGCTAGCTGTATGCTGACAATTTGTCTTCGAGGAATTAATTTGACCTTGCTTGTTTTAAATAGAACATTCTGTATATTTTCTGCATAAGATTACCCTATATTCATCGTTTTAATGAAGAATAAATTTGAATAATTTTAGTTAAAGATTAAGTAACTTAATCTTATACAAGGTTATAATTATGGTATTTAATTGAAAGCTTCGAAAAATAAAGATAAAAGAGTCAGTGTTAATTGAAGCTACTTATTTATTTAAAATGAAATATTTATCTAGTTCGTCTTTTTGTAAGAATTCTTCCTGTTGTTTCTTTTAATCAGCCTGTGGAACAATTTAACATTCCGTTGTCAAATAGAAGAGCGTGGTAATGGACAATTTGGGCATCTTAAAAAGGATTTACGGATTATAAGTCAGCGGTGGAATTTTTCAACACACTTTTTAAGATTCTGTTTATCTGTTTCTTATGTCCTTATTTAACATCTTCTGTTGCTCAATTTTCTATTCGAATTGGTTTCTAACACGAAAAAAATAAAACAGCCCATAAGCTAATAAAGGAGTGTTAATTAACTCTTAGAGAAAGTAATCAGACAAATAATATGAGTTGATAATATACGTGGTGCTCCGTTTAAAATAAATTGGTAAGTTATTGCGTTTTATTATCTTAATAATTCCCAGTATTTGGATTATCCACAGTTTAGACGCCACGTCCTGTGTAATAACTAATTTTAAGTTGGGTAAGAAACATTGCAAGCGATTATGTTATTTTGACAAGTAGAAGTTGTGCACGTATGTACACTGCCGTTCACAAGCATGTTGATACTGCGGTATATTTCCTAAATGTATTGTTCGTTAATAATCCCCTACACTGGTAGGCTTGCCACGTACCATTTTGAGGTAAATTTTCTTAAAACTTTCGCGCAAAAACGACAGATGCACACCAACACACGTTTAACAGTAAAATGAAGCAAATTTACCATATATCTTTACGCCTGTGATAAATAAACAAGAGTGATACTGCGGTATATTTCCTAAATGTATTGTTCGTTAATAATCCCCAAACGACCCGTTTCAAAAGATCGGTACTTCCGAGAAATTCTTGGAATGATAATAAAAGGGACTTTACTGTGGTTGTCGCAATATTTCTACTTTACATAATAATTTATGGCTTTAATCGCTTAGAAAAGAGTGTATGCTTAATATTTTTCTAATTTTATGTATTAATAATTGTATACAGTGCGATATAATAGATTTTTATTGTATGACCGAACTTCACTGAATGGCAGTATACATCAAAAATAAACCTTGTTAAATAACCTGTGGTTGCAAGTATCCAAACCAGAATTGTTAAAAGAAATGTTCTAGAAATGGAGCTCTCAACCACTAGAAGGATCTATCTTTACTTCGAATAGGTGGACAAACTAAAGTCACTAGATCAGATATGTGGGTTGCGCTGATGACAAATAGCCTCTGAGACGTTAGCATATATCGTATGCTTTCATTAACATACAAAATGCGTTGCTAGTAATGTGCGTTCGATTTAGTCCACTATCAATTATTATGCGTCAAAAATAACCGGTCTAGTGCAGCCGTCCTATACAGGACCTTCTATTCTGGAAGCTTCCTAAGTAGGGCTACTTACGGCATTATCTGTGGACCAGGTGCAGCAGCGGCTAACAGAGGATTCCTTTAGGGCGATAGGTTAGATTCAACGAAGAATTATTTACACAGCGTATGTTGTCAGTAAATATCATGATCAGATGCTTAAATCAACAAAGATGAGGAACGTCTGGAATGTCTTTGCAATTATTATCTACTATTGGCAAAGATCTTTTAGAAAGAAAAATGGAGCTAGGTTCCGTCCTTCATATTGTTAGAGAAATTCTAGATAAAAAAACGTGGAAAAGCTAGTAGCGGAGTGCGATTTATGCTTCAAGATGTTATTGATTTGGAACAATCAAATTGGGTATCAAGAATGCAAGAAGACGATAGATCGGATTGAGAAGGAAACAAATGGTGAACAACTAACTATTCAAACAATAAACACCTCTAGTACTAGCAAACGATGTTCGGGAATCAGCAGCGATCAAGATGGTTGGGGTACAGTATCTTGGCGTGGTAAAACGCAATTCTCGGTACAAAGCCCATATAAGTTATATAATTTCGTGCGCAGTATTTCGTGATCTACCGTACGTGCTTTCAAAGCAAACCAACAGCTAAAAAGCTTCGCTTGAAACTTGAAATGAACTTGAAAAGTTCATTTCAAATAATTTCAACTGACTTCAAGGAGCTTCGCGTAGCTTGAGTAATGTAAACAGAGCTTTAGATACAATTGATTCGCTACATATTCCCCCGATAATACATATCGCGGTATGGTGTACTGTAGGGAATTTCATTGTCAAGGCTCGTATGGTGAAACAAGATACAATGCGACAAGGCGGCGGCGCCGCCACCGCGAAATCCGGGGGAAACCACCGAGCGACCTCCGCGCCGGTAAAGAAATTAAATACATTTTGTGCGCCGGCGAGAAATGAAATCCAATTCCCCTATCTATTATCATTTAAAATGAATGGTGAACGTGCGGGTGATTTATTCGATCGAAACGCGAAGAACGTATGTGCATTTTAAAGTTGAATCGGGAAACGGTGGGAGGGTTTTGTTATCGAACTACTGACCTTATTCCGATACAAAATCTTCGCTTAACCTTCCGAACTGTTCGCTTCCCGTACAAATTATCGCGAAGTCCGGGCGGTGGGAGTTAACTGGTAGGAAATCAATTAATAGCATCCCGATTTCCCGTCGATACAATTTTTAATAGGAAAGATAAGATGTAATTGAATTCAAAATTGGTTTCGTATTTTTTTTTATTTATTTCAAAGAAACTTTCTTTACTTAATCTTGCATTTTCCATTAAATAGTCCGTTAAGTTTTCGTTATACAATCCTTTGCTTTCGTTATTAGGTAACTCCTTCGGGAAAATTATTTTCTCATGTCTCGAAAAACCATCTTTTTAACGAATTGTACACTGAGAGGAAAAATAGGTTGAACCAACCAAAAATCGATTGACCTAATCAACTTTGTTTGTTAAATGTACTTAACACTTCAAATGTTTTAAAACAACAGCGTATAATTGGTTGAACCTTTTGAATTGGATCAACTTTAAAATGAATATTAAACCAACCTAATTTAAATTGTTGGTAGAAAGCTATCTTAAATAAAGAATGATGTCTTTATGAAACACATGAATTACAAAATATCGGTTTGATTTAACAAAAATAATTGAACCAAAGTTAGTGTGTTTTGTTAGGTTGCAAGGTTGAGAACATGGTAATTGTGCAACACTTCGTGATTTGTTGGATGAACCAATTCCTTTCTCTCAATGTACGTACCAAATTGAAAATGTTCTTGTCCGATTTTCATCTATTTTCAAGGTACAGAGTAATAAAAGAACTAACGTTCTTGTAAGTAATCCAAATTTTCGCTTGTTTTCGAGCCTTAAATAAAATAAAATTATCCTTGCATTTACTACCCATGTAAAACAAAAAGCTTTTTCACTTCTTATCACGTATGATGTACCGGCCATCTGAATCATACCTCTAGACCTATTATTTATGGAGTTGCTTCAGAAGTTGTGAAAGTCGACACTTGAGATGCACTAATTCGACGTATTATATTAAAGAAAGACGCCTTGTCGATGGCAATTTAAAATATTACTTAATTTATTCTAAGTTACTTTTGTTAGAGACGTTAAACTGAATGTTCTACGTCTGCGCTCCCTCCAATATTAATGAACGCGATACTTTCTGCTGCCTGCTTTGCATTCAAATCTGGTCTAGCTATAAAGCGATGTATTAATAGCACAAAACAGAAAGCAAATTATCTAATCAAGACCGCACTGCTTATCTTCAAATACAGACCAATATTCTCCCAAGCCTCATTGTTCCAAGTGGAACTATGATGTACAGGGCAAAATTTGCACGGCAAATGTTGACGCTACAATGGCAGCATAGCATCATTAAACGAGACAAAACGAACGAGTCACTTGGTGTATAATGTACCAATAAGAAAACCATCGATTGGTTTACTTACTGTTAATTGGCTACTCCAAATGAACAATTTACCTAATATTTTTTCATACTGTTTAATAATGACAGCAAATTAATTTATTTACCAAGTTAATGTATATTTAAGATCAATAAACTTGTATTAGCAGCATGGTTTAATTGAATGATTTTCCTCGGTGTGTTTTATCCGCTCATCTACGTCTTAACAATTACAATCAATCTAAAACCTGAAATACAAATATATTAATATCGTAACAGTTGTTCGACGTAAACTTTGCAGAATGGATCATGTCCGACTTGAGACTTCAGAAAGTGGAACATAATGCATTACACCGCTTTAAAAGTTCAGCAATACTCGCTAGCGTAACGTCCAAATTGGGAAAGTTTAGCTCAGCGCTTTACGTCTTCAAAAATAACCTTCGCAATTCGCTATGAGTTGAGCAGACAGCGCCTTTGTTCGCTGCTTATTAGCGATTGCCTATTAGCAATTGCTCCGCAGACGTATCTTGTCTCGTCTTAATTCCCTCTAATAGGAGCCGAGTGTACTAATAACTAGATACTTACATGAAGACGTTAACATTTCGTTTCTGAATACCTCGACGAATCTAGGTATTCATTGCATGCACATCTCTCTAGAAATAGGTCAAAAACAATAACATGGAATCTTAATGCTGCACATAGAACGATTGCCGGAGTCGTTATGAACAAGAGATCGTTAATATACCTGTTTATTATGTAGTAGTTTGTGATCAAATAAAACCTAACAATCGTATGTCTCCGCTGCATATGACTAAACAAAAGAAAATGCACTAGACAATCGAAGCGTTGTCTTTATGTATTCTACAGCTCCGCACCAATGCCGGCTCTGCTAACAATACGCGAAGTACATACACTGCCGTTCAGAGAAGTTCGGTCGGTTAGTAAAAAACATGAAAAGGTTACAGAAACAAACGAAACTAAAAACAAAATGCAATTTTATTGTACGTACAGGTAAAAAAGACAAAAATAAATAAATAAAAAGTTATTCTGGCCTAATCTCACATACTGAACATTATTATTTTTTTTTTCATCGAAAAAACCTCCTTTGCTGTTAATCACCGCTTGAACTATTCTAAGCATTCTTTCGATAAGTTTTGTTAAAACCGATTGTAGAATATTAGTCCATTCATGTTGCAGAATATTCCGTAAATGTTCTTGAGAGAAGTTGGGCATATTTTTCGGATCCTCCTGTCCAGTTCATCCCACAACAACTCTATAGGGTTCAAATCTGGGCTTTGTGGGGGCCACGTCATTACTTTCAGGGTGTGCTGTTCTTCTTGCTCCTTTGGATAGTTCTTACACACTAACGCAGTGTGTTTTGGGTCGTTGTCATGCATAAATGTGAAGTTACGGCCTATTATACGCAATCCTGATGGCACTGCATGATTCTGGAGTATTGCAAAATAAGTTTCCTTCCTCGTTACACCCCGCACTCTGCATAAATCTCCCGCCCCAGCAAAGGAGAAACATCCCCACACCAACACAGAACTACGCCCTTGCTTCACTGTTGGCACAATGCAGTTCGGGATCACTTTTCGGTTTTAGATCTTCGGACATACACTCGTCGAATTTGCCCAAAAACCTCAAACTTTGACTCGTTACTCCAAAGCACGTGTTTCCAACGATCTAACGACCAATCTAGATGAGAACGGGCCCACTGTAGCCGTTTTGCTCTGTTGCCCCGACGTAATAAGGGTTTTCGAATGGCAATGCGTCCATGAAGATCCGCTTGTTGAAGTCGACGTTTTACCGTACTCGCCGAAACTTGTTCTTCACGGCCGCGATTGACTTCGGCTGCGATTTGTGGCGCTGTTAATTTTCTATTGCGTTTGCTTAATAATACAATTCTCAAATCTTCAGCTTTTGTTGTTTTCCTAGATGCTCCAGGCCGAACACGATTTTCTATAGTTCCAGTTGTCCGATATCGATTTATGATGTCATTTACTGTTGAACTTCTCATATTTATTTTTTCAGCAATTTGTCGATTTGTATGAAGCAAGGGCATAGTTCTGTGTTAGTGTGGCGATGTTTCTCCTTTGCTGGGTCGGGAGATTTATGCAGAGTGCAGGGTGTAATGAGGAAGGAAAATTATTTTGCAATACCCCAGAATCATGCAGTGCCATCAGGATTGCGTATAATAGGCCGTAACTTTACATTCATGCATGACAACGACCCAAAACACACTGCGTTAGTGTGTAAGAACTATCTAAAGGAGCAAGAAGAACAGCACACCCTGAAACTAATGACATGGTCCCCACAAAGCTCAGATTTGAACCTTATAAAGTTGTTGTGGGATGAACTGGACAGGAGGATCCGAAAAATATGCCCAACTCGCAAGAACATTTACGGAATATTCTGTAACATGAATGGATTAATATTCCACAATCCGTTTTAACAAAACTTATCGAAAGAATGTCTAGAATAGTTCGAGCGGTGATTAAAGCAAAGGAGGTTTTTTCGATGAAAAAAAAATATAATGTTCAGTATGTTATATTAGGCCAGAATAACTTTTTATTTATTTATTTTTGTATTTTTTACCTGTACATACAATAAAATTGCATTTTGTTTTTAGTTTCGTTTGTTTCTGTAACCTTTTCATGTTTTTTACCAACCGACCGAACTTCTCTGAACGGCAGTCTACAAACGTTGATATAAAAAGCGATGTCCTATAAGAAAGAAAGAAGGGAAAAAAGAGCCTTTGAACATTTCCTTTGCATGACAAATATAGCAAACTTCACCTTCTTCATACCAATGTCTGCATATGTTACACTGTACGTTCCAGTGATACAATAATCGAGTACGTGATTTAGATAGATGTATGCTTCTTTGAAATGGTGCTTGAGAATACGAAATGTACGGTATAACATTTTAATGTTAGGATCTTCGACTATCAGTTTCATGAAGGACATGAACCTTCTCGCCTTATTTTTTTGCGGAGTCCTACACTGGCTTCACATGACAACTATTCGATTCGTGCCTTTCATACGCCATTTTATCGCACTTATCAAACGCTACATGAACAACCTCTCTAAAATGTGTTCGACAAAATGTCGTGTACGGCATATGAGAGAATCCAATCGAATAACCGCCATGCGGACCCAGCTTAATAGTACTTTGAGTCGTTACATAATCCCGCGAGAGCACATTCACATACTTCCGCACAGACAGGCACGCGGAATTGATTTAAAGTCCGTGTAAAGCCGGCGAATTTAACGCGAATTAAGCGCAATGGCAAAATTGCGGTCTAGCCACGATTTCACGTGTGACTTACACCCGTCTACGTAGAGATCTCACATATTACACGTAGATGTTCATCCTCCCACATCACGAACTCATAATTGACGTAATTCGTAACGAACTTGTTGGCGTCGCGGAGAGTTACTGCGACATGGAGATGGCACTGATTTAATTAACCAAATATACACAAGCTGAGGTGCAGCAAGCGTTATCTTAAGATGACAAAGTTGTTTTTAGAAGAAGTTATTACTTCAATTTGTTGATATATATCCTTCACCATTCAAATTCAATTGTGGAAGTAGGCAACTCAAATAGCACGAAAGCATGAAGCGTTTTATTAATGCTATAAACTCATTTTATGAACTTATGTGCTATTTTTTGTATTCTTCAAGGTTGCTAGATTTAATTTAGATTTTAATACTATTCCGCCTACCACCGCTACAAGAAATAAATTAAGTTGTTTCGTAACCAGAATATTCCATCATCACAAAAGCTTATTTATTGATTTTCTTTAATAGTTTGGCAGCAATTTTCCTTATTGCCTATTATCATATTTAAGAAGGATGTGAAATACCACATATTGTCACGGATTACCGTGATAGGGGCAGCTCGGGGTAGGTATTCGGTTAAAGAACGAATGTTAAGGAGTTAACATTTTATTTTTTGTTTTATTTTATTTTATAAATGTAACCATTTTTATTTATTTGAAAGTAATATTCTGTTTGTGTTTATTTTATGATAAATTGAATGTTTCTTTTGTTTTGCGCTGTATAAATTTATATATTCCATATTTAGCATCATTTAAACTTTAACGTGTGCGCATTCAATGTAAAAATACGTATAATTTCTTATAAAGTTCGCAAATATCTAAAATTCGTCAATGTTCTAATTAAAAATATCTTTAATAGTCATTCATTATATCTGTTTGATAAAGCTCCTGCTAATTCATGTATTAGATCGAGCGCTAGGTAAGGAATGTCCGCCAGTTACCGCCGGTAACGTACACTTACGTACAAGTTATCGAAACTCGTCGGAAGTCGAACGTACGAACTACCATGACTGCCTGCCTTCTCTGTTTCGCTTGTGAGTAATGCAGCGCTCAGACCCGCACTATCGTTGGTTTCTGATTTTTCCGGTTATACATGCGGACAGCAGGTCGGAGCAAGATCCTAGAGGTGGTGTATCAAATAAGTACACGAAATAACGCGAGCGTCTGGGTAGCCGTGAGTTGTATAGCATCTTTTTGCGGTAGTGATCGGCTATTTGCTGCTGTCGCCCAACCAGACGCTCATGCTCCGATAGGGTTTTGTGGTGGCCCTAGTGTTGGACATTGAACGTTCCGATACATTTGAATGCGTACACAAAGAAGGAACCGAATTACGAAATCCATATAGTATGCTATTTATGTATTTGAATTTATATATATAGATATATAAGGGAATTATTTAATAAATATATTTTGTATATCTACGTACTGTGTTTAATTTGAGATCAACTGATTAAGCGAGTAAACACATAAGAATTACATATAAGCAATTGATCCTTTCGCCTCACAAGAAAGATACACCGAAGCAGACGACTAGCGGGATTGTTCTTCAAACTAGGCGAACGTAACAACGTATGCACATAAACATCCACCTATCTGTTAGGTCCGCTGCTTAGGGCCCCATTATAAACTAATGAAACTGCTGACTTCACCTTTATTAATTTAATCTAATATTGTAAAAAACAGTCAAGTTGGAGTTGAAGAACTCCCCCAAGTCCCTTATTCTAACAAAATCCCTACTACTAACTGTCCTTCCGGTGTTTGATCGGGAGCATCGAAGTCCGACGCCCTCGAATTGACCGAGAGATTATAATGTTACACAGCGATCGTCGAGGCGCTCAGTCAGCTCGAGAACACCGTTCACCGATCGAAGAATAATTACGCAACAATAACGTAGATAATTCAAAACCAGCAGCACCAAGTTTCGTATCGACATATATATGACAATTCGTCGGTTCTGACAGTAACAATCTCTTTTCAGAAATCTCCTGAAAAACAGTGAACATACACAAAAACCATTTTCTAAAGTAAATGCTCATTTACGCTTCTTATATTGGATTGTTGCAGTTTGTTTGTTGTTATCTTTTACATTTAATAGATTATTAATCGTTTAAGAGTGTTTGTGGTTACAGCTTAGTGGAACCGGTAATATTTATATTGTGATTGTTTTGCTGTGATAGGCAGAAAAATCCCCGGAATAACTCATTTTTTGGAGTGCCATTCAGTTAATGAAATCAAGTGGATATTTCAATTTGTCAATATGATACGCGAAGTGAGTGGCAAAAAGATTGGCGGATAACATTTTGGGGCATAAGTTCACAATAGGATAATTGAAATCTGTTTTTGATGGAAAAATTTAATCAGATTTGAATTTAAAACAGCTTGAAGTGGTTAGCATTTTTCATTCATTTTAAAATATTGTAAATTTAAATTTAAATTTATCTTTTATAGTTCACAGGTTTATATTGAATAGTCGGCTGTTACCGCACACGTACTGGTTATTCGAAAGTTTCATAGATATAGAGTGTTGGTTATCTCGATTTTCGAGTTGGAACTACGTTTGCAGCGAAATGCAGCGTAGAATTGCTAATATTTGCTCACAGAAGGTCACGTTGAATTTCAGATAATTCTTGACTTCTGTTAAATCTTCGATTAGATGTTTAAATTTTACGTAGCGAGATTGCAAGATCTTGTACGAGATTTTGTAGTGAATTCATATTGATGAACAAAATGTGTCGTCACCATTGCATATTAAATTCCCAACGATTAGATGCGTGCCTTATGCATTATTAGGACCACAACCAAACTTGATAGGACCTCGAGCGTCTGGTTTTACGGAGACAGTAGCTGATATAGCCGAAAATGATTACTCAGACGTTCTCGAGTTGGAATGTGCATTGTATGTTTGCTCCTTGCTACTGCCTCCTTATAGTGTGAGCCTCTGCATGACGTATAAGCGACGTGGCAGTTCGTAACGCTCGTTCTCCGACTCTGTTAAAAGTATCTATATGCGCGTTACGGTTTCTTTCTCGGCGCTGAATCTTTGTTTAATGTTGAATAAGGTGGTTCTCTGTCTAGCGCCCGTCTTATCTCATGATTTTTAATACAAGCCGAAGGTTATGGATTTAATGTAAATTTACATAGATTTGGTGAGTGGAGGTGCAAAGCAAAACAATGGAATTAGGATTTTACAAAATCTATTAAATGAAACTAATGAATTTGTTGATTAAATAGAAACAAAATCCAAATGTTAAGAAGCCTTAACAGAGACGTCACTAGCATACATCGCAATATCTCCTTCACATACGTAGGTAACACATTAACAAACGATGAGAATAACAAGGGACTCAGTGTTGAGCTTGCGGAACTCCGGATCCCAACAACTCTTCCACAGAGGCAGAGCCCGAAAGAGCAACAAACAGCCCACGGTGCTCCAGAAACTATCTCAGCTAACGTAGCAAACGGTCACGAATACCTAACCAAAATAGTTTCTTGATAATACAAGATTAATATTTAAGCAAGCGAATGCGCAAGTCAAATCAAGATGTATCCCAACGACATAAATTTTCCAGATCTAGTTGCTCATAAATATATTGAATAAAATGAATGGATGTATTCTCGGTGGAGCGCTTTGGACGAAACCCGTGTTACGCAGGAGAAAGCAGGTGAAATCTGCTACTGACAACCAACTCAACGCAACAAACAAGTTCAACATCGCCGCGGAAGGTTCCTCGAGAAGCTCGTCAGGGATCTCGGAAGAGAACGTACTATTCATTACCGACGGCTCAACAGTATAGTCAACACAGCGACATTGTGTCCTCCATCTCCTACTCCCTCTTGGCCTTTAAAAACCTTTGTAATTCTACAATATTAATCGATAAAATATAGAACTGTATATTATAGAATTCCTGTGCGATTTTCTACAGGACCAACTCTTGTTCGGTATAACGAGGATTTTGCCAATCCTGGAATGTTTTGGGATTTCAGACGTTACACATATGTACGTAGATACTTACGAAAATAAGCCTATATGTACGTAATCTCGAAAGGATTAAGACACAAGAATAGTCAGAGTACACGCTACCCTAATCCGATTCTGCCTAAATTCCCTTCGACGCGTCATCTCCCTCATCTGCACACCGACAGATACATGTTTTCCGATTCATAACTTACTATAAAACACCCGCACGAGCGCGTCCTCCTCATAAGCGGGGGAGAATTTATAACGAAATTAAATCGCGCCATTAAACGAGACGTTCTATTAATTACGTTCATTAATCAAACAATTAATTAAACATTAAACGTGTAAGAATTATATTCCGCTCTCGTCTACCTGAGAGGTCTATTACGCCGCGAAGGAATACCTATCTCGCGCTTCGGGACAGACGTTCGCGACCATAATAGATATCCTCCCGTTCTATAAAATTTAAATTAGGCGGGGCCCGTCTATTTAAATATTTGAGGAAATCAGTTTTAATCAGAATCCATAAAAGAGGCCCTCGCTTCATTAATAACCTCTCTTCGTAACGTCGGGGAGGATTTAGAACGCTATTAGTTTTAATAATCAAAAACGTATTTATTATTTCCATTTTATCAAGGCTGTTGCATTATTATTGCTATAGCTTCTCGCGTTGAATAAGTTTTTAATTTTTAGATAAATATACATCCATGAGGGATTGATCAATTTGAAGAAAATATTTTGTTCGACTGCGTTCAATAACAAAAATTGATGTTCAATATTATCTACCTACATATAATACCATTTAATCACTTCGGTGGTCATAAATTCCAATAACACTGACTACTAGCTCCCAATTCCGCTTACGACAAGGGAACATGTAAACGCTTGCTCGAGGGGTCAAATCCCGATAAGGACGGTATCGGGAAACCTTTCGGAAGGTAATACGAACCGGGTTAAGTAACCCTTCTTGCAAATTGGAAAACAATTAATACGCCTGCTTTAAGGTAATTGCAGATAGATCATGAAATTTTCCCTACTTAATTGTTTAGAACCAAGCATATAATTCTTCCTACCAAATGACACTAGATATCGGGGATATTTTGTATTAACCAACTTAATTTAATTCGCTGGATGGAATATCTTTTGTGCGTGTGAATTTGCCTCATTAAAAGCCAAGAATTTTTCGCCCATTCTATTCTACCGCTGCAGTTTTACAACGAAGGAAGTAAACTTTATGATATGCAAATAGAAGCTATTTGTTTTTAATGTAGTGCAGTAGCTATTATTTCTATAATAAACTGAAACGGATTTGTCAACCTTCTACGTTACGGCCAATTAATTTAATCGTAAAGCAGGATGTAAATCGTATTTATTTACTTGCATACGTAGGAATATACACTGGCTCGCGTGCAGTAGAAATAACGAGAAACGGAGCCGCCTTTAACGTATGGAATTGTAAGGATGATAGAGCTATCACATTTTCGTGAAAATTGTGAAAGGGAGAAAGATAAAATGCATTAGCAAATTAGGGTTGCCTTTATCAAGTTCTAAAGCAGAAGCAGCGAGTTTGTAACCGTGATGTTAATGGATTTTAAAACTAATTAATAAATTACTTGTGCACTCAATTAATGCTTTGTTTTCTGTAACAATAACCACTGTAAACACGCAGAAACTAAGTATGAGGCGCTATTGTAAATAAGTCCAAGTTTCATTATCTTCATTAGGCTTTTCCAACTTGCGTAGCCTTTTCCTTAATTGGGAAAGTCAGTGAATAGTAGTTATAATTTTATAGTTACGTAGTACTTCGCTACTTGTGTTTCAACTTTGTTTTTATCCTCTACAAAGTTTTGGGCGGATGTAAATATCTTGAAAGCACATTTAAGAAAGTTATACACAAAGCTAGTTACAAGTGAAATAATATTCTGTTATTATATTTATTTGTGGAAGGATTTCGGTGTACAACTCCCTCCAAAAATTCCGTATCTAAGAAATTATATAGCTTAAGCTGTCTCACCTGCCTGTCTCACCTTGGTTAGCTGTTCAGGAAGCGGTTTAAGCTGTTCAGAGACCGGTGTAAGTTAAGGGAACTCTGCTCACGGAGCTGGTTAAATAGTTCATGGATCTTATTATCGATTTTTGCAATCCCTATTTGCTCCCAGTTTTTCTCTCAGGCTGAGACTTTCAAAGTTATGAGCGTCAACTTCAATGTATTTTCCGATTGTAATAGAAATCAATTAGGTGTTTTTGCTATTAGGATAGTCTCAATGCAATTTTTCGCGAATTAAGTTATAGTTATTTTACTCTACTTAAAGTTGATCGCTGTTTTTCACTGGAAAAAAAGTAACATGTTTGATTTAAAAAGAATGGACAGGACCTTGTCCTTTTCAAATTAGTATTTTTGATTTTAGTGGCTTTCTAATTGGATTGGGCAAATTAAATTATAATAAAAAAATGTTTTAATTTTTACAAAATTTTTTCTATCCGATCAGTTTCGGGCAGAGCTTTTCTTTGGTTTAATGTCTTTGTTAGTAAAGAGGCGACATTAATATTGTTTTGAAATTTAAATTAATTTTGTCATTAAGACAACTAACTGCATTGCTTTTTCTTAATTGATAGATTTATTGATCTCCTAATAGAGATAGTTGATGTCCATACTAATGAATAAAAAAAATGTTAAATAACTTCTTGATAACAAAGACTATTAAATTTTTAATTGTAAATATGGTAACAAAATGCCTTTATGTGCGGTAGAATGGATAGCGGCTTTTGACAAACTTTAGTACTATTTTAGGATCCTCTTCCTTCCCTCCCAGTTCAGTAGACGCAAGGAATAGCCTGCTGAAATATTCGTGGCAACATATTTGCGTAGAATGTTCCAGATTTTCTTGGCGTAGACGAATGGTCTTCAGCATTTCCCCCTTTTTTAATATGTAATAAGTTACGTGAAGATTATTGCCACGTTTTTACTACATATTTTAGACTTGAAGAAGGGCTCTAAACGAACCGGCTCAAAGAAAAAAAATGTGTAAAAATCAAAAACGAAAAAAAAATTAATAGTTGTTACAGTAAATAATACGTTGTAATTAGAAGTTAAAAGCCCACATTTTACGAAAGGAAATAGATCAAAATTTTATGCAGTCAAGGCATGCTCACGACGCGACCTTAATTATATAAACTTCAAAATGGAAATAAGGTTACTTAGCAGAAATATTTACCTTCCGCCGAGTTCAACGTTGATTGATCTCAACTTCGTAGAAAATATTGCCTGCGCTTGGTGAAATGAAATGAATAAAAATCTTTGTAGATAAACGAACAGAAACTACACTTACACACATACATTTATGTAAATGTGGTTGCAATCGCAAGAAGCAAGAAGCAATCTTCGTGAAAGGAGGGTCCGTTTCTTAAGTAAAACTTGTTCAATACATACTACTCGAATGGAAAACTTTTACTTCCTACCAGAACTTCAACCGAAAGTTGAAGTTCTTGAGGGGACTTATTGCCTTTAAAATAGTAACCTTTTTCCATCGCCTTGTCTTTAATCAAATATCTATGCTATACGAAGAAGAATATCGGTCAGGATCTTAGTACTTCGTGAAAGCTTATTAGTTGTTGAAATATAAGAAAGTATAGGAAATATCGGTTTCGGAAATGCGGTGGATGCGCCGGTAGGTCTCGATTATATAGCTTTTTAAGTACAGTTTGCTTCTTTTTACGATGGTCTATGCTCTCCTGCGTACGTTAGTCAGTGTTTTCTTTGTGTTTATTGATTTGATCAATTATTATGTAATATATATTGGTTATTTTTGTAAATAGTGAATACGTGTAAATGGTTTGAATCATATGTTTCAAGCAGAGAGCAGGTAGTTGACGTACAAAGCACACGATTCAATAAGCTTCTATTGAAACTAGGTGTGCCACAAGGCTCAGTAATTGGACCATTATTCTTTATCATATTTACGATTTAGCTCCAACGTTTCCCAATTTAATTCTTTCTGCTATTTACATTAATAATAAGCCCAATTTAGTATAATAATGTAGAGTAATGTTATCTTCAGCGACGAATCAAAATTTGATGTTCGAAAAAGGGTGATTCGTACAAAATCTGAAGTCTTTCATAAAGGGTATGGTTAACTTCTCCCAATGGGTTATGATATGGGGATGTATGAGCTGTAAAGGGGTTGGCAGCGTTCATTGATGGTACTCTAAATGCAGAAAAGTACCAACACATTTTATTAAGAAGCTTGATTCCAATAGCAGAACAAAGTTTTGGAAATGAAAGTTTTATATTTCAACAAGATGTTGCAGCCTGCCACACTGCGAAAACAAAAGAGAAATGGTTTAAAAGCTTTACTATCAAGTAGACCCTATGGTGCTTGCGTAACGATCCTCAGAGTACAGTTCCAGTATTAAAGGCTAAAATCATGCGAATTTGGAACTCTTTCACACACAAATATCGCAAGACTTTAGTAGATTTCGTACCAATGAATATTGTAAGGATTCAAGTGCGTTCGATTATTTACCTGCACCAAATTTGTCAAATTTTTGTTATTTTTGTTTGTTATGTTTATTATAGTTTATGTAAAATAAAAAAATAATTCCTCACGATCAGACTATGTTAGGTAAATCGTACGTAACTGGATTTTTCAATAGGAAAGATGAAAAAATTTTTTTTTAAATAAATATGAATTTATGTTTCTAACATTTTGTAGATCGTCCGAATATGTACGGCTTCTAGTCCAATAAATTTCATACTCGCTGGTGTTTGTATCTTAGTTACAAATTTTTCTTTCTGCACACGCAAGTTTTCTCTAAAATACATTGGGCATGGAATAAATGCATTAAGTAATATAGGGGTTTGCTTGAAAAGAAGATCATTATTAAAGGAAAACAATTTATTTTCAATATTATTCTATTGTTTAATTGTGCAACAAACTTAGTCATTTGAATGTACATATAATTTGAACCAAAGTATGAGACAGGCTTAATTTTTTGCCATTTGATAATTTCTTGACAAATGTTACCATACGTTAAAAAATTGTACCTCTAGTGCGGCTTTATGTGTAATTCGATGAGAAAGCGCGGTAACCTTAAAGAACGCGAGTAAGCCGTGTTATAAACATAAGTTAGCAGACCAGCGCCAAACCTATATTACAATGTAAAACCACATCTAGTCTCTTGTGGGCTTTGAAAGTTATTACGTCTGGAGGTGAGAGAGTGGTTTTTTTGTCATCTTTTTTTCTGCTTACGGGAAAAATGTATATGGAGAATATTCTAAATTTATTATAAATTAAAATGGCACGAAGCGTGTCTGCATATAGTAAAGAAGCAATAACTTAAAGTTTTTTTAAAGAATGTTTGCCAAATGGATTGATGTACGGGGATGGATCGATAAATACCCATGTTTTAAAGTAGGTTGCATTATTACTGAGGGATTTTGACATTATTATTGTGAACTGCCGTCTTTCAAACGGCTTTGCGCGACATTTGAGGCAAATTTATAGTTTTGATTTGAGAGCTATATGCATAAGGCGTGGTTAGTGTTTTTGTATAAAATAGAAAAAGGAACACTATCGTTCAGTTTCTTGGATGAAAAAACTAAAGCAAAGTTGGATACTGCCTATGGGGGCCCTTCATCATCTTTGACAACGGTTAGATATGATTTTAGCGTGTTTAAGCGTGGTCGCACATCGGTTTTCGTTGAGGTGTGCCCAGGTCGTCCGGCAAATGTGGTTGCTAACAACATCATTGCTAGTGTCCATGATTCTCTTTGATGATGACCGAACGAAAGTCTGCCGCCCACGGCCCAGAGGGTGCTGCTATTGTTAACAGTGGACAGCAAGCGGATACCACTGTGCCTGTGGGAATCTTTGAGCACGCCATCTCGTGATAAGCAGTCCAAGAACTGCTTGGGGAACAGTGTTGCTACAAGGTAGAGTTAAATTACCCTCGGAATCCAGCTGATGACGCCGGGTAGGCGGAAGTATGTCCGTGGATTTCTTCTCTCCTTGCATTGCGTTTGCGGAAAACTCCATCGGTACCATAAGGAAGCTATGTTAGCATTATTTTTTTGGTTATTTAGAGGAGTTTGAAAAAATGTGATTTTTAGAAAAATCTATATCTCCATTTCTATTTATAGATCCACTCTCGTAACGAGGTTGTTTTGATTTAACATTCGCATATCCATTCTAATACGATTAAATTCGTTGACCATGTATACCTTGGGTACTTATTTGATGTAAATGTTATCGCGGTTTTCGTTTGTTTAGAGAAAAGCTCAGCACAAAGAAGAAAAAACAAACAATAACAACAATGACAACCGCATGCATTTTAATATTATCGTCGAAGAGAGTTTGCCGTAAACATTCGACAAACACACGAACGGAACCATTCTACAACAAAAGTTTTATCCTACTTTAATATCGACGTGAATTTTAAAACAAAAAGTAAACACTGCTGCTGCTTCGCTACCGCTCCCTTTGTACCCGGACGGTATTATCGTGTTATGACGTGTGCGCACGTACATACGTACTAAATTATAACCGGACTTTTAATCCACCATACCCTATCCGTCCGGCGGGTGCGATTAATCGCGATTTTGTACCGTCGAAAATGTTCGAGACTGCGATTGGGGCAGGACAATTCGGTTTTGCGGACGGAAAAAGCGCGCAATGACAGTAATTTGACGATTCTATTAATTAGTGAACGAGGGCCGTGCTAATTATGGAAATTTAGTAACAAAACGGTAATAAGTGGAAATCAAGTTGAATGTTTAATTGATGTCTGTTGAAGTAATTAAAAACAACTTTTTTCTAATAAAGGATAGCAATCAAAGATTTTTCTACCTGTTTCAAACTATAGTTACATATTGGATCGATTTAACATGTCTTCTGGTGTATCACAGGGCTGAAATCTTGGTTCCCTATTGTTCCCTATTTTCAAACTCATTACTACTTTTACAAACAGCATTAGCTTGTAGTTTAATTTTGCATCGATTGACTGAACAAGATCTCCTGAAATGTTGCTAAATGCTACATTAAATCTTGAAATTCCGTACAGTTTCCAACCAAAGTGAACGGCCTAAGCGTTCTGTTTAATGCTCAGTTAAGCTACTGCTGTTGTATACAGTTGAACAATAAAGTAGTCATTAAGTGAAGTGACTATAATAATAGGTTTGCCGTAGACCACATCATTAAATAACAAGTGAATAGTACCAAATAGTTTAGATTTCCCAGATCATTTAGAAATCATATTACACGATGCTTTAACGGGATCAGAAGAGCTTGAAATCTTATTTTGGTAATAATCTGTATTTGCACTATTAACTAATATACACTCCCCGGCAAAAACTTAGACGCGGTAAGATGTTTTACGGGTTTTAAGGATTACAACATTTCTTTGCGAAACTAGCAAGATATCTAATTAAGTTTTTATTCGTAAAAGTAAAATAAACTTAAAAACATCTCCTCTAGTAATGTATGAACTAAATAATAAATTATTACTCCGATGTTTAAACAATTTCTGCGACAAAAATTTAGACGCTCTGTTGCAAATGTAAAACAAAAATCAACAAATGAGTGATCAGTAATGCGTAGATCCTCCATTGTTCTTAATCACTTCTAATAGTCTGTTATTAATAGATTTATATAAATTTAACGCATAATTTTGAGGGATATTCTGCCATTCAGTCACTATTGAAGTTTTCAGTTCCTGTACCGTGAAATCTTGACGGCCTCCGCCATAAACGCGACGTGCCAATTCCCCCCACATGTTTTCAATAATGTTTAAGTCTGGTGACCGTGCCGGCCACTGTAAAGTTTTAATCTTTCCCCCTTGAAACCATTCAGTAATGGTTTCTGCTTTATGAATCGGCGCGTTATCTTGCTAAAAAATAAAATTGCGCCCGGCCTATTGGTTTCCAAAACGTAGAAAATTGTCACGCAATAAGTCTTTGTACGTCATAGGTGTCATTTTGTTTGTGCAAAACACTATCTCACTTTTATCGCGGAATCCAATCGCTGCCCGTATCATCACAGATCCACCCCCTAATTGTCTGGTCATTTTCACTTTTGGTTCCTTTCTCAGATCATGATAATAATGCGAGCACCCATCCGGTCCGTCCAAATTAAGACGTTTCCCATCGGAAAATATAACTTTTCCAGGATGTGTTCTTCAGCAAATCTCAACCTCGCTTCTTCGTGTTTCGCCGAAAGTGGCGGTTTTCTCAACATTTTCTTCCGTGATATTAGCGATGACACCTTTAAAATCCTTTGAACATTACGCACGTGCGTTTGTACCCCCGCCTGTTCTGCAATAACTCTCGCCGACGCAGAAGAATTGGATGCACACCGCAATATTATGCGTTTATCCCGCTCACTTACAGCTTTCGATCGCCCCTTGCCTTTTGGTTTGCCGTAATTTTCCGGATCTTTTAGGAAATTTCTAACGGAATGATCGCTTCTTCGTAACCGATGGGCAATTTCCTTCTTACTAACACCATCTTGGTGTCAGGCTAGAACTTTACCCCTTTCTATGAAGGATAATTGTTTTTTTCTACCCATATTGCAAACACTTTATAAAATATAATTTCTCGTGGTGAAATGTGTACACTTTACCAGCACAACCACTGCATATAAAGAGAAGTATCAAATTAAGCCATTTTTGCTTATATTAATGTAATAAATGCGCAGGGTCTAAATTTTTGTCGCATTTAAAGTTCCTATTTTGATCTGAGAAAATCTCAATTACCCCTCATCAAGCAATAAATACCCAGAAATATCTATAAGTGGACTATTTACATAACAAGTATTAATAACCCTCATTTACATTTTATATAATGTCTATAAACTTTGTTTCGTAAATAAAAACGATACCGCGTCTATGTTTCTGTCGGGTAGTGTAACAGACGTTCAAAATGTCCACCGTTAATTTGTTGAACGGTTTGCAAGTTTGGTTGATTAGTGGTGATATAAAAATTGTTTATTAATTTGCCCACTTCAATTTTTATAGTCTTCCAATGTGCAAAAACGATTGCTTCTTGGGAATTAGTTAAGACTGTTAGATCAACTACATGTTGCTCGAATGAACACTTTTGCTCTCGGCGTAGGTTTGGAGCAAAGAAAAAATTAATGATAGCATCCGTAATTCACAAGTGATATAATGACATATATACTTTCTGAAAAAATGAATTCTTGTAGACGGTTGATTTATGTACTTCAAAGTATACCGTACTGTACGTGAATAGAAGGAACGAAAGACTGAGAAAAAGTAGGTTAAGATTAATTGCTAGCGCTTTACACGATGTACGGATGTCCCTATTCCATTCATCCGTACATGCGAAGTAATTACGTTTGGGATCGTTTTCTAGATGACGTTGTCGGATATAGCGTCGGATGTACCGTATCAGTACAATTTTTCCCGTTCTCTCATTGGGTAGTCTCATAAGTAATAATACCTGTCGCTTTCGTGAACCTTTTGGGAAATAAAAATAACTCCTCTACCATAATAAATATTTAAAAATACTTGCTTTTTTACGACCCCGACGCCTTACCGGTGTGTGTTGGTGCTGGCGCGCGTCTTTCATTTTTACACTAGCGAAGTATATAATTCAAGAGCGCACTTTGGCGTCGGATAATAAAGTTGCTTGTACGCCTTTTGTATTTTATAATTCTTAGGTAAATGTACGGCGTTGAGAGGTTTTTTTTTCCTGTTTTCTTTTTTTTTGCTTAGTTTCTCTAGCTTGCGAGGAAATATTCGCAGCGGTAATAAAGTTACACCTCATTACGTTTCTGTTAGGAAATATGGTAAACTATGGATCTATATGTTGAGTTGGTCCAAACATACATAAGCATAATAAACGCTGTTGCGTCTTTATTGGAACACCGTGTAAGAGCTCCGTAAATGGTGTCAGGCTGCCATTGAAACTTTTTTCTATCTTTAACCGTTTAAACATTATTTACGAAAAACGAAATTTTAGGTGATTTTGAAGGGTGGATTGCACCCCCTAGAAAAGGATCTCCGCAGCAACAGAGGGCGCGTTGAGCAAGACTCGGTGGGGTCTACAAACCGACACAGTCTCATTAAAATCGGCGTCTGACACTTCCCATACTTCCCTTGTAAGTGAGTTAAATACCAAAGCTCTACACAATTCGAGTCTCGTTATGGTAGTTCGCTTCAACGGTACTGCACTGGTCATTGAACAAACCAATTTCACTGATATCATTTTTAATGCTCTTAACGTAAATACATACGCTTGACCGTAGAAACTTTTCCACTTTGTCTATCTCGGGGTACTGCTTCGTCGCATGCGAGCTTACAGATCATAAGTTTGACATACTACCCCAAATGTCATTGCTGCAGCATTGCAGCTACTAACTTACAATCTATTGAGGGTATAATGGACAGATATGGTTCTTTAAACATCTTAAAACAGACTAAAATCAAATTGCCCAAAAACACACACCACGGATGGTTAAATTAAGTTATTTTACATACTGACGATCTCGTAATTAATTTCAGTAAATAATTATTTGAAAATATTGGGGCTATAAAAAAGGATAATATGTTTTGATAGTTGAGTGTAGGCTTTCACGACCGTAATCCATAGTAGAAATATCTTTCGGGTGTTGCCGCGTAATAGATGTTTGACTTGACGTTTCGCTGATCATGCTGTCAGCTTCTTCAGAAGATTTCTAAAGACTGTCTTAACATCAAGTACGCTATGTTTTGGATAAATATGAATACATATTGAAAAGGCGGGTTAAAAGCGGAATTCCTATTAATGATATTTTGAGGGAAATTCTGAATAGTGACCGGTAATAGGGGAATTGCATTCAGGAAACATTCGCTGCGTTTGCGGGGGTCGTATTAATCCTTTGTGAAGGTTTTTTTATTTTGTGCACGTGAATATTGTAATAAAAAAAATATGAATACAAAAACTAATAGAAATCATATTCTGTTACCTATTTCCTTTGTAGCGTCTAACGGATTTTAGAAATGTTACAATTTTCCGTAAATTCCAATTTTAAAAAGAAAAAAGAAAAAAAATTAAACACAAACAACGACATAAACAATAAACAACTACCCTAAGTACTTGACTATTAAATAAGGTGAGGTAAGTGAATGAAATGTATGAGCCATACCCCTTCAAATGTTGCTCAATCAACTATTTACTTTATTTATTTATTTTTCTAAGCCACATGAGCAATCGTTTATGTGTATCGATCACAGTGGATTAATATTTTGTTAAAGAATATAAGCCATGATTGACTAACATGCTACAACAACATTTTTAACATTTATTTGCGCAATTGGCCGTAATCTAATTTTTTTTTTGTGGCGTGCTATGAAAGTAAGAAAATTCAGATGAATATTCGGAAAAATCCGTGAAAGACAATTCCTTTTTACAATTTAAGTTAATTACTGTAACATTTCATGTCTCCAACAGATACTCTCTGATGAAGCAAATAATTGTTTACGAAAGCTCAGATTGTAAAGGGGAATTTTCTTTAATTTCTTCACGGCTCCTTTCCCATTATTCCTCTTGAGTTCTGAACAAGTAAGAACTGTTGTATTTGCAAAAATATTTAGAAATATCGTTTTAATTTTGAGCCGAAATATTATTTAAAGTTCGCCAGTTCTAAGAGAATTTTTGAGGTAAGAATGTACTTTTATAACATAATCTTTAATCAAAGATGGCTGATCCACTGGTAAGAGGGCTCGTTTCTAACTGTGAAACCGTGAGATGTAGGCGGTTCGAATACCGGCCAGGAATAGCGGATCCAGAACACTTCTGAAGTCCTCATTCACACGTTGGGATTTAATTAACGGTGGCGAAAGGCGAGGACCTCGACTTCCATTGCTCCATATTTCAAATAAAACCATTTTGCATTTGTTTCCGAACAATCTGGTGTTTTTACTTTTAACAATACAGAAACTATTGCATTCTGAAAAGGGTGGTGTTTGGATAGCAGCTTCGCGAAGAAGAATAATTATTAGTCAATTGTTTTTCATGAAGCTGTAAACTGTAAAAAAAGAAAGATATCGTAATAACTCATAGCAACCTTTTATAAGCCAGTTGAGTTATGATAAACTATGGAACGGGTGCTTCTAACAAGACAATGTTACAGATCTTAAAGTACAATAAACAATGTACAACAAGTGTACCTTTTTTTTCCTCCACGTTCTATTGATCGAACTATCTTAGATTATTTTGTTTCCACGTAAACAAAATAGAGTTTATAAAAATACACCGCACAAAATATGAACATGCCTCAACGTCTCGTCGACCCATTTAACAACACGAAACGACGAGTAAGGGTTTGTATACACCAAGAAATAAATTACCAATTACCAACATAAAAAGTAATTCGAGAAAAAACACGGCACTGTTCATTATGTTTTTTTTTTACGATTACACTGTGTTATTTCGTGTATTTCCATTTCTACAGTGGAACAATCTGCGCGACCGAATTAACGAAAACAATTGCAAATCAATATTTTTAATTTTCAAAACAAATAACGCCTTGCCGTTTATAATTAAAATGTCCTATTCATTGTTGCATATTCCAATCTCTAACTAATTATTTTCCTATAACCCCCTCGGAGAACAATAAATTATTTAGAATGCAAAGCAACAAGCGTCCAAGATTAAACGGGCTCGGCTGCAGCGACCGAAAAATATTCGCGTCATGTCTCGAGCGGATTAAGAGACGTACAGCTCCCCGGAAGCGAAGCGAGGAACTCCATTCGTAAGCTATCAGGGAACAGATCGCAACGTGCAGAGCTTTACGGGTGGTCTTCGAGCGATGAAATTGTAAACCGAAAGTGCGCCAACCCTTTCTGCACCTTAGCGCCGTTGTTAGTTGGCCCGACGTCGGCGATGTAACCATTATCAGATTACCGCGCCGCAGTAAAATCTCTAACGACGTTGTACCGTAGATCCTTTACGGGCGCGTATAACGACAATAAACATATTAGAGGATATTTCGCTAACGTAGCCGTAAAACGGTAGAGATTGGGGGGTGAAATTAGCGTCGAATTTCTTGTAAGCGTAAATGGAATGCGGTTTAATAAACTATCCGAGTTGTTAATTGCAAAGCAATAACGCTGTAACTGTGGGTTGAACGGTCTAAGCGCTGTTGCTAGTTTGGGCCGTTATTAAATCACGTTTTGCTCTTTGAATCCGGTACGACAAACATTAATTTGGTACTAGGAAGGTGCGCAAACCATCAAGCTACTAACACGAGGAGAAACATGTAGAAATATTTTTTATTTATTACCGTTGGTTTTGTGGGAATAACTACTTGGTCAAACCATAAATACGAGGGTAGTCTGGAAAGTTTCCGGTTTAACACAGAAACAAGGTTTTCTTTTTGTTTGTGCACTTTCCCCACCAATGCTATCATCTCCTCAATCCGTCGAAATAATAATAATAATTGGTCTAGGGCGATACACATCGGTGTATTAAGCAAGTCGAGACATTAACTATACAGTACGATACACAAAATATAAAAGCAACAAGAAACTAGCTCAATTGCTGAGCAAGCCAATGAACTCGTCTAAGGAGTTTAGTTCACTTTTACATCCTTTCTTCCGTACTTAACGTTACAGCCTCTGGCTGGTAGATTAAAGAATTGGACACTCATTGAGGATAGTGCTCGCCTAGTTGAATTAAACTTGTTAGAGGGGCGTAAAAAATTATCCTTACCCCCGATATTGTAAGCAAGACTAAAAAAATTATTTTTAATTCTAATCTGGTTATTATGATATCATTTATAAGAAGCAAAAATAAAACAGAACTCAAGATCGAGCCCTGTGGTGCTTCCAGTGTTAAAGGTGGATACAACGAAGAAAATTGCTTCAAGATTTATATGAAATTGCCTAACGAATTGCCGTTTATTGGTAAGAAACCTTTCTTACCAATAGACCACTCAGTAACCACGCCATGAGCTTCGCAAAGCTTCAGCTTCCCGGCTAAAATCATCAACGCAATCAAAAGCTCTGCACAACGATAAAGGAGTGCACCGCTGATATACATATTAGCGGGCAACATGGTTTTCCACCGAAAACCATGTTGCCAGGCTATCGTGTACGTTATAAAAGCTAAAATTAGTGTGTAGGTTGTTATTCTTCGTGAAACGAAAGCGGGTGGTGGGCGCGGGCTAATTCTCAACCGTTGCTTTTGGGCGAACGAACGAAGAAGGCGTCCTAGTGGAATATTTTAATTTTGCATTAGTATGATAATTGTATCGGCGTTAGTAAATCTTCCGCCCGAGTGTACTTTGAATGTAAAGCGAAAGTGACATTATGCTGATCTCTGAAGCGAGTGCGTAGAATTAAGGGTAAGTAGGTCATTGTTGGAAACGTCGATTTGGGCTAGGTATCGTAGTTTATTTTTCGTAATTCTGTTGGCTTTTCTTTCTTGGGTAACTAAATGGATTTTAAAAGGAGGGTAATTACTTACGAAATTGTACAAAATTGCAAACAAAACTGACGTATCTGTGTAGAATAATAGAATAATATATATGTGTCTGTTTTTCACCGAATCCTTCGTACCGAAACTATATTTTAACGTTACAATGCAAGGCTTTCAAATTTAGTAGCCATTGACACAATTAGCACAAGCATGTAATTGACTTAATCATACAGCCTTTTACATACATTATTGGAATGGTTAATAATGTAGGTAAAAGGCTATGGACCTGTTGCTGCTTTCAGGTTTTAGTACGACAGAATTCCTCTTATTTTTATCCAGAACAATTTTCTCCATAGTTCCCAACATGGTTTCTTAAGGAAAAGGTCTACCATATAAACTATCACGCAATTTTTTAATTCCGTTTGATACGAAAGACATCGCCGCTTTTTAGATCTTCCATCTTCTAATCATCATCTTGTCCATACATGCATTCTAAATTTGGAGCAATTGCATAACCGCTGATGGTGGTGGTTCTTCGAATTTGCGGCTTGCGGCTGAGGTCTCTCTTTCTTTGGAAAGGGAGGTACAGCTTTGGTCTACATAAGTGAGGGTCCTAATGCGACAGTTCTTCTAAAATCAATATAAAAAGCGGATAATTTCTGCGAAATTTATTGACAAATATATGTTCGAAAAATGTAATTTTTGTCTTTTAGCACTATCAAACATAATGCAGGTAGTGTTCATTGAAGATTTTTCAGTAATCCGAGTATTCATTTAGCACTATACATCACTACATTTGGAAGAATGTTGCTTATACTTGCTTAGTCGCGTGTAGGAGGAATTCCAAACGGCTGTGCGGAGTGTGTAGGCGATAAGCTAATCTCTTAGACGTGCTTTAGTTGTGCGTTGTGCTCTGTTCAGCCGACATCGATTTTACCTTTTTGATATTGATCTGTTGATAAATTTTTGATATTTGGGCCAGTGAAAGTACAATATGATATACTACCAATAGGAGAGCTTATCAAAGCTCGCACAAGGAGCAAAAAAAAAGGCATTCCCATTTTGAAGTTCCCAAGTTGCTATTTCAATAAACAATGATTTGTCTTGAAACACTTCGCTATTACCCCTTACCACAAACACTTGTAAATTTTGTAAAAAAAAAGCAAAAACAAAAGCATTTTAATGAATTCAGATTGAGGAGCGTTAACGGTAGCGTGGCCGCGGTCAGTCAACCGTGACGATATTTTTTATAAATAGGTTACTTCTTGGATTAGTTAGTTCACTATTGCTGCTGAAGATGATAGCTTAGCTATCGAAACGTGGGTACAGTGTCAGTGAAGTGTTTGTGGTAAGGGGTAATAGTGAAGTGTGCCAGTGGCACAGTATTCGAGTACCTGATTTAATGATTTGTTTTCTTAATAATATAGTTTTTCTCGTTAGTGAAAGACTTAATTGAGGTTACGTTTACCTTTTACCCTATACCTCTCAGTAGGGTTGTAACCCTTAGTAACCAGTTTTTTTTCTGTAGAAAAAGAAACTGGCTACTGATACTTAGAAACCTGTAAAATTAAAAGCGTGTTTCCGAACATGTGTCAATCAATCAAGTTCGGTCTACAAACACATAAATTTTAACCTTGTCGGACAGGTCCTGTAATTTAAAGGGGAGGATTGACAAAAAAAAAAATCCAATTTAAGCGCTTGAAAACAACGAAATATTTCTATAATAAATCTAGGCTATATCTCAAACATATTGACATGTTTGAATCTGACATGGCTTTCCAGTAAAGAAACGAACGACAAATTAAACAATAAGTTTAAGAGCGCCCGACAGCGCTATGTTCAGCGCCGTGTCTCGCGAACACAACCGATCTGCGCCGTCCCACGTATAGTTCGGTGTTTCTATTCCGTTTGCGACACGTCGAAAACAAATTTATTCAATTTTAATAGAAAATTATTTAATTAAAACGAGGTCCCGGGCAAGAATTCAATTAAGGCGAATTGTAAGCCCGTAAGACTCGCAGACGACAAACTTGGATATTAAAAGACAACTGGAAAACTTTGTTAAATTACGACGAAAGGTCCGTCGGATGTCGAATTGAATAAGAGAGTAAGCTACAGCGCGGATACTATATAGACATTGTAGATAGGAAGGGCGATCCAAATTAACGGATTGCCATTACTAGCTTCGCTATTATTGGTCCGACGGAGTTGGCTAAAGTTGCAAACTAAACTTGAATTCCGGATTTTTATAAAAAAAAAATTAAAATATACCGTTTTCTTAAATAGAACACGCTGTACACTTTCAATATTTGATACAAATGCTATCGTTATTAAATAAATAAGGATAAAATTACAGCGGCTTCCAGTTTTCATCAAAGACGCACGTTCGTAGTCTACAATTTACAGTGAGCTGTCGTTACTCTCTGTGAAATCAAAGAGTTTACGTCTTTAGAATTTCAAAAACGGAAGATCAGTAACGGCAGAACGTAAGTCATGTTCTGTGAAGTTGCAGTTGTAAAATCTGAGTTGCTGTTCGTGCAAAAGCAAGTATTGACGAGAAGCCCATACTCAACATCCACAAAAGTTGAATGTTTGAATGGGAATTGTAGAAAACGAGTTGGGGAAAAGTATTTGGTAAAAGTATAGGTTAGAAATGCTTAGGAAATTACTTTTCCAAATCGATCGATTGGATGTAGAGAATTCATTGAGAAGCCTGCACGGTCCTCAGATCTCAGTCTTAGCTAGATTTTTTTCCTCTGAGAAGTTTTGGAAAAAGTAACTTAGAAATTTCTTACCAGATCTGCATATTGTCAGAAGCTAAATGAAGAGGAGTTTGGACATTCCAAATGATTATATTGGATGATTCTGATTTTGTCATTAATTGTTAATTAATAAAATTAAGTGTTATTTTTTCAATTTTTCTATTATATTAGGCCTATTATAATCTGAAAAAATATACAGGCGTCCCACTTAAACGAAAAAAAAAGTCACGGGAAACAAAAAAAAAATCGAAGTCAGATCCACTATGCGGAAGGACCAATAACGCAGTCGCTGAACGTATTCTGATTGTGAAAATTGCGGAAAATAATACGTCAAGTGCGTAAAAATAAGTCAAACCTACCACTTATTCTTATTCAATGGAATGGATAATTCTATTAAATTAAAATTTTGCCAACAAATTGATGTGAAAACGTCTTTTCTCTTTTCTCAAAAACGATGGGGGATAGATACCTGCGTGGATTTGTTCCCATTATTTTCGCCGTTCTTTGGTCCTACTTGGCAAAACTTGGCGTTCAGTACTGAACATCTATATCTAATTCGATGGCATATAGATGCAGCCATTTTAACTTCTTAAGAATTCATGCTAAAATGTATTTTTATTTTGTTTTTTTATTTTTATTTATACGAACTGGCATCCAAAAGTTCTCGAAATTTGAATCACGCGTGAACAGACGTAATTACAATCAAACACCGCTAGGCGGAATTGTGTACTCTGTTTGTAAGTCAGTATACCAGCGTCATTGTATGTAGAAACGTTCTTTGTTGGTGAACAAATTCTCATTGTTGTCTGCTTGTGTTTGCGATGTTTCAATGGCCGCTTTGCGCGAAGAGCCTATCTATTGATACGTACTGATAAAGAACAATCGAATTAAATGATAATCACAAGACACTATATTTGTTGCCAATGCTCTTTGCAAATGGTTTTAATTTACTTGCAGTAAGTGTGTGGTATTTATGTTTGTTTCCAAATGCTTCTTTAAATCCTGCTTTCCCGCTTTTACGTTAATGTTCCAAATGCCTTTCTTCCAAATCCTTCCTCTGGTTGTTTCCTTTTGCTTCTCAAGTTAATTCTCTTCGGAGAATTTGTTCAATTACTTTTAACAGCTTTAAAAGAATTTATTTTTTTCGTCGATTCAAATTAAATTTATAAAAATTTTTTCGAAAATATGTTTAAATAAAAAAAAAATTAACGAATTAAAATGTAAATGGATGTACTTCGCCTCAATGACTCAACACTACACTCTATTATATTCTTTTTTAAACGCCGCAGAAATACACAAAATGTTAAAGTAAGAATTCGGGGACAAAGTTTTGGACCAAACACAAACTTATGAGTGGTTGAAATGTTTCATAAATCGTTTATTCGATATTGATCCTCAAAGGATTAGCTGTGATGATTAACCATAGTTTGCCGTGACATCCTAAGTAAGCTAAGCGAGGACATGAGAAGAGAATTATGGTGCGAGGTCACATAGCATGGAAAATAACGCAAAATCTGCTTGAAATAGACATATGAAACTCAGGTTACCAATTTTACATGAAGAAATTAGAAACGCAATGGTATATAGGGCATCTGTTATTTCTACTTGAGGATCACTATGTATACTGAAAATAATTTTGATACTCTATGAAATTTATTACCCGAAAATCTGAAACTCCTACCATTAATTCAATAGGCGGAACTTACCATTCCAGAAGGTTGGAACACGCTGTATACAATATAAACGGAACTACCCATACTCGGGGACTTACTTGTACATTCTGCGGGGCGCATTTTTCTAGTACGGCAGCTTGGTAATTGAAGGAAATGGTAATGACGGTCGTGCAACGCGCTGCCTTAAAATTTGAATAGCAATTTATTGGATATAGATAACGTCCCGGCTGAATCCAGAATTCTTGTTCAATTTCCGCAGCTAACACGTTGAAGATACGTCCGTTTAAATTATTAATGGGAATACAAAGATACGCTGTTGCACGTGTTTCTGTTTTTAAAAGCGAATAAATGTCAACATTTTTCTGGTAAATAAAGAAAATGAAGCTATAGCGAAGTTATAAAAGTCGCTACGCCATTAAGGATGTATAAATATGCATGAAATGAAGTTGGTACAATAAAGGAGGAGACCTCTTTTATTAATGATGAGCTGGAAAAAGAACTACGGTTGGAACATTAAATGTTGTTTTTCAACTTATGTGTATTTTCTTTAGAATTATGTACAGAGCGCGTTTTATGTTCCGGGCCGATTTTGTTTATCTACCATTTTGATTTGTCATTTAACAGTTCATATTGGGTAGTTGTGGATTGTGGTCGTTAACAATTTATTACAGAGCATCTAAGGCCGCAACAACCTGTTGAAATTATCAAACCATTTTATTGAAACAAGTGTTCAACTGAGAATTCGCAAAGAAGATTGCATGAGAGGCAAAGCAAGTGAACCATTTACCCTGTACTACTGATGTACGTTAATATTGATATAGTGAGGCAGAGTGTTCGTAAATTTACGTTTATTCCTGTGTAAAATTCGATTGAAGCAAAGACTACGGAAAAATAGCTATAAACGGCGGCGAAATTGGAGTGCTTAAGTTTTACAGCTCGGTACAGGCGACCCCAATTTTTGCAAAAAATCTTTACGAACAATGAGATACATTTCGATTTAGCTAGCTTTGTTAATAAACCAAATATCTGCTATTGGGGTCGTAAAAATCCTCATTTGATACGCCAAAGACTATTATCCTCTTGTAGAGTAACTGGTGGTGCCATTTGGGCCGGCTGTATATTCCTTTAAGGATGCCAGATGTGATGCTGTAACAGTTACTGGTAATCGTTATCGTGAGATGTCCCTACAACTTTTTTCTGAAATATAAAAATCAAGTTGAATGAGCGAAGATTTGACACAATAGAAGAAATTAAAACCGAATCACGGACGATCCTGAACAATTAATAAAATAAGATGTCGAGAATGCATTTCTTGAGTGGCGGAAGCGCTGGGGTCGGTGCCTGCCCAGGGAACTGCTTTGAAGGTTGCGGAGGTAAATGGAATTTTATTTATCGCTACATTTGTGGAACTTTTTGATACTACCTCGTGCGTGAATGCAATACGTAAACGTAAATATGTTGGGTGGATCAATCATATCGCTCTGCATGTATGTACGTGTTCCAGCTTATTTATCGAGCATTGGTTCTAGTACTCTGGAAAGTTCCTGTAAAGAGTTCGTTTGCCGCTTTGTTAGTACAAAGCTAATTTCTCGTTTCTACTGATGCTACATATGTATGCACAAATATCTCTACAAATATATATTGCGCGCTGATATAGAAACCACGAAAGCTTACTGCGCAGAGGTTATCCTGAACTGCGTAGGAGATTGAGCATACATTCTACAAGATTTAACAAACTTTAAGGCGTTAGAATGCTCAGTGTTTTAAATAAGAGGGATACTAAATAATTTTAATCTTTGTTTCTTTTTTAAATTAATTTTACTTTGTCAACGGGCACTACTTAGTTAAAATGAATTATGTTAGGCGATTTTAACATAAAATAAAAATTATCAGTATGAAAAGTTAGAAATTTTTACTTCCTTTATTACGTATAAGAAGAAACAGACGTAACAATGGGAAACATATATTTTCTCAACAAAACACTAAAAGAGCAAGAACTCTAACAATAAATTACAATCTAGAAAAAGTCTAAGGAAAATGTTCAAGCTGAAGCTGCTAAATGGCGAATTTTGAAAATGTCTTTCCATTTTAATTTTTAGTTCCTCTAAATCTCGAGGCCTGTCTCTATTATTATCAAACTCTTTAGTAACTAGATAACCCCAATAAAAAAAGGCCCAAGGGGGTTCAATCAGGTTTCAAGGTTGGCCATTCTAGAGATTCAGACCGGCCAATCCATCAATAATGAAAGCGATGGTTTAAAAATCCTGTAATCTCTCGTGCATTATGAGGAGGAGCTCCATCTTCCCCAACAATTATTCCGCCATTTATTTGAATTCTTTATATAGCTGGAAGAATTGTATTAGTTAGCACCTGGAGGTATTTCTGATTATTCAATGATGTCTCTGTAACACATGGACCAATAATATGGCCCATACGTTCGCTTTTTAGATTCACTATGTGCGTGTTTCTTGAAAGAACGTTTTTTTCTCATCTTCTGAAGAACAATTATCCATTCAGCGGAAATGGTCTCTCTCTCTAGAAGTTGTTGAAAGTTGTGCGGTTTATAGCTTCTAAATCGTTTTTTTATTAGAGTTGTATGGCAACTACTTTAGAAAATCTGTCTTCACTTCAGTCACAACACGGTTTCCTCATCTTTTCCTCTTAACGCGTTGTTAGCGTTGTTGTGTTCGCATCCATGAGTTATAATATTGTTGTAAAGTTATCGAAATAAGTTCTTGATCTGGGATTGGATAATTTGAAAATTCTACTGCAACGCTGTCCCAGGTTGAAAAGTCCCGCTGCCTGCTTGAAAAACTTTAATTCCAATATGTCACCGTTTTTATTTTTTTTTCCATGGTGTAAATAAATTCTCAAAAATGTAAAACTGTGGGACACTTCTCAAGATTAATTTATTACTAAAATTTGTTAAATTTTATAGAACATTGCTGTAAACCATAGGTGTGCCAAAAATTATCCAAAAAAGTCGAAAAACCATTAAAACGAGATTAAGTTGTCACCATGCTATTTCCTATGAGGCATTTATAAAAAAATGCACTGAAATTGTCAGAAAGACGCATTTTTCCTGGAAAATCCAATTCGATTGCTTTTATATTGAATTTATTAATTCTTTGGACCGTTAAATTAATCATGTAAATCGTATAGCTTTACATTAATGCTAATCACGCTTAATAATTTTTTTATTGAGAATTTCTATATTATTACAATTATTCCAATAATAAAATTATATAATGGCAGATTTCGTTGGAGTTACATGACAGCTATTGTTATTTCAAGTTAATTTAACGCAACTGTATTTTATTGAAACCTAAATATTGTTTTGGGAAACAATTAAAATCAATTTTCAATGTTGCATTATGACAAAAGGGTTGTAATAATTTTTGCGTAATAATTTTGTATAATAACATTTTTAATTGAATGTTATTGTTACCCGGTTACCCCTTACAATTATTGGATATTAATTTTAGTATGAATTATAATATTGAATTAAACTGAAAAAAGTTTCATAAGATAACATCGCACACTAGATAAAATTTCCATGCAGTCACCCAAAAAAAGAAATTAGATTCATTGTATTAAAAATAAACATAGCCATGATTTACAACCCTCGCAGTTTCAACAATATTTGCCTACAAAATGTGTTAAATCTTGAAAAAGATGGCATAGCAACATCGGCTATACGAACGAGGGAAGAATGAACCACTTTTGTTCAAAAATTTTGCAATTTTTATTTCATCTTTGAACTTTGGAACATTTAGTTTGTTAATTAATACGATACAGTATATAGTTGTCCCTTGCAAACTAGCAATGGCAAAACTACCCAGCCTATTATTTAATACTAGTAAAACAGTTAAAAATGTATCCAAAGTATCACTTAATACTTCTCATAGTTTCAGAGATGTTAACAAAAATTTCGAGGTGCTGTGTTGTCTTTGGGTTGCCCTGAAAACGGGCACTTAAAAAAACTACCACATCCACATGGGTCTATAAAATTTTCTTTAGATCAGCGCTCCCTTGACAGATATGTATATGTAACATTCTGCTTAAGGGTTTTCGAAACATAATGAACTATCTATAGCATAAAGTTTAGCTGGAATGCCTTTGTGTCCCAATTTGCGAGGTAAAAGTCATTATTTTTGCTACGTAAAACATCTGTTTACCTGCCGAAGTCTCGCCGGTACGGGATCGTTCGTGAGGTTCGGATGAAACCATCCGGTAAGAGAACCGATGGCCAGAGCACCGGCCAGTATTAACAGTGTGAAGCACAGAGCAACGAGCAGCTTGCTCTGGCTCGAAAGTACCATAGCCATGACGGCGTCGGCTTTAGGCAAGACAATCACATCACATCCTCACTGAACGGCTGATGGTGGCCGAACGATCTCTCAATAAGCGTAAATGGTAGCGTCATCGTACCGCATCGGCCGTGAAGAATTAAGCCGGTGAACTGGCGGACCGACGCTGGTACGCATAAGAGGCGTCTCTCGCGCGAACAACTTCGAAAACTCCGGTGCGTGCGTCCGTGGCGCACGCTGGCGGGCGCTACGTGAACTAGATTCGGTAAGCTTCGCAACCGTACTGGTGGCGTACGGACGAAGAAGCTGCCGGAGCGTCGACGATGCGCGCTGCGTGGAAGCGATGTGGGGAATCGCGCGAAGGTACCGGAGCCGCGATGGACTGAAATTTCATCTGCGCAACTACTACGGCGATACGGATTCGGACAATACCTTTCTCTGGATCTCGCTGGGAATGAGTCCCGGTCATTGTTCATTTGTTATGTGGTTATGGAGATGCTTGACGTTATCCGGTGTTGATGGATTTATTAAGATATATTTTACAGTAAGTAGCGTAAATAATTCGTATACAGCGAGGTGTTAGATTATCGGACTCACTTGGAAATATAACATACACTATTCCTGAGGAATAAAAGTAAGTATTGACAAGACTGTATTTCTAAATGCTTAAATAAGAAGCAAGAAATAAGGCAATAATTATTGTTTAATTAGTAAAATAGAAGAAACAATAGCGTTTTATTTATGAATTTTGGTAACTACCTTCACTTAGCGTCAATTTATATTATTTCAAATTGTAGAAATTGATCTTCTCAAGTATCCGGGTACTTGATTTATGCGAGTCCCTTAGCCTGTCACTTATCAGAGTGCCTGACTTATGAGTTCCATCGCTTCATCATGATATTGTCGGTTTTTGTTTGTAAACTTTGTATTTGAGATAACCCCACAGAAAAGAAATCTTTGGAAGTAAGATTTGGTGATCTAGTAGGCCAATTTACTGGACCAGCTTTACCTATCCAGCGATCATTGAAATCAGGATCAAGTACGTCACGTGCTCCCACCGAATAGTGTGCTGGAGACCCATCATGCTGAAACTACATGTTCTATCGCACTTCCAAGTTCAAGTCTTCAAGTGTTGGCAGTTCGTTTTTTAAAATGTCTCGGTACATTTGACTATTAAAGTTGCCTTAAATAATGTGAGGGTCGATGAGTTCGTTGCCAATTATTCCACATCACACGTTGACAAAAGACCAAAGACGCTGGTGTTCAATTCGACGAAGCCAGTGTGGATTTTCAACATTTCAGTAATGCATGTTGTATCGATTAACCGTTCTGTGGTTTGTAAAATATGCCACGTCAGAGAATAATACGTAACAAAAAAAGTGGGATTTTATTGTATTTGTTCACGTACCCACTGACAAAAGTTACCCGATTTTGGAAATCACCGCTATGAAGATCTTGATATAAAGGTATATGATAAACGCTGGACTGGGACCACCCCTCGATAGTGAATTGCTTGACAGACCGGTAAAATGAAGCACGTCATCGAATTCTATCGGGAAAAACGTTGAGCGGAGAAGTTGATAGGGCTATCAAGGCTCCTGCCAGCTTCTCCATAAACCAGAACCTTCTCTTGGACAGTTAAACACTTCAGTCTGAAGTAGGTAGTATTAACAGCCAACTGAAACACGTCTTTTAGTTTCCGAAATAATCTTCGAACTGAGTAAAATAAGTTGTTCCTTAAAGTTATTTTTTGCAATAAGTAAGATCCTACAAAGTTTCAAGTTAAAAAAAATCACCTGGTATACGTTCGGTTTCAACCCACGGATCTTAAACATTCGATGTTCGAATCCCCGTCGTACGACGACATCGATCTTTTTTGCGTTTCCCTCTGTTATACCGTTGTTTCCAAAAGATTAGATTGGACAGAACACTTGACTTTTTTCTCTATCTACGTACATTTATTTGTATTCGTTTATGTAATAGAAGTAAAAATTAAGCGCAGAAATCGCCGATATTAAGAAACAAACACATTAAGTATTAATTAAACGTTATTCTGTCATGTGTAGTAGACGTTTATGAGCTGTTCAAGTGCGGTTTTGCCAGCAAGAAAAAAAAAAAATTCATATCAATACTTTTATACGTACCAAATTTGACCGTTTGAGTGTTAGGTGACGTTATTCTAGCGTTCGGATTTTTATGTGTGCTGGGTTAAGCAAACTGCATCTGGTATGGTTGTATGACTGATAGTGTCTTCATCTGCATATTGGATGGCAGTGACATTATTTACAAATAAGCTATGAAAGTCCAGGGGAGAGAGATTGAATAATATTGGGCTAACAATAAGTAAACGTGATACAATTCTTTTCTTCTTTATTTTACATACGACATGGGCTTCTCCGCATGTTATATTGATTAGTTTTTTACGCCTACATACACGACCGCAATCTACTATCAACACACATCGGACACCATTACAACTGCACGAAACGTTTTCGACAAAGTAACACTGGAGTATATCGGTCATACAGTAGAAGACCTCTTTCTTTTGCTTTGTATTTGAAAATATGCTAATAGGATGCTTCCAGGTACCGTTTTAACATTATTCTGCGGGTTTCCATCTACCTTCGTAAATAATGACGATTGTTCCTTGAATGTATTTTCTCTTATTAATTCAAAATTAATAAAATAACATGTGTGACGCGGAGCGTGTCGATACTTTGCGTTTGTTAAATCAAATGATATTAAAGTTTCACCTTAAACGATTTGCACCTTGCACCTTTCTTCTTCAATACCTGATCACAAAGGTGGAACGATTTATTTCACAAACGATTCATCTTCTAACAAATCCTCCATATTCGACAAATTACCCACTTATCTACCTTCCGTTTAGTTACGTACCCACGATACGGCTGTTTGGTTTAAGTTTCCATCAAGCGCAGGCAACAAAACGAGCAGATGTTCCTAAAACTATGGAAAAAGCAACGAAGACGACGACACTCACCGGCCGACCAATAAGTACGGCCCATAGATGCGTATGGGTCATCAGCGCAAAAAAAAGGAAAACGAGCGGGTGTGGAGCCGTAGGAGGAACGGCGAGGAACGAAATAAAAGATTCGAGTCATTGTTTGGACAGTAAAAAAGTTCAAGAAGCCTCGGCTCCCTTGTCGTGGAGTTTATAGGATCTCATTTCCCGAGGAAAGCTCCGCAGCTATCGTTTGGGTGCATCGCCGAACTGTTACTTTTATCTTTAATCAACTCTCATCTCTTGTTGGTGTATCGGGCGCTGGCCGCAGACCCTACCTTTGCTTATACACGTATTTTCCTCTACTTCTTTTTTTGTTCTTTTCCTTTCTTGGTATACCCTTTCCTTGACGCGAATAGTACGCTTCCGTCTATTGTTTTACGCGATATCATCAAGGGAGGCTACGGTATTTGCTTTAAATGTTTTGATTTGTCATGGCATTAATTTTGCGTAAATGGAAAGGTTTTTATGTTGAAAAATCTGTTATTTGTGCAAGGCGGCTGAATTTAGAATAGTATGAGGGAAGTTCGATAATTATTCCCGCATAGTAAAAACTGTGGGTAGAGTAGCCTTGAATGGCCCCAAAGCTATCACAACCCAGGTAGACAAGATGCTGTTGAACATATGCCATAACATGATTCACATGTATAATGGAGCTTCTGCTTACTTTATTGGATAATGTAAGAGGATAATTGGATGAACACCTTCCAAACAGATGAATTGATCGCGACTATTTTATGACTTGGGAGATCTCCCAATCTCAATCCTTCAAACTCTTTTGTTTGGTTTTCTTTTTTCTTTAAGAGAGACTTTATCCAATAATTCCAGATGAAGAACCGCACGTAGGTAGATACAGAATTAACAAGGCAATATTAGAAATTACATCAGAAGGCCTTGAACGAGTAGTACACACGATGCCTCGTAGATTGCAACTATGTTTCGAAAGAGACGCATTTCAATTAGTTGATAGTGTTAGTGATATCCAAAAATCAACCAATCACGTTACAAAGTACACTGTAATTTAACATTAATGTCTTGGCAATACTGAATTCCAAGAGCAAATCATATCCTGCACAATGTGCAGAATTCAAAATGTAGAATTCAGCCATCTGATACTATCAATAACGAATAAAACGCTTTCGAAGATTGAAATTGAGAAAATATTGCTTCAGTAGTGATATGAGGCTACAGCGTTGTCAAATGCATCTTTCAAGCGCTTTTTGAAAATTATTATAATATTAAGATTTTCGATTCAAAAGCGGACAAATAATGCTGGTGCGTGTAGCTTTTGTACCAATTTATATACACCTTGTATAGCATTCCTTCACAACTAATAAGTTGAATGATGCATATTTAAATGGATTTAAAGTACAAAGTTTTACTTAAATTAATAGTCAGATAAAATTTTCCAAGGAAAGTTTTTCATAACTGAAGGCGACAACTGATTTCACCAACGAAACCTCTACTAATTTATACCTCACAGCTTAAGTACGAAATCGAGCCCAGTTTACACAAATATACGATATACGTTAACAATCTCTCGTTTCGATCTTTCGTAACGGCAATGTAAAAGTAATATTTCCTTCTCCATTTCGCCGGGCTATAATCCATTTCCTTAATACACTTTCCCTATTTCTCCGTCCTAATACAATATAAAGTTACATAGATGGGTATATTTACTGAACTAATGGTGGTAGAACTGCTACCTAACGAACTGTACAATAGTGTATTACGTGCAGGGATTTAGACAAGACGACGGTGGGTTTCGCGTGCTCGCTATTTCGCTTACAGCTGGCGCCAACGAGATGCCATGGCGCCGAGTCGTAGATGTTGACAGGTGAAGCTGTGTTTCAACGATAGTGTTAGTTCGAACTTGAAAAGGGTTTAATTGATGCAATGTAAAGCGTTTCTAACCGTTAATGAATTAGATCTGACCGATCAATAAGCGTTTGGAGGTTTTTCTAACAGAAGGTATCAACAAAAAATCAGTTCATCAGCATTTTTAGGAAACTGCGAAGTTTGAATTAGGCTCGTGCATTGCAATGCTGTAGAAATTGTACTGATTATTGTAATTAGAAATAGCAACGAAAGCATTTTTGGATTCGATAAGGAAAGATACACTTGCAGTTTCCCTGTCAGGCGTTGATTAAATAAAACTCCTAAATATCGACGAAACGAACTTTAGGGTATCTCCAGTCCTTCAACGTTAATCCTTCCTGAAGATGGTCTCCTTTTCCGCCGGAACCTAATTGCTGCACCCTTCAATACGAGTTTCTATCTCGTTAACCATTCCGTTAGGTTAACGATTTCCTCCTGCAGTCATTTAGCCACCAGTCCCTCGTTTCTTAATGATGTATATATCGTCGGCGTACAGTGGCAATTGTACATGTGGGGCATGGGGAGCAACATTTGTATGTAGGATAAATGTGCAAGCAGAGAACCCTGTGGGACTCCGGCCAAGATTGACCTTTGTGATACCATGACCATCTCTTACTGTGAAGGTTCGACTCGTTAAGTATGACTCGACAGGTCAAAAGATTACTGCTGACACCAATTCCCTTCATCTTATTGAACCCCTTCCAGATGTCGAGAAGTACCGCCCCACCCGTCTTTGTTTATTTGAAAATATCCCGGATAACTTTGGATAGTCGAAACAATTGGGGATCCGCCTATAGTCCAGCGGGAAAACAAAACTGTTCGACGGAAAGTACGAGTTTGGATCAAACAATTTTGAGAGAGAGGGGAGAACACTTTTGGGACGGTAGTTCTGAGGGTGGAGCGAGTGTTCACCTGGTTTCGGGATCACATTGTTCCAGATGTTGGAAACACTGTCTTAAAACAGGTATGGCAGAAAAGGTAAGAAAATGAAGCGCTAGTGGAGAGAGACTTTTCAGCGCCTGATTGGTGATTTCATCGTGGCCAGGATGTTATCCGTTAATTCACTCAAATTTTCTCGTTTGTTAAAATCAGAGGGTTCAAATACTTTGCTAAAATAGTGAACATGAAAGAGTGGTTATCTATTCTGAACAAAAAAGAAGACAACATAAATAAGCGTCTATGTTAGGGAAGGCACCACTTTTTGCATCACTGGTTTCTCTTCCTCCTCCTCTTGTTTTGTCTTATTGGTTCAAGAAAATCTGGTGAATAGAAGATTATTTCGTAGCTACTCAAAGTTGTAAGTTTTTGTTTTTAAAGTAGAACGAGTTGTGCTACATTAACACACAACTCGTTCTACTTTAAAAACAAAAACCTACAACTTTGAGTAGCTACGAAATAATCTTCTATTCACCAGATTTTCTTGAACCAATACGAAAAAACAAGAGGAGGAGGAAGAGAAACCAGTTCGTAGTTTTTGTTAAATTCTAAGGTAAAACTAATGGCGCAGTGTTGCCTTAATATTAAGAAATGCGAAGTTTTTAGGACCCAATACACGAGCATTTCCAAGCTTCCAAATTGTTGCGAGACTTACGGGGCAATGCACTCTTGCGAACACGGATCAACATAGTGCTCTAGAATATTCTAGAATGAACATTTCGAAACGGCTTCGAAGTTAATGGGACTTTCTAGAACATCTAGACTAGATCGTTTCCGTAGCTTGTAAAACTTTCTAGAAAGATATGGAACATTCTCGAGGCACATGGAATATTATAGAAAAGTATGGATTTTCGTGAAGTTGAAGTTGTGATGTTGAACATTGTTGAAGTTTTATGAAAGTTCGAAGTAGGTGAGCCGATTAGAATGAATATGGCACCATCCCACTGAACGAGTTCAGTTCTTAAATAACAATAGAAGAGTGAACGACCAAGAAGAAAAATAAACGGTTTTAAGCCATCCGCTACCAGAAGATCGTCTGCTTTGTTTCAGCGTGTCCCAGCTTTGTGTTTCCGTAAAGTCGTAGGGAAATTTTTTTATTAAATCAGCAAGTCGACAGTTTATTCCGAATTTAAGAATATTCCGTCAAATATGGGATTTCCATTAAAGACAACGATTTTGAATATTGCTTCAAAACATTCTCCTCATAGAATCTCACAACGAAAAGAACATAAAATAAAAAAAAGTTTTTGTCCTTTTGACCCAAATTCTTGAACACGCGGCATAACCCAATTCCCGAATTATAATAAACTAACTTCGCAGCAATTCATCCGCTTTGAACACATGCACGAAAGCATTAATAGCTTTATTTCCGCACGAATATACACCAGATTTCAAATTCATTAGCGAACAATCAAGTAGGTTTGGATCAATTACGAACTTATCGGACGCCTGTATAAATTTGCAGTGACATTTCGATCGTTCTATAATGTATAAACGTTGATGATTACGTCGGATTTTCAATGTCTGTTTACTCTCAATATGTAATCGGGCGTACACCTACACAACAACAAATAATTACACTTTCCATTGTCGTTCGTTAACTAGTAACGATAACGCTGAACATATTGCCTAGACGGCGTTGTCGGTTGTGTTTGAACTATTCAACCGATCACCGACGAAATTCTTTGAATAATATATTATTGCCGGTGAAACATGTCTCCGAGTCCGCCAGTGTTAAATTTGTTGAAACGTTAATGGATTAGGTTGTAGATGGCAAGAAATAACTGATTGATCTTCCTTATTTTTAGAATGAAAAGGTGCAGTATTTATGGATTCTTGATGATGTTATTCTTGGATTAATTCAACTTAATATAAATGACGTGTTTCAGTAAAAAAAATCCTTTAAAAGAATCTTTTTACCTGATTTTTGACAAAATAAAAGAAATCAATCTCTTTGTCTTGTGTTAAAGGAATTACAAGGTAAAAGGTAGGTATCTAATAAATAATAAGTTTTGTAATTAATAAATTGTGAAACGTTTCTTTAGAATCAATGTTTTTGAATTTTCTTTCAAGTCCTACTACCTTATTTTCACTGACAAACGAGGCGTAGCGTATTGTATATATGTACATTTCTCCATATGTAGATAAGGTATAAGAATATTGTGAAAATATACAAATAATATTCGCAGACAGGTTTACATTGCTAGAATCAGAATGCGTATCTAATTTAGAGACCAATTCAATTCCTTATCATACGATGAAATCAGCGCCAGAATACAAAATTTGCCGTTATTGTCATCGTCTTTTCTTGTTTCTTTCTTATGCGAGTAAAAAGGAAACGCGAATGGGACCTTTAGCAAAAAATGGTGGCGGATCCTACATTCAGCTTAGATGTTACAAAAAATACGCAACGGATTTCTTTATTAATTGACAAAGATATTCAGCTCTACTCTGTCTTACACCCTCATTTTGAGATAAGCTTTTTTTATAAATAATATAAATTTTTACGGTTATGTTTCAAAGAGGTGAGGGGATTTCGACTCTTGGTGGGAGTCAAGTATCTCAGCCCAGATCTGGGAATTCTGAGACATTCTATATTCACCTAGTGCTTAGGAGAAAGGCAATTCCTTTCCTGAGCAATTTAGAGAAAAAGTTTTCAAATAAAAAATATTCGGAGACAAATTCTGCATAGCAGTTTCCGCTACAAACGATACAATTTTTTTTCAGCACATCCTGTACATTGTTACACTTTTAGATGATTCTCTTTAATTTACCTCAACATTCCTTAATATGCCCTACATCAAAAGTGACCAACCTGCCGATTGCGATCGACCGGTCGATAGCGAAGTATGAGAAGTAAATGAAAAAAATCGAAAGCAATGAGAGTCCTATACCTATTCGTTGCTAAAAAGTTGCAAAATACGTTGCAGAAATTAAAAAGGTAATTGTAAACTTTGAGATCCATAATTTCTGGAAAATTAAAGATTTTGTGAAGTATCTGTCTTTTTCTTTTAAATTTAGATGGGAAACATTGCGGCAAACATTTTTCACACATTGGATTTTGAGAAAACGGCCCGTTAAAAATGAAATTATAATTTTGCAAACTGATCTAGTTCTTATAAGTCAAAGAACTCGAAGAAGATCTTTGAAAATACGTCAATCGAGAAAAATATCCTAAATATCAAATTATTTATTGTTGTCTTGGATTTATATACTTCCGCAGGACGGTCTTTTTATATTTGAGGTTTTAGAAGATTAAAGTTCACCAAGATTAAACATCGTTCTCGACTTACTAAACCTTCCACTAGTGGTCAAATAAAATCTTAATCTGAACTTTTTTTCTGTCTACTTTTTAATTTATTAATATTATTAATAATGTATTATATTGCTTTGTTTCTCCTTCACTGTGATTTATTACTAGAATTAGATGTCAAATGCCAACATTTTAGTAGATCTTGACACATTTTTAAGAAAAAAGGCCGATCTAGATTTACAGAAGATAGGCATCCCTACCCTATACCCATCTGTTTTAGTTTGAGAGATAATTGAGATAATTTGAGGTTTTTACGAAATTCCGCTGTTTTTTCAAGATCCATATCCGGGCCTTACCTGTTAGAACTACGATTCAAATTTTGCTTTTGAGTTTCCGGTGGTTCACCGAAAAAAATTTTAATCAATAATGTTGATTTGAGTTGAGCATGAAATGAATAGATTTGTTTAAAGGATCGTACAGTTTTTTAATTTGAAAACTTTTTCTCTGAACTACCCAGGGAGGAATTACCTGCCGATGCTTCGAACCATATGTTAAATGTACCATTTTCAAGTTAAAGGGAAAACCAAAATTAGGTTTTTGAGTCCATGTATTCAATCAAAGACATATCGATGAAAATCGAAGAAATAATGTGTATATTTGCTAACATTAAGACACTGAATCGGTACGAATAAAAAAGAAACAAAAGAGGAAACGGCGATAACAATAACGGCAGAACGATGGAAGTAAAAGAAAAAATGTCGCCCCGTCAAATTTCCGACGACAACATCGCAAATAGTATCCCATCCAAGCACTTACCTCGTAATAATCTTGTATCTTTGAGCCCGCCTTGGCGATGTACAGCGTCGATGCCGGCTCAAATTCTAATTCCAGCTGCTGCCGTCGCACCTCGACAGTGGCGCTCTCTTGACAATTGAGGAACAGCGTAACGTTGTCTTCGTTCACTTTCAACGCTATCCGCGTCCAGTCGTTGACGAAACTGTTCACCGTAAAGTTGGCGATGAAGTTGGTGGCGAGCTCGCCCGGCTCCGTGTAGATCAGCGATATGGTCGTCATCGAATTGGAGGTGGTCCTCGACAGTTTCACCCCTAATTGCACGACGTTCTCATACGAATTGACGACGGCGAAGATGTAGCCGCCGTTATGCGAACGGGGCTTCGCCCGTATCAGTATGGAGAATTCGGGAAATAGCTTTTCAGGCAAGATCGCTTTCCATAGCATTTTAACGTCGGAACCGGTGCGGAAACCGATTGCCGGGAAACCGTCCGAGCCTTCCGCATCTACGTATTGCGTTTTTGAATCTTCGAATGGTATCTTGACGGCCGTTAGTAGATCCAATTCTTCAACTGCAATTAAATAAGAAGGAAGAATTAGGATTAACGATTTAAGATAACGATAATTGCTAGTTAGATTTAATTGAAAATTAACCTTTTTAAGTTTTTACTTGGAGATATAGATCGCTCTTATCAATCGCGTTTGGTTACTAATAAAAGTATAAATTCCTCTAAATTTTGGTGCTCTTTCCTTTTTAATTTTTCCTTCCATCGAAAGATGCTTACGCAGCAATAAAAAGATACAGAATTGGACATCTTTTGCCCATCACAGAAATAACTTTTACGGAAGTAATAGAACCAATTCAATTTATATTTTTTCAACACATACGGTAACATTACCGGGCCATATGAAAACTTTGTAATATCAATAGAAAACGATGGACCGCCAACGACCAACGCCGAATATCGTTACGAGCATAGCACATAAAAACAAATAGAACTGGATACAGTTTGCGGCACAGTCTGCCCTAATATACTTTTGTAATACTGTCGAAAACATCGGCGGAACTATTGGACGACAGCTCCACCTCCCTCCACAAAACCCGCACACGTACCTCCCTCGTTCGACCATCGAAACAGATAAAAACAGGTATCGCGTTTCGAATAAAACATCTAAACGCGATACCATCCGGATAATCTATATTTTCGCCGCTTCTATTTCGCAAGCAGCGCGGTAGAAAAAGTTGTATTTCAGCAAGCTACCACGGATCGTCGGGCACGACGCTTTTATCTCGGGAAATTAAAAATTATAAAAGTAGGTTGTATCAATAACAACATGTTGAACGTCATCTGGCGGTATCGTATCGTTTTGTACGACTGCCACTAATATTGTTGTAATAAGCGAAGTATTTGGAATTGTAACAACCTTGCGAAAATGTCAAAAAATAAAAAGAAAATTCAAAAATTATTTCACAACAATTGCATGCATATTACATGTTGGCAACCATAATTTCAAAACATTCGTTTTGATAGAGAAAATCGTTACACGTAATCTAATAGAAGAAGACACCATTAGATGGTTAATAAGAGAATATGGCATTACACAGCATGTGTTAAAGAAACAGCCCGTATGTATGAATTTAGGGATTAACATATATAAATGGTTTAGCCAGTGAAGCAATTGAAAAATGCTTCGATAATGCTTGGTTTCCGTATATTGGCCCTCACTCCGAATGCTTTTGCACGAAATTGTAGAGTCCCAACACTACTCATAAGGAAGATAGGAGGGAGAGAACCTTAAAACCCCAAACAAAAACCAAATATTACCCGTTCTCCAAAGATAATAGGCTAGAAAAAGGAATAATGCACTAGAAATGAAGGTTTCCACTAGAGGGATCTTTGCTTCGGATAGGTGCACAAATTGAAGTCACTAGACGAGATGCATGGGTGGCGGTGATGATCGATAACCTCTGAGACGTTAGCTGTAACATATACGAGGGGAATTGGATAATTATTTGTCCTCGGCAAGAAATGACGCTAAAAAGTAATCGTTGATAAGAGTCCACTCAAGTTTTCAGACAGATGCGTTCGTTAGTTAATTAATGGCGAGTATTTTGCCAAGTTTTAACAGTGCCATTGCACTAACGTCCACATATGGCGGAAAAAAGAAACACTAGAGATCATCAGGCAACAACTAATACCAAAAGGACTACAACCGGATCTGATTAATTTGGCGAGACTCTGCCTTACTTCGACCTACTTCCTGTGGAACGGAGAATTCTACGAACAAGCGAGTGGCGCTGCAATGGGATCTCCTCTGTCACCTGTGATCGCCAATATCTTTATGGAAGCGTTCGAACAGGGAGCCATCGAATCTAGCAGGTGAAACCTAAATGCTGGTACAGATATGTAGATAACACCTTTGTCATATGGCCACATGGAGCAAAAACTCTAGAGGAATTCCTGCAACACATCAACAGGCAACACGCAAACATTAACTTCACTATGGAGATCGAAGAAGACGGCACCTTAACATTCTTAGATGTCCTAGTGGAGCGTACTGACAGCAGCAAACTGGGCCACAGTGTATACCGTAAGAAGACTCACACAGACCGGCACCTGCATGCAACATCTCACCACCATCCTCAACAGAAGAGATCCCTCATCAACACATTGTTAAGAAGAGCGGAGAAAATCAGCGACAAACATCACAGGAATAGTGAAATACAACACGTCAAAAACGCCTTGCGGAAGAACGGCTACAGTACAAAAGATATAAGGAAGCCACGAGAGCAGAAAAAAGACGAAGCCCAACAACAACCAGTAGGATACGCATACCTTCCGTATATAGCCGGAGTCACCGACAGGCTAAAAAAGACCCTAGGGGAAAAAAACATCACCACACGTTTCAACGCGGTGACCAAAATCGACCAGCTACTCTCTCCAAACAAGGACGTGTTACCAAAAATACGAGCAAAAGGCATATACGAACTGAAATGCCAATGTGGAAAAAGCTACATCGGTCAAACAGGACGGAGTATTCAGTGCAGAGTGAAAGAACACGAGAGAGACGCACGCCTTAGGCATATTGAAAAATCTGCAGTAGCAGAACACCTGCACCAACAAGGAGACTGCCGCATAACCTACAGCGACGTTAAGGTATTAGCCAGGACCAGCCACTACTACCCGAGGATAATACGCGAAGCCATAGAAATAATGAAGAACACCAACAACTTCAATCGCGAAGACGGATACAAGATCAGCAACACATGGAAGTTAGCACTACGGAGTCGTCATACAACGAACGACGCGATTCAGCGGAACAGAACGGTTATGGATCAGCAAAGCAGAACGGTTATGGATCAGCAAA
>LR737382.1:20659059-20676313 GCA_902655005.2 Marronus borbonicus
GAACGGTTATGGATCAGCAAAGCAGAACGGTTATGGATCAGCAAAGCGGAACAGAAATAGGATATATAAAGAGGAGCGATCATTTCCGAATATGAAAACATGATTTGGCAGAAAGCAATTGAGCTCAAACGATGAAGTGATTGCAGAAACAGATGCCCATTTCGCAGGGTCAGTGAATTCGTATTTTTTAGGTGGGACACCCTCAGAAGAGACTATGTATTATAACGAAAGTGCGATTAATTTTCGAGTCACCTCACGGAAATTAGCAAAGATAATATGCAACTTCCCAAGAGTTAATATAACGGCACGAAACAATGAAAGTTCGGCTTTCGAACGCTGAAATAATATTATTTCAAGGCGGGAAAGTTTTTAGCCGTTCGACGAAACCGCGACTGCTGTCCTTTTACTTTTATGTAGGGCATTTACTTCTACACTTCCCGAAATGGCAAGGAGGTATTCGACCAGAATTTATTAGTATTCTTGTACTTCCTTTATCCTATCTAAAACTTTTGGAGAATATAGTAAGTGTTTCTTTGGTTAGCTGCTATAAATTCAAAATAATTTGTTTCTAGCGTCCGATTTGCATTAATTCATTCTTTACACTTTTTCGTATAATTAATACGTTTCAGCCAGTCTTGTGTACGCTTTAAATATACATGCTTAAAAAACGCTGTTCATAAAATATCGTTGCTTGGCGAAGTGGATGGTCTATTCTTGCTTCTCCTGCTTATAGCCAAATTTACTCCCTTTATAGAAATTGTGATATTAAGAAAATTTTCTTTCCATTCTTGACATTTTCCTGACAGTGTTTATTCTCAATTGCTATGTTAATTTACTTCCTCAAATAGCTACATGACGACCACACCAGAGAATTTCAAGTAATACAAGCAGCGGATTAAAGCTAAATATTTACATTTAAACTTCCAAGACTACATTTCGTTGTTGCCAATCGTAATTCCTCGTCATTTCAATCCTAACCCGGTGTTTCATGAAGTTCAGCCTTACTGCTGAAGATGATAGTTTAGCTGTACGATATTTATCCGGAAACCAATTACATCTTTTGTTTTATTTTAATATCCCGAATATGAAACACAACTTCTGACAAGTTGTCTTGCTTTTCTTCTAATAATAAATCTTCCATTTTGTTTTGCCCGCGTCCCTTACACCGTGCCAGTTGTTTATTGCAAAACTCGTAAAACCATGTCTTAGGTTTTTGCCACACCTTAGTCACATAACAAGCAATAAAACGGTCCTGTCCCTTTATTACAAAAAAGAATCTTAGCATTGTACATATGTTTGGGAAAGACCATTCCGTGCGACGGTGATATTTGCAAAAAAACACGTCCCCGTACAACGTTTTTATTATTCGCGCGCATTCTTTTTCGCCGCATTAGGTGTTTTTAATTCGCCGAGAATCAACAGCTGTCAACGGCAACGCGTCCGACACGATATGAAGGACCCGGAATCGCCGCGTCCGCTGCCACTTATGAATGCTTTCACGGAAAATATTGAATGAGCACTCGTACTTACGTTGTTCTCGCTATAGAAAAACAACACCTGTCACCCGGATTAAATCCAGCGCCGCGTATTTTGCGCTTACAGTTGCTCCCGTGCGCATCAAACGTGGTAAAAAATATTCGTGTTTGTATTTGCTGTTGGTATTTGCGAAGTGGGGACCGGACGCTGTATGAGATGAGTTGTTATTGCCACTGGGAATTTGGGTATGGGATATTATAATATACATGTGTCAATGTGAGAAATGTTTAGGTCGATTTACGTTGAAGCAGATTTAGTAAAAATTGATGTTATTTACTGCACAGTGATTTACATAGCATTTTAATTACGTATGTAGTTACTTTCAATCTGGATTCATGGTCAGCACTGTTTAAAAGTTATTTAACGTACCATATTTTATTTTCCTCCTTTGTAGAGTTAACCTGAAGTAAAGCCTTTGCATTCTTCATATTTCTACAACCGATTAGCGGTTCGCGTATTGCTATCTTTGATTCACATTTCTCTTGAGAGTTTGTTATTTGTACTATTTCTTTTTAAAAATAGAATAACCGCAGACTTGTTGTTGCTTTCAGACATAACTTCTAAGTGTTGTTTGAAAATAATCAAGGAGCGCTATATGTACACTGCCGTTCAGAGAAGTTCGGTCGGTTAGTAAAAAACATGAAAAGGTTACAGAAACAAACGAAACTAAAAACAAAATGCAATTTTATTGTATGTACAGGTAAAAAAGACAAAAATAAATAAATAAAAAGTTATTCTGGCCTAATCTCACATACTGAACATTATATTTTTTTTTCATCGAAAAAACCTCCTTTGCTGTTAATCATCGCTCGAACTATTCTAGGCATTCTTTCGATAAGTTTTGTTAAAACGGATTGTGGAATATTAATCCATTCATGTTGCAGAATATTCCGTAAATGTTCTTGTGAAGTTGGGCATATTTTTCGGATCCTCCTGTCCAGTTCATCCCACAACAACTCTATATTCAAATCTGGGCTTTGTGGGGGCCATGTCATTACTTTCAGGGTGTGCTGTTCTTCTTGCTCCTTTAGATAGTTCTTACACACTAACGCAGTGTGTTTTGGGTCGTTGTCGTGCATGAATGTAAAGTTACGGCCTATTATACGCAATCCTGATGGCACTGCATGATTCTGGAGTATTGCAAAATAATTTTCCTTCCTGATTACCTCCTGCACTCTGCATAAATCTCCCGTCCCAGCAAAGGAGAAACATCCCCACATTAACACAGAACTACGCCCTTGCTTCACTGTAGGCACAATGCAGTTCGGGATCACTTTTCGGTTTTAGATCTTCGGACATAAACTCGTCGATTTTGCCCAAAAACCTTAAACTTTGACTCGTCACTCCAAAGCACGTGTTTCCAATCATCTAACGACCAATCTAGATGAGAACAGGCCCACTATAGCCGTTTTGCTCTGTTGCCCCGACGTAATAAGGGTTTTCGAATGGCAATGCGTCCATGAAGGTCCGCTTGTTGAAGTCTCGCTAAAACTTCCCCAAGTACTCGCCGAAACTTGTTCTTCACGGCCGCGATTCACTTCGGCTGCTATTTGCGGCGCTGTTAATTTTCTATTGCGTTTGCTTAACAATACAATTCTCAAATCTTCAGCTTTTGTTGTTTTCCTAGATGCTCCAGGACGAACAGGATTTTCTATAGTTCCAGTTGTCCGATATCGCTTTATGATGTCATTTACTGTTGAACTTCTCATATTTATTTTTTCAGCAATTTGTCGCCCCGAATATCCTTCTTCAAACAGCGTAATAATGCGTGAACGTTTTTCTATACTGGTAGGCTTGCCACGTGCCATTTTGAACTAAATTTTCTTAAAACTTTCGCGCAAAAACGACAGATGCACACCAACACACGTTCAACAGTAAAATGAAGCAAATTTATATCTTTACGCCTGTGATAAATAAACAAGAGTGATGCTGCGGTATATTTCCTAAACGTATTGTTCGTTAATAATCCCCAAACGACCCGTTTCAAAAGATCGGCACTTCCGAGAAATTCTTGGAATGATAATAAAAGGGACTTTATTGTGGTTGTCGCAATATTTCTACTTTACATAGTAATTTATGGCTTTAATCCTTTAGAAAAGAGTGTATGCTTAATATTTTTCTAATTTTATGTATTAATAATTGTATACAGTGTGATATAATAGATTTTTATTGTATGACCGAACTTCACTGAACGGCAGTGTATATGTCAGTATTGCATTTATTTCGGACGTTCTTAATTACTCCTTAGTTCATACAATAATTCACATCAACGAATATAGTTTTTACTTTAAAAATAATACGTCCCAGCATGAACTTGGGAATTTTAATTTTTTATTATTTGCAAACGGTCTCATTCTAAGGTTTATATTTGCTAGAAAGTTTCATGATGCAACGTTTCGTCCACGAAGAATACATAAAATTTGTCAGAGCTTACTACAAAAATGCGCGTTCTGTTGCTTTTGTTCGAAATTATAGCGATACAGCAATTAAGAATTTAATTGCAAAACTTGAGCGAACTGGTTCTGTGCTTTATATAAACAGATCATTACGAGGACGTTATGTTCGTTTAGCTGAAAATATCGCTAGGGCGAACGAAAGTGAGATCGAAAGTTCAAAGATCTCAATTCGTCATCGATCACAGCAATTGGTCATTCTAAAATCGTCCCTGCAACGAATTATGACGCAAGACCTTCGTCTATATACATAGAGCAGACTGCAGTTGATAACGAGTTTTGTAAGCGACTCATATTCAGTGATGAAGCCCAATTCAGCCCAAGTGAACTTGTAAAATAACATTGATAGGGTTTTTGTTAAGGTAATTCATTAACATTTGTAAATTATGGTTTTCAAAACTAATTTGTCCCTGGTAAGTATTTGTCTTTGCATCAAAAATGGAAAAATATGACTTTCCATTAAATAAAAAGAAAGATAAAGAAATAATTAACAATTTAAATTATTTCTTAAAAATATAATTCTACAAACAAACTGTTATTTTATGTAATCTATTCTTTTCTAGTATAGATAATTAGATACGTTTGTGGTTCTATTACCGACTTTGGTCTCATTTAGTTGCATAATGCATTGTCAGAAATTGATTGGTCATTTATAAATGATACATACTTAGATCTAGATACTAAAAGTAATATGTTCTTGCAAATAGTGGTTAAAGCTACGGTATGAAAATCTTTCCCAGGTAAAACTAGGTTGCAACGTAGTAGTAACAGTGCAGGTACTACTGTGACTTGCTTTAACCAATATCTGCGTTCAAACAGAACACTGGGAATTGGTGAAGAAAATGCCTAGAAACAATAACCAAAAAATATAATGCTAAGATAGCTTAGCTTCCTCATGGTATTGATAGAATAATTCACGGCAAACGCAATAAAAGAGGAGAGAAAAAAATACACTAACACGCGGACATGTTTCTGCCTACCCGGCGTCATCAGCGTGGTTTCGAGAGTATTTTTCATATCTCTACCTTCTACCGCTGTTGCCTTACAGTTAATACCACAACTTTGAAAATGACAAACTCGACATTTCTTGGCGCCCTCTAGTGCCAAAGAAACGCATGCCTGCCATTCAGGAAGCAGCGACATAAACCGGGTACTGTTCCCCAAACCATCCCTCGAGCAGTTCTCATGACTGCTAAACACGAGATGGTGACGCTGGTAGCGCTTTGGGAAACCGCACATGTGAATATTCCGACAGGCTTACCATGATGTATATAAACAGAACACATCAGAAAATGCCTAGAAACAATAACCAAAAAATATAATGCTTAGATAGCTTAGCTTCCTCATGGTATTGATGGAATAATTCACGGCAAACGCAATAAAAGGAGAGAGAAAAAAATACACTAACATACGGACATGTTTCTGCCTACCCAGCGTCATCAGTGTGGTTTCGAGAGTATTTTTCATATCTCTACCTTCTATCGCTGTTGTTTGCGTGAAACTTTGTCCTTTTTTAGACAATTAAGTGCTTATATATATATTATTACTTGCTTATATCTTATTACTAGCGATTATGTAAAATTGCCACGTTATCGGTTGTCACGCCGATATTAAAAGAAAAGGTGATATTAATGATGTCCGTAATTATTATCATATTGCCCAAATAACTGAATTCTTTAACGAAAACTCCTTATTTAGTTCCTGCCAATATGGATTTGGGAACCTTTCAACAAGCATAGCTATAAATAACCTAACAAATTTGATTTTTGATAATTTTGAAAATAAATGTTGTAGTAATGCTACTTTTCTTGACCTCACGAATGTGTTTCACTGTACTAGGCACTGGATTTTAATTAAAAGACAGCAACATCCTTTCTCACTAATGGACTTCAAATTGTTAAATACAATGATGCCGTGTCTGAATCTTCAGGCACTGAGCATGAAATAGCCCAATGGTCCAGCGAAAAACTCAAAGTTTCTTTTGCTCTTTTTGCTGATGACACCATGCTGATGAACTATAACTATTCTACTAGCGATCTGAAAGTGAACGTTGAGAATACGACTTCAAATTTTGAAAATTGGTTCTTCATAAATAAGTTTAGTTTAAATGTCGCAAAGCATAAACACAGCTGTTTACTTTGTGACCTTCCGACGATGACTTACTTCTACAACCTGTAAAATTTCTAGGTATAATGTTGGATGACATTAAAAAACGTGCAATTATCTATTGTTATTTCAAAATTAACAAAATGCCAACATCAGATAATTAGATGTACTTCTTTTGGTCACGTGGATACTAATATTTAATGAACCTCTTCCTAATATTCGGTAATAATTTTATGACTTTAAACTGACGGTCTGATGTTGAAATATTTCCATTAACGTTGGCAATTTGTCACCGTCAAAGTGGGCCAAAAAGAAAAATAGTTGAACCGAATGCAAAAAAAGAAATATACACACGAGAAATGGCGAAAAAAAGGAAAGTGAATAAGAAAAATAGCCCTGCGGCTCAATGAAGTCCCGCTCCGCCGCCAAAGAGGAAACACAATATCAGCGTGTAGCGACCTAAACAAATAAACGTGCATCTCTGATTTATTTCGAGTATCTAATAAAAGAATCATCTCCGAAGCGAAATTATATTACCCCGGACGACGTCGGAAACGAGGACAATCGCCGCCCACGTCCCACGTCTTTCCACCCATCTTTTAAACATCCGCCTTATACGAGGAGACTCTTCCGACTTAGCCGCAGACGCCACTTGAACTTAACGTACAGTGCTTATCTTGGCTTCGTAGCTCTCTTCTCTTACATCAATTCGAACATAAATAATTCATAAATACGTTTCGACGGAGCCCGGCTACTCCTCTTTAAACGAAATTCTCAAACAAAACAAATTACATTACTTCGGATACGGATTTAAACTTTGAAACGATTAGCCGGAGCTGCGATCTTCCGACCGCGTTCGCGGTTGACGTTATTGTATTAATTAGAAAAAGCTAGGAAGCGCTGCTGTACCGTTCTCAACTACCATATAACGTCCGCGAATTATTAATATGTTGTTCCCTTCGCTGCGTCTAAATCAGCCAAAACTTACGTATGCACGTACGTAATGCATATTTAGATTTACCGTTTTCAACGTTTCAACAAATCTACTCCCAATTGGGGAGCAAATTCTGCTGATGGTTGGCGGTAGCGAAATGTCAAAGGGTCGCCTAGCTTTGATTTATTTAACATTTAAATATGCCTACAACATTTCTTCATTTTCACGCTTTATTTACAATGCGCAGATTGAATCTAGGTGGCCTGTGATATTAATACCGTTTGGTAAAGAATGCTAACATTGATGCTTTAAAAGTATTGATTCAAAATTTTGAGTCCAAACAGCTACCTGCAGTTAAAATCGAGTCCTTCGAAGAAGCAAAGGAGGCATTTTTTCTAGTTGTCTCTACAACTTGTTTCTCCTTCTTTAAGGTTGTCAATTAACGTAATTCTATGACTATCCTAAAAAGCAGTCGCCATCACTTTTTGGGTATATGGAAGGCTCTTCACTTCTTTCGGAGTCGCTCCATAGTCGACTGTAAATTTTATAACAGTCTTTTAGAATTGACCGAAACTTTTCTAAACTACCTTCTTGTGCAGTTCAAGCACGCGAGATCTGCGATTTTTCCGGAAGGCACCTATCGGAATTAGCTTCGGTCCAGTTACATTTTTCATTTTGTTAATCATTGATCAACGGGTTCCTAGAGACTGGAAGGCGCCTTTAGTACATCCTCTATCTAAAGTGAAAGAAGACTTGAGACGTATTAGTGTGCACTGAAGGCGCAGAATATCACTCCACTTGTCCAGTCTGCCGTTCGGACCGGTTGCAGCTGTACTACCGCTCTAGCAGCTCTCACCGATGATATTACCACTACCGATGAAAATTTAATTACGGCTTTTGTATCACTCGATTTCAGTAAGGCTTTCGAGACGATCAATCATGGACTCCTGTTAGTTGTTTTGCGTCATTTTGGAGTGGGTGTTGGATCCTTCTTTACATTCGAAAATTACTTTTGCGATCGATATCAGCGTGTGACGATTTCAGAAAGAATTTTCGATAGTCTTCCTATAGACTCAGATGTTACCCAGGGGTCGATACTCCGCCCATTTTTTTATTGTATTTATACAGGCTGGTTTTTCTAGAGTACTCATATATGCAGATGAGTCGCAGCATAGATATTATTTATCTCTAAATTTGAAAAAGCAACTGCGTGGCAACATCAGACAGAATACAAAAATTGCAAAATTCCTGCCAAATGCTTAAGTATGGTATAAGAAGAAATGAATATAATCGACGACAACTACATTAGCTAATCTTTTAATATAAAATGATGCAAGCAGAGTATCCAGAATGTATGTATAAACGCATACACAGCCCCCGCAACATAGATTGTGTTTTCGAAAGCAGTTTCACGTACCACCTTTATAAATCGTACAACAGGGTTCCATCAGGTCTCTCGGAATTGAGTGTCGCCGCATTTAAACAGAGATGCTTTGAGTTGGTATTCGGATAGCAATATGTAGGGGGAATGCGCCACGATACGTTGCGATCGGCGCATCGCATATTTACAATTACTTATTTTATTTTTTCTCTTTTTGTTATTGATTTATTGTTTTTCTCCCTTTTTCCTTTCGTCTTATAGTGTAGCGACTTACATTCCCCAACAAAAATTTAGACGCGGTAAGATGTTTTAAGGGTTTTAAGGGTTACCACATTTCTTTGCGAAACTAACAAGATATCTAATCAAGTTTTTATTCATAAAAGTAAAATAAACTCAAAAATATCTCCTCCAGTAATATATGAACTAAATAATAAATTATTCCATGTTCCAATGTTTAAACAATTTTTGCGACAAAAATTTAGACGCTCTGTTGCAAATGTAAAACAAAAATAAACAAACGAGTGATCAGTAATGCGTAGATCCTCCATTGTTCTTAATCACTTCCGATAGTCTGTTATTAATAGATTTATATAAATTTAACACATAATTTTGAGGGATATTCTGCCATTCAGTCACTATTGAAGTTTTCAGTTCCTGTACCGTGAAATATTGGCGGCCTCCGCCGTAAACGCGACGTGCCAATTCACCCCACATGCTTCCAATAATGTTTAGGTCTGGTGACTGTGCCGGCCGCTGTAAAGTTTTAATCTTTTTCTCTTTAAACCATTCAGTAATGGTTTCTGCTTTATGAATTGGCGCGTTATCTTGCTGAAAAACAAAATTGAGCCCGGCCCATTGGTTTCCAAAACGTAGAAGATTGTCACGCAATAAGTCTTTATACGTCACAGATGTCATTTTGTTTGTGCAAAACACTATCTCACTTTTATCGCGGAATCCAATCGCTGCCCATATCATCACAGATCCACCCCCTAATTGTCTGGTCATTTTCACTTTTGGTTCCTTTCTCAGATCATGATAATAATGCGAGTACCCATCCGGTTCGTCCAAATTAAAACGTTTCTCATCGGAAAATATAACTTTTTCCCATTGTTTCTTCCAGGATACGTGTTCTTCAGCAAATCTCAACCTCGCTTCTTTGTGTTTCGCCGAAGGTAGCGGTTTTCTCAACACTTTCTTCCGTGATATTACCGGTGACGCCTTTAAAATCCTTTGAACATTACCCTCGTGCATTTATACCCCAGCCTGTTCTGCAATAACTCTCGCCGACGCAGAAGAATCGGATGCACACCGCAATATCATGCGTTTATCCCGCTCACTTACAGCTTTCGGTCGCCCCTGGCCTTTTGGTTTGCCGTAATTTTCTGGATCTTTTAGGAAATTTCTAACGGAATGATCGCTTCTTCGTAACCGACGAACAATTTCCTTCTTACTAACACCATCCTGGTGCCGGGCTAGAACTTTACCCCTTTATATCAAGGATAATTGCTTTTTTCTACCCATATTGCAAACACTTTATAAAATATAATTTCTCGTGGTGAAATGTGTACACTTTACCAGCACAACCGCTGCATATAAAGAGAAGTATCAAATTAAAACATTTTCGCTTATATTAATGTAATAAATGCGCAGGGTCTAAATTTTTGTCGCATTTAAAATTCCTATTTTGATCTGGGAAAATCTCAATTACTCCTCATAAAGCAATAAATACCCAGAAATATCTATAAATGGACTATTTACATAACAAGTAATAATAACCCTCATTTACATTTTATATAATGTCTATAAACTTTTTGTTTTTCGGAAATAGAAACGATACCGCGTCTATGTTTTTGTCTGGTAGTGTATACGGATAGGAACAATTTATACAAGGTTAGAAGGTGAAGCAGAGGGCCAGGACTTAGCCCTGGTAAACTCATGCACATTGGTTCAGTCAGTCCCTGCTAGGATGGATAAAGCTGCTGACGCCGCTTATGTGCGAAAGCGGTATGGATTAAATCTATACAGCTTCGCATTTGAAACCAACAAACATGCTAGTACATCTTATCGTTCCGATACCGCCTGCGTCGGACCTCGTAGCAAAACGAGGATTTTTCTGATGCAGCATATGTAAGTACCAATACCCGATTATTTCCGATATATTGAGGCCAAGCTACCAGTATCGGACAACCCGGACGCGACTACCGTTCGAGAGTTATATCGCTACTCGCCGCGCCACCTCCGATTCAAATTTAATATCTACGTATTGTTAAATAAATCTCCACAGCCGCCTCCCGAGAGGAAATTACGGGAAACAACCCGCTAAGTTGCGCGTTGCGGAAGCTCGACACGGTTCCGGTGGAAGTGAGATTTTCAGATAACATCAATAATTACAACGACGTTCCCTCGAGATGCACGTTTTATATATAGATAGATATATGTATACAACATGGTAGAATGTATCTATCTGGGGGTATTTATAGCGGAACTAACTTCCCTATAACTACGTACTACTGTCGCCCGTAGCAGAAATGATGAAATGTTGATTGAACGCCACCGTTTTATATGCGTAACGTAACGATTTCGCTGGAATTGCAGGCGATGTGCACTATTACATTTTCTCATTAAACTTTAAATATGATTCTCGGTATCATGGTCGATTTATACGTAAATTTACACAGTTATTATCTGGGCATATTCTCGGATATGTTTGCCGATGTAATCGTGATAGGGATGGCATTCGGACTTGTTATTCACTTGCATTTATTTAGTGGAAAATTACCGGTAAGTTTGTTATAAAATAACCTTACAGACCGAATGCTGTGATGCGTTCAGTTCACCCTCGAAATTATATTGGCGTGATTTGCAGCGTGCTGATACTTTAGTGCTGTTTGTCGTGCTACCCCACTGTTCTTGCTACCTCTATTAGATGCAGTAGTGATAATAATAATGTAAAGAGAAAGATATTTAAAATAGATAATGTGTGTCTGCTTTAATCTTGCTTTCAGCTCTAGTCTTCCTCTTCCCAAAAGTCGTATTCATTTACCTCAGGCTTCTAATTACTTAACTCGACTATTACACCTATCCCAGAAGGAGCAATGCTCTTAAATTGCGAAACGTTTCGCTCCGCTGTATATTCCCCTTTATCGTCACGTCTGGTGGAAACTTTTCTGAAATTCTTCGGAGCGATATAGACAAGCAGCAACACCATTTCATAAGCATGTTACGGCTACAATAAGATGAATGTAAACGAAATGAAACAATAGAAGGTACGTATTATGTACCTTCAGAGATGTCGGATTTATTATTTGAAATGTTACGAAGAGCTTTTCCGCTGGTACAAGACGGAAAGGTAAAAATAGTAAAATTTCATAAAAGTTCGCCGTTAAAAGGAGATAAAACCGTCCGACTATATAGCACTGCTTTCTCTTTTCGTTTATATGTTTTAAAGGAAATTCCATTAACTTCTACGCGAGAGATGTAGTAACGAAGTCCCCTTTCTTCATTAAACTAGCTAATGTTGGTACTGTACTCTTGTAGTTTCATTTTTGCTAACTTTCCCTTTTATTTTGTACAACGTAGCAGTGTATAGTTTGCTGCATTAGAGAAGACGCCTCGCGTAGTTCAATTTGAACTGAATATTTGTTTTCTCGTCTTTGTATGAAAACCTATTTCGGACTCATCTATGACGACTTTGAACAGTTATCTTTCACTCTTTTGAATAGTATTTCTTTACTACATCTAGTTTCGCTCCAAAAGCTCGTTTAGTGCATTATGAATTTCAGGTTAATCATATCTTTTCAGGATCTTATACATCTGCTTTCAATTAAAACAGTTTCTGTAACTAGCGTCGGCGATATTTCAAATGCTATTGGTTGCTTCATTAAACGTATTTAACGTCAAATGTTAAATCGAAGCATTTATGTATATTTGAAAAGGAAAACCAAATAAAACCAAAATATTCACATCTAGTCGTGCATGAGTGGTGATAAGGCTGATTCAATTTTATCGTTTCTAATCGTAACTTACCGTCATTTTAATCTTGGCCTGCTCTCGATTGTCTCCATGACGCATCTTGTGTATTTGCACACATTAAGAACTTGCAATGTCTGTAAAAGGTGCTGTAGCATCAAGGTACCATCTTAAGCTTTGACTTTACAATTTTCGTAAAATCCGATATTTCTTATTGTTGAAGCAAGCGCAGATACCGGCCGAGTAGACTGATTACCGTAACCGTTTAAAGAAAACAGTTTCGTAAAAAATATACTCGCAGGGAAGCGTATACTAAAAGTGGTATGGGTACTCTCACATACCACCACACCAGACAACGAAAAGGCCAACGATCGGCAGTGCACTTCCGTTGACCGGACTCCTTCTGGAGATGGTTAAGGCGAAGATTAAATCAGTGGCATAAAAGCATTGGAGAGAAGAACCAGGAAACTTGCACCTTTCTCAAAATAAAAGTCGGAGGAATTGCTGGTCGTGGGCAAATCCGATGTTGGATTGTTCACCGGCGCCGTAACTGATCACTGCACTCTAAACAAGCATCTACACAAAATGGGACTCGTTCCAGGACCGGTATGTAGAGGATGCGGTGAGGACGATGAAAGTTTTACACCTTATAAGCCATTGCAAAGCATGCAACAGCATAAGACGTAGCGGGTTAGAAGGTACAGCCGAAGAAAATTCTGCAGAGGGCGCAATAAGTGACCCGACCGCAGCGTAGGAAACCCTCGAAGTTTTTAGGTTTTACCTTCACATTTTCGTACTAATTTTTTTTACTATTCAAAAAAAGTAAGGGTTAGAAAGTATGTGCGGCCTCTATACAAAATTAATTTTATTTTAAAACGTAAATGTCCAATCTCCGTCGCTTCGCCTCAAACTACTGCATTCGTACATTAACGTGAACACATGTTCCGCAATCCCCTTTTTCCCAATTTACACATTTTAATTATTTACTCGTCATTACTGCTGCAATCGCCGGTGCGATAGTTCACCTGCAATCAAACGGCGACAGCGTCGACGACAGACATAAGCTCCTCGCATTCTCGATTCATGGCCCTGCATTGGGCGCGCACGCAGACGACTTCGAGGTTGTTTACGTTGACTGGAGTAGTTCCTACCTGTTTACAACCGCCATTCACCCACGCCGTTATAGTGAGTGCCACGTAAAATCCGTCCGATTGGTATTGAAAACGAATGTTTTTTTTATAGTTACTGGGTAAAATAAAATAGTGGATGATTTGTATTACAGCAAAGACTCAATAGAAACGTTTTCCTATGTTTTCTGAACAAAAAAGTTCTGCATTCTCTTCCAACTAGAATCAGGACATTGATTATAAGTTTCAGGTACAGGTTCGATTCAATAATGGAAACAATTTGAAGGTGTTATCCCCAAAACAAGTTTTTTTTTAAGAGTCTGAGCCACCCTGAGTGAAAAATCAACTCAAGGATCTTAATTTTCTTCCTAAAATACAATTTTTGAACCTTTATCTGCGATTGGACCTGTTGCAACGGTATTCGGGGAACATACTCTCCATAGCTGTAGAAATATAACTGCCAAAGCGCATTATGGTCCCACGAATAACGTCGGAGATATATTTTTTCCATATGTGATTTTCTGTGTAGTTCCTTAGAAAAAATATAACAATTATACCGCTATTATGGACGTCACTGGACAATCGGGTATTTCCGTAAAAATTGGCTGCTATCTCAGGCGGCTGTTTTCACACCGGTTAAAGTATCAAAGAATTTGGCGACATTTAAAAATAGAACCAACAAGAAATCAAGATATTTTGCATCCAATCCTACAAGAGTAACAGGCGAGATTAATTATTGAGGGCAAGAAATGCACTTTAAAATTACCACGGACGATTTTAAGTGGCATTCACTGTACTTGTGTGTGTACTCAACATCCTTCTTCCTTCGTCGGTTCACTTTAGTCGTACCTACTACACACTTGCTACCGTGAGAGGTCGGTTACCGTCTGTGATTGGAGGACGCGCTCAGGCTAGATAACACATTTTGCTGGATTTCCCTCGTGGATACCCGTGAGTAGAAAACGATTTATGGAAAAGAGATAGGGGGCGCGGTTTAAAAAAGCCCGGTAGATTCGAAAATAAATAAAGGCGCCGGATGTGGTGGTATCAATCTCCGGTTGGTCGAAGTATACGTACAACGTATTGATGTATTCGGACGGAACGTAAATGGTTTGCAAGGAGGATACTTTTTGCGGAAGTATAATGCTTCCGCATTCTATATAAGCTGCTCAAGGGATTCGATTGAATTCGACAGGTAATTCGGGAAAGATGTATAAATAATGCGATATTGTTTTACAGGGGGATTTCTTTTGTGATGAAGGAAACATTGTATTTGTAGTCTTCGTAGCCTCGTTGAAATTTGTTTTCAGTCAACGGATGTGAACTGCGATGAACTAAAAATAATGGTGGCAAACAACACTGAAGTGTCGGCACACTCCGCACCATACAAGTATCTGTTATAGGTGTTTCAAGGGTGCGTGGATCCACACTTTCAACCGTATGACTGAATGTTGCGAGAAAAAAGCTCTAATAATAACATTAATGTCCTAAAGAGTTCCTGTAATTTGGACGGATCCACGCGGCTAATATCATGATTTATTAAAGCGAGTAAAGGGGAGTTGATTGTTTCTAAATCTTCATTTCTCTGCCTTGCACATATTTACATACATATGCGTAAGAGGAAAGATTCTACACATATACGAGGAGATTTTTTGCGAGGAGCCCGATTCCGGATCATAAAATATGAGCGATATTGCGTGCGTACGGTCGCACAAAAAATAACAAAGAAATGGGATTCCCTGATTGATGTGTACTCAATTCGCGGTCGAGATAGACTTCTTCTCATAATCGAGTTCCGACAATATTTATTTATGTGGACGACGGTGCTTGCAAGATTCGTACGTTTCGTATTTGCCTTGAATATACATATTTTGCCGAGTTCGCCATGTTTATTTTTTATCTTTCATTTAATTTTTTACATAGAACGAAACGAAGTCATGCATTCTTTATGCGGGTTTAATATTGCATTGAACAATTCTTGTCCACGATAAACACGGCCATTTTGAAATGAACAATTTAAATAAATAAAGATCGTAGCGGATAATGAAGAATTTTTCTTAGAAATTTTTCCATCATGAAATAAACTGTTGTAGTATCAAACAGTCTTAGTATTGAAAGATCAGAAACAGAGAAGGTCTATGATAATAGCAAGGGCTGCGGATACTATGGCAAACAACACTAGAGTGTCGGCACACTCCGTATCACATAAGTTTAATTAATTAATATGGCAAACAACACTAAAAACTCCGAGCCACACAAATTTAATTAAAAGGTGTACTTGAAAATCATGAGCAGTTCAGAGACGGTAAAGAATTATAAAATGAGTCCCTTGTTAACGTATAAAATGTTTTGTTTTAGATTTAAATAGTGTTAAAGATTCAACAAGGTTGCGTAGCTTTTCCAAAATATCAATTGACAGCGTAGTTGTACTACGCCCAGGAGCTGTAAAATCCAAACATTAAGGTATAACAGTCCCAATATTAATCTGACTAATCTACAACATCCAGGCCAAAACTATTAATCCTAAGTAAAATTTTCCTCTGTTACACATTTCGGTAACGTCGGCAAAACACACAAAATCAACGTGTCGCACGTAAAAGGTCAGGTGATAAATCGCATAAATGTACCTGGTTGGCAAATGAAAAGCGATGCGAACGTTTTCTTCGGTTTACCGGGGTGTTGCCCCGCTTTTTGCGCCATTAGTCGAAAAAATCCTGCTCGCCGAAGAAACAAACTTTTAGCCGCGTACATTTTTGTTCTTGAGGAGTTTCTCGAACGAACATAAATTTGATTTTTGTGCGGCGGGCGGCGGGAACTTCGACCAGACGTGTAAAAGTTGTGTTTGTATGCGAGGACGCCAAGTCGAACACCTGCAATTTCGCGAGAAGAGGAAGCCGTTGTTGTATTCGAATCGATAAATCTTCGTCTCGAACAACTTGGGGGTTACGTTTAATTGTTATCTGATTGCCGAATTGTGAGATGGTTCGATAAAAAAGAAACGAATAAGGAAGAGGAAATCTTGATAAATTGCCGAGCACGGCATGTTTCGATGCTTTTTTCTCTAAACTATGAAATATGTTACGCTTTTGCGGATATTTTTCTTGTCCCAAGTATCTTTTTATCTAGGCCCATTTGCTGATGGCAACATTGAAAGCTTGTTATATTTTATCGGCGTAGCCTTAGAACGGCTTTTAATTAAAAGATGCAGTTTTTCTATAAGAGAAATCTTATATATGCACCTTAGATCAAGTTACATTCGTAAAATGTGGAGAGATACAGAACACATTTCCTGTGTTTATTAAATAGTAGTATGAGTACATTTGCCAATGAAAGTCTGAGATGAAAACAAAAGTCGTAAATTAAAATAAAAAATAATGTTTAACGAAAATTTTTCATACTTATTTCGCTACTTACTCTACAATTTTTAGGTGAAACTCGAGCAGACTTTAACGCAACGTATGCACAGCAGAAAGTAACGAGGCCGCTGAAACTTTTACACCGACGAGCTTTTGAATGGGCCTCCGAGGAGCGTACTGTAGGTAAACGAGGGGCGAAAATTTCTTTCGCACATGCATATAAACCGGAATAAACTCGTCGTCCCCTTATACACACACATACGAAAATGTGTACACATCCGTATGAAAATAAATATTAATAACTACATTCCCACATCTGGGAGTCGGAAAGCGAAGGCCGAGACAGAAAATCGACATCGCTCCGGTTTTCGTCGATTATCTCCTCAGATATG
>LR737382.1:20696313-20770466 GCA_902655005.2 Marronus borbonicus
ATATCTCAGATGGAAACTCTATAGAACATTTTTGGGACATGGGCAAGCGTGTTAGAGGACGTGAAGTTGCACGATACACCACAATAAAGGATCTTCGCGTGGCACTCTAAGAAGAATGGGTGAATATTCCGCAAAATGAATTCGTAAACTTACTAATGGCAAGGATCGCCGTAAGCAGCCAATTTACATGGGCCATTGGGATTTATTGTTATTCCATGCAAATTGTGAATGGAAACAAAATTTTCTTGAGTTGCTGCAACCTCAGCAGCAAATTCATAAGATTTATAATTAGTGCGAAATACTCGATTCGATTTTCGTTCGATTTTCTTCGTCATTGAGGAGGTATCCATGTAACCCTCGGCCAGAGCAAATGATTTCCGTCCTCCATTGCGCTTTATTGTGATCAAATTGCTATCTGTATTGGTTAAATGCGCCACACTGGAATTCGGGAACAATGCTCAAACAATTAGTTTGAGAAAAGTGGCAGTGATCGACATCAATCAGTGGGGCAGGGTCTGAAGTCTACAATTTAATTAGACTTTTAATGCTAAATTTTGTTAATTTCCAAGAACTTTACAAGAAAAAATTAATGTAAAAGGAGGGCACAATAAGTTTCTTTTGAAAAGAAAATAAGTCGATTGTTAATTGTTTTGCAGCTCGACACACAGCGCTGTTATACAAATTTAAAACATTCAAGAAAAATGCGTAAAGTATAGTGAAACCGCGAAAGTCGTCCAGAGAGAGTACGCGTCGCAATATTTAAATAAATGTAACTAATTTGCACAATTTATTTTTTTTGTAGTACTGTGCACATAGAGATTTCATAACATTTATTAAAAAAGATGCCTTACGTTGTTGTCATCAATGCTTAGGAAAGCATTAATTAATAAAATGTTGCGTATTGTAGAGATAAGACTTTTTCGGTAAGCGTTTGCGTGCAGAAAAGTACGTATTTCATTTGCGCCAACTAATGCCTTTTAGTAAAATAAAATTGTCGCCCTTCAGTGGATTTCGAAAAATCATGTTTTTCCGTTGTGGTGATATAAAAATTATTTCTAAAAATGTTTCAAAATGGCATAATGTACTTATTGTAAATATGTAACACAATATTCACCATTCAATAAAAAAGAACTTGCACAATCTTCTCTTTCGCTTTTTCTTTTACGTCAATACCACCTACCAATCGATGGTCCGAACGTTCCATGCAATTTCAAAGAAAAATAAAAGTAGAAACATCAAGGAACCACTTCACGAATAATTGCAGTCGATCCTAAGTTTCACCGTCCGAGTAAGTACTTGCGCATATGCGGCGGTATCGTAAAGTTTTTAGCGTACCAGCCACAACGTCAATGGAATATTTGAAAGCTATTAAACTTCGCTGAGTGGTGCAATCTAAAAACGCATCGATACAGTGTAACTTTTCCGCTGCGCCTTGCCACTTACTATTTTCGATAACAATATTTTCCCAACTATGTGCTAACGTCTTGTGTTGGACTTTTTTCGAGGCACGTACATACGTAGTGGCATTATCTATTTCAGCTCGACCGTCGTAAAGTTTTAATGAAATCTGAAGTCGAACGGTTAAGAAAAAGAAGGCGTTTTATGTAGCTACTTATAAACGAGTAAGCTTGCAACCTATCGATTCGATGTGCGCACGGAAAATATACTTTTGTAAAACGAGAATATCTCTCTTGGATCAAATGAACGGTGTATTTGTATATTAATAAGAAAACATTAACATTAATCTAGTGACACAATTTCTGGAATTTACTATGTCGCCTAACAACCGTCCCCGCCATCCAATAGCTCATAAGTATCTGGATTAAGGAGCATGATTGTTTCGAAGTTGTCAGTGACACAGAGATTTATTGCACAATTTGTTCAGTTACTGTAAAATGTTCCAAGAAATGTCGATTTACGGAACATTTCATCGTAAATCTGGTGTCTCGAATGAGCGATCTCTACGAAGACCAAGGCTGCAAATATAGCCTTCCGAAAACTAGATAATAAAGTCTTTCTGGCAAAATATAAGACTTTTTTTAGATCAAGGAAACACTTTCCTGTGTGCGAAATTTATTGGTGGTCTTGTAACCAAAAATATTAATGCTAAAATAGCTTCTTCATGGGTGGATTCATTCACGGCAAACGCAACACAAAGAGAGGAAAAACACACTACTCACGGACATGTTTCTGTCTACCCGGCGCTATCAGCGTGGTTCCGAGTGTATTTTAACTCTACCCTGTGTCGATGTTGCCTCGCCTGGGTTAATGTCACAATATTTCGGACATTTTTTGATGTGTTCTGTTATACACATCATGGTAAGCCTGTCGGAATCTTCACATGTGCAGTTTTCCAAAGCACTCCTTGCGCCGCCGCCTCGTGGTTAAGCAGTCCAAGAGCTGCTCGAGGGATGGCTCTTTCTAAACGGCAAGTATGCGCTTTCTTGGCACTAGAGGACGCCAAGAAATGTCTGGCTTGTCGTTTCGAAATGTGGTAGCATTAACTGCGAGGCAACATTGACACAGGGTAAAGGGTTAAGATACTCTCGGAACCACGCTGATGACGTCGGGTAGGTGTTATTTAATGAATTTATGTCTGTCTTAATATCATAGAAGTTCCGTAATCATTTCACACTTAGGACATTTCCAAGTTACGTCGCCTGGCGGTATCGACGAAATACCTCCGCACTTTGGGTGGACCGGAATAATTAGGAATCGTAATAACGTGCACTGGTATATTGTGAATATAGAACGTAATTTACGAATGACTGTGCCTTAAATCAGTATTTTAATCCTGCGATTATTTGTTTCAACGCACTCATTCACTTTTGCTTTTATATTGCTTTTACAACGATTCAATAAAATAAAATAAAATAAAATAAAAAAAAGCGTCATTCCTACATTTTTACGACAAATTGCAAATTGTACGTATCACTTCTATATTGATGACTGCAGAATTTTACATGAACAGCTATAAATTTAAATTTAAATTTTAGGAATATATAATTTTTTATATTATTATTGCTTTTTTCGCGCTAATGCTTTCTGTCGCTCGCATACACATAAATGGATACATAAATATTACCTTCATCGATATCTCTATATCCCATTTTACTTTTTAAAATAATATGTATAAATGTTGAAAACGTAAAATCGGCTGCGGCGGAGGTTCGGCTTCTAGTAATGATATATTGTCAAATATTATTATATGTGGAACATAGGCTACATTGTTATTCATACGCCACAACATATCGATATGGAATTATGATATATTTATTAGAATAATGGAAATGGATTTTCGTTCAAAAATAACACGCTTTGCGCTTTCAAAAACGGTTATTCGGTCTCATCCGTTTTCAAATCGGCAATTTGTTCACGTACATACGAATTTTCAATTGCGTATACGACGTAATAGTAGTATTGTAAAATAGAGCATTTACCAGGAAATGCCGAAGACTAAACCTAATCGACTCTGTCTATTTAAAACGGGGGTGTTCCTCAAGGAAGCTTTTTGGCTCCAATTTTGGTTTTATTATTCATTAATTTAGACCATGCAAGTATTAAAATAGTATAGCCAGTAGTGGTATGACACTACAAGTGGCGTTGTGTTTTGCAATAATACAACCAAAACACAGCTAATCCATTGTTAAATATCATAAACATGCGGTTTCTCCACAATAAATTGTTTCAATGTCGATAAAACCAAAGCTTAATTATTGAATTTAATTAATGAATCAGGAACGGCGTTTCGAGGATGCGTCGATTCTCATTTCCAACCGTATAGCCGAATGATCTGTCTCTACTTTCAGAATACTCTTGTAATAAGAAACGATTAATAAATAAAATTAATTAAGAGTAACTTAGGATCGTGGTAAATGGAGCGTTTAAAAAAATTAATATATTTTTGAAAGGTTTGTCTTTGAATGCAATATTTTTTACTATCCTTCATTAATTTATGAATAAATTATTGTCCCGAAGAAAAATATTCGCCACGTTATCCATGATGTTGAAGTACTTATAGAAACAACCGAGAACGCATTCATTTAGCGAAGGATATTTAAAGCATCTTTACATCCTTTGTAGATTAAAAAAACAAATTTAGTTCACAAATTCCAACTTGAAAAGCAAGTCACGATATCAACGTCCAGCACGGAGCATGGACATGTGGTATTAGGTCTGGGATCTAACAGTAACAAAATCCCGTAAAAGAAAAAAGTATTCGCACAATGGCTCTGATCTGAATATAGATGTAAGCTGGGATACAATCGATAAAACAAACCAAAAACAATTCGGATGAAGTCCGCTTCGTCCTTCGGTAGCAAAAAAGGATTGGAAAATCAAAACTCTAAAGGACCTCTACACAATAAAAAAAAATTAGAACTGTATTTATTTCTATCGAGTAGGTGTTTATGGTTTACAATGCTACTACGCGGAGTAAATAAAGTACAAAGTGAGAGAAAAAGTCTTCGTATTCCTAGTAATTGGTGGTGACATTTACTACCGATTTTTATGGTTCTAGCAAGGGATTTATGACTGTAGCTTGGTTATTTTTATTTGTTGCAGATAATATAAGAATATAGCTTCTAAAAGGAAATGTATTCGTTGATACAATTTAGTGCACATATTGTGTTCAGCAAAATTATGGAATAAATTCATTAAATTCGAAGCAATCTGTTTTTCGAAGAATTGTTCGGACAGGTCAATTTTATCCCTTAAAATAAATATTTTCTAGTTTCTAATTTTCTTAATTAAATGACCGCTCCCGTATGATGTAAAAACATGTTATCCACGTATTCATTTGATCTGTTTTGCGCGCCAAAGTTTTTGTGAAATATAAACTACCAAAGAACGTAAACAAAATATAACTGAAATAGCACAGGAAGGGCAAAAAATTAAACTGGTTTCGCCGACAAACAACATTCTATAAAATAAACAAAATCACGTTCGAACACCGCAATAATAGAAGATAGAAACTATGTAAACAAGCTAAAATTGGATAGAAAATTACGTTATGTTGCAGGGTAGCTGATCCCTATCTACAATGGATGCTTCCTCCTCCGAAAGAGAAATGAAAATGAATAAAAAAATATAAACAAAAAACGCAACTATTAATCAATGGGTGAAGAACGGCTATCCATTTCTCTCCCGGAGTATCGTAAAAAGACGTCTAAAGATTGCCAATTCGCTTGTTCCTGTATTTATAGAGGGAAAAAGTTCGACCGAAGCCGGGAAAATCTCGAAAAAATTCTACGCACGTGAACTAAAAAATATATACAAATTGATTTCTTTCGACGGATGTTGGCTGGAAGTATGTTTTCTTTGGATGATTTTGCGCATTTTTCTTTCTACTACAAAGAGGCAATTTATACATGACCTCTACACTGGGGACGTGGTTTTTCCTCTGCCGGCTTTCGTTGGTGACTCGGATGACAGACGTTGGAGTGAAGGAACATAATAGGGCAGAGTTTTTGTCCTCGTCGGAAGTAGCTGTATTGAATGTTTTGCAATTTGTATCAGTGATATTTGAAGTTTGACAAAAATTGACAAAAAAAAAGAATTCCTTTAGACTAAGAAGTGAAGAACGGTTATTGATAGGGGACAACTAAAAATTTACAGATTGCACGTAATAACTGATAAGTAATAAATAACGGATAATAAAAATGACTTTGTTTTGGGCCTGGTTGGTTTAATAATAATAATAACGTTTAGTTTTAAGCAAAACAAGGAAAATTCTCAAAAATTATTCGTGCTTTTTTATGCAATTTACAAATGGTCAAAATTAATTAAATATGGCGGAGAATCAGAATCACTGGGTGATGATCCCCGTTCAGCTCATTTCCAATGTTATTGAAAAGACTAAGCGGAGGTTGCAAGATTAAAGAAGCGACAATTAGCAGCTTTATTAAGAGTTTTACAAATCACAGTTTTCTAGAATTCTACAACGAATACCTTGGAGGAATGACAAAAGTTAGCGCAAGACGAATTCCACGAATGCTTTTGCCATTTCAAATGCGTGTCTAAATTTTTAGTGTTTTGTGAAGACGACCCAGATTTAACTATCAATCGATTTGTCACCGGAGACGAAACCCGGATCCATCGTTTTGACTCCGAGTCAAAACAAGAATCAATGTAATGCCATATTAAGGCCTTCAGCCCTATTAAGGGGTCTAAAGTCACTCCTTTTGCAGGAAGAAACTAAATAAGGGTAGTACAGTAACAGGAGATTATTATACAAGTTTAATGCATCGCCCTAGGGATTTTATTAAAATGAAAAAGCGTAGCAAAACCGGTGGTCTGTTGTCCCACAACAATACAGTCCACAGAACAACACTTTCAAAAGCAGCTGCCTTTGTTGAATTTTCATAAAAATTGATCATCCAGCTTATAGTTTAGATCTAGGTCTATATTTTTGCTTCCAAATCTCAAGAAAACACTAAGAGGAACAAACGTTATGGACGATGAACGAACTTGTAGCAACTTGTATCCCAAAGCAAGGGGCCTATATTGAAAAATAAATTTTGATTGCCGTTCTAATCCTTTCTTTTTCATGCCTACTGGAAATATAAGAATGACCCATGAGAGATGTATTTGTCGTGACTAATATTCTTGGCTCGTTTCACTTAAAAGTTACCAATTTTTTTTTTTTGTGGATAAGTGTGGATTAAATTGAGTGGCGTAATATAGTAGCACACATGTGACCCATCTATAACCCGCACATTCTCTGAGAAATGCCTTGTTTCCTATTGTAAATACAATGTCTAAAGTGGCACACATAGATAAATCAACCAATCAGGCGTTTGTTGATTCATTTGTACTGTCGGTCACCAACTTAATATTGCTGCTATGAAATATGCATTTGGTAATATGGCCGTGTTTGTACAGAGGGTCCGCAAAAATCGTGAGCTTATTCCAACGGATGATATTACTTTCCAAACGGACACTTTCTTTTCCATATTTACGTCGATGGCTAATTGTAAGATGCAAGATAACTCAAGATGACTACATATGTGTCTCGTGAAATGAATGCTCCACTCTTCCCCAAATATTTTGACGAATCTATTCAAATTCAAATATCAACATACTATGCATTTGCAAACTCAAAAGAATCTATAATTTCCGTTTAAATCTAAAACATATTCTAGGTATTCCTTCTAGAATCCCTATCCCTATCGTTTTATTAAATTTGAAATCAACACAATTTAGACCCAATTTGTATCCAGAACCGAGGGAGATTGAGATTAGGTTTATCGTCAGAATGTATGATTTATTCAAGAGGAATCTTGGTATAAATTATGCATTTCCTTCGAAATGCTTCTATTATATGTATGTATGCATCCTGCGGTTCGGCAGCGTTGGTCCTCAGGAACAATTTCAGGTCGGATTTGGCGTTATATCCTCTTCTCGGCGGTAGCTACACAAAACGATTTATTATCGTATGCAGTGCGGGATTTGTTAGTGTTGCAGTAGTAAGTAACCACGGTATGGAGGTCTTAGCTTATATCCGCTTGCAATATTAATATTTTTCATGTCAGTTGGAAATGAAATTATGATTTCTGCCGGTGCGCATCTCCGATCTCGGAGATCGAGAACGACGGAAGGAGTCCAATTACGTAAGTTCGCCAAGTTTGTTGAATTTTAATTCGCTCAGGGATATACTTCATGTAACAATATCCAGGCGAGAATGGACTTTGGATTATGGAATTGGAATCTGACCCTTTCAGCTAGCTAATTTGCACAATATCGCTATTGTTGGCCTTGGATATCCTTTAAATTCCTTGCAGGTCAACTTCGTAGTTTTGGGCATTTCCCGAACGAGTTATAATTTGTTCAAATAGAACATTTTAGGTTTCAAATAAAAATAAATAAATAAAGTATTTGAAATATAATTAAGATATGTAGATAACGAGAATGGTCCGGTCTTGTCAACTATACTTTCTCATTAAGTGATCTTCCAGCTGCTTCAGAAGACTCGCCTCAAGTCTCCGCTCAATATATGGTCTTAGTGTGCATAGTAGGCACGTACAGTGTAACTGGTTGCTCTTACTAATTAAATGGCGGAGAATTATGTTGAAATATCTTCTAATTTGATTTCCACCGGAAAAGGGCGCTGTCTTCTCGCGAAACTAACCGCTATGGTTTTAGACGGGTTGAATTTCAACCTTCGCTTTTGGCTCCATTTATGAAATAGGCAAGTACCCCTTTGCACGAACTAAATTGAAAAGTTTTAGTTTTCTTTTGTTGAGTAATATGAACGGCTGTATCGTTCACGTACAAGGCTATCTTGGCTCATTCGACATGAAAATCTCACTCGAAAATAACGAAAAACCGCGAGTTCAACTGGAAGCCCTGAGGAATGTCGCACAGTAGAGATACATTATCGTGGCGGGCAAGCTGCCATAAATGTTTAGATCGAGCAGCATTAGAATGAATCCGCTATGCCAGACGGTGTCAGAGGTCCGGGAATATTGTACGTGTATATCCGTGAACACCGGCAACCCGCAAATTTAGATTTCGATGAAACTGTAGAGACCGTAAGAGTGTCATGATGCAAGAATAACCTAATTTTTTTAGCGGCTGGGATACAGGGCCCCCATAAATTTGCACGAATTTTAGATTCTTGTAAATATCTCGGAAACTATAACCGATATCTTTTTTGTTTATTTGCAATTTATTATTGATCCTATTGAGATGAGAATTGATTAAATCCATGGCAACGTCCTTATACAAATATTTACCGGACAGGCACTCATCCTAAACGACGTCTTCAACCGATGACGATTGTGCGGCGTAATACAAACTGCCAATATCTTATCCCTCCGTCGAACAGAAGCGCGACCCTATTACTTCCCATCTATCTGGGCGACCGTATCCCTTGTATAAAGTCGTTTCGGAATAGTAAATAGCGTTTACATTATTGATCGGCATAATTAGTTCGAAGCCGTGCCGATTCCAACGGAGACTCCGTAATTGACCTTAATTAATTAGATCTTAACATCGTAGTACACCTTGAGCAGCCATCTCGGCCATTTATTTTACATGCGCGCACCGGCAATACCGTCGAGTATTATCCACTAGCGGAATGTTCGAACCTCACGAACGACCGTAGCCCGGTGTTTATTCTGTCCGTTCACGTTTAAAGCTGCGCCAATTAATATGGTAACTATGTGTATTGGCGAATTGAACCGATTAACTAATGGTGTTTGAAATACCCGGATTTCTAAGCGTTAAGTTACACATAAAAAAAATAGTGGAAAATTCCAAACAAAAATTGGTGCCCAAGTTTCTGGAATTTTAAAATTATTATATAATAATTAATCATTGCAGGAACCACCCTACGGTGCATTTTGTACGTTGACCTTCACTTGCACGTCTACAAAATCCAATTAAACAAAAGCAGTTAAAGCCATTAAATCATCTGCGACATCCTCGTCTCGTTATTTGGATAATTGAAAGAAATGAGAATTTTTCATCGAAAAACATTTTCTTTGATAAGACTCGCTTCCATATTGATAGTTACGTTAATAAACATAATTGCCGCATTTGTGGATCGGAAACACAATGGTCCACCCTGTACCTTGTGTTTTAATTACTGAAAAAATCACATGCTATAACGCTTTTGAGTCTTATTAAGAGCTTCGGCGATAGAATGAGTATCCGCTCGACATCAAAAACTCCTTAAACAAAAAAAGTCGTATTTCTACTTTTGCAGAACTGTTGGTGGAATTAAACCATTGCTCACTAAGGTGCTTTCTTAGTTATTTACAGGCCAGTCGGGTGAAATAAAGGCTTGTTTTGTACTTTTGTAAGTTAAAAAAATAAGGTGCTATAAACTTTAACCGCATCAGTGATTAAAAGTGCAATATAACTGTTCGCTATCCCGTCCAGGTTAACAAAGATTGCACCCTGTATGTTAGCTTTCTCTAGTCGGAGTAAGTGCACCGCGTACAAATCTCTTGCGTGCATCTCTAAATACCGACGGGGGACACCGCGAGGCAGTATTTAAACGTCCCCGTTCCGTAAGCTCCGGCCCCGACCTACCGCAGGGAATAAACCTACTCAACTTGACACAAACTTCGTAATCTTAAGCAAATTCATAAAGCTGAAATTTCCCCGGAGTGATGTAACGATATCTTAGCTTAGCTTTTCGGACGGCTAGAGGAATAAAGAAGACGACGAAGAAGTGTACCTTTTCCGGGTGGTATCGCGGTATTTATTCGGGCGCGTCCCGATTTATTTCCTATACAAATTGTAAAGCGGTTTTATATTGCTCTTGCCCCGCAGTAGTTCGCCTTCTCTGTCTTGTTCTAGTTTCCGTTTCCGGCGAGGTACGAGACGCCGAAAGATTTATCGGAGAGTCCGCATACTTAATGGAAATTGCTTTCGAAACGAAGGGAATTAAGTGTACGCGGGGCGGGGGATAGTCTTAAGCGTCGCGTCGGCGTGGATGCATAATTTACCGATTTAATAATTTCGATCGATTCGCCCGTAGTTTTGCGCGATGGGATTCCTCTTTTTCCTTTTCTTCTTTTCTTTAATTTTATTTTCAATTAGAAGTGAGAAGATGGCGATTCCTCAGCGAGTCGATTTAACGGGGGCGAAAATGAAATTCTGTTCCTGTGACCAATAACGTTGCAGATTTACGGATTTGCTAACAAGAACACAGGATTGCGGCCAAATAAAGTACAAGGGGATATAATTGCATAATTTATCTTGTAATGTTCTTAGATTAAGATGCAAAAATTTCATTAGTTATTGGCAAAATCGATACTTATAGAAGCTTTTGCTGATGATGATCTACTTTTGTAGGCATTAGATGAACTCACTAAATCATCGGCTCGGTATTTACAGAAGCTTCTGAACAATAAAGTTGATCTTCTTTAATTGTTGTCAACTGTATGCTTTAATGCTGACGTCTCGTCATGTGTCTACTTTCAGTATGTCAACACCAAGGAGCAGTGTTGGTGACTTTTTCCTTCAATTTCCCCCAAATTGGAGTTTCATCCTCGTCTTACACATTATTAAAAGAAGAGAGTCGATTAAACAACTTGTGCTGCGAGAAATCAAAATTATATTTCTTAATCATTCCAAATTCAGACAAGTTGCAATTAATAATCAAAATTAATATAATTTTGAAAGGTTGTTGTGTCATTTGACAATCTGGGGGAAATTGGACGGAGGAAAAAGTGATCAACATTGCTTCGCCTCGCAATATAACAGTAATTACGTTAACTTGGGACCCCTTGCAACTTAAATAAATAATATCACAACAGTACAATGACGTTCGCGTATAAAGTAGGTACAGCAAAATTTCCGATCATTCGCAAACAAACTCAACCAAACTCGGCACCAATAGGTAAGATTGGAAAAAGCTTAAAGCTTTTACCGCTATCCAATTTCGATTCTGTATATAGCAAATAATGCTAGGAATATCATTGAAAATATTACGTCAACTTTCGCAATATACCGATTTCAGATTCTTATGAGACGTTTTGCTCGACGTTACCATTTCCTTCTCATATAGACGGTGGATTTTTCACGGCCGGTGAGAATTCACGAACTTCACGAATCTCATTTCACCAACGAAGCCGGGGCGAATCACACGGTAAGTAGATAAGTGAGAGATCGTGCGTTAAATTGCACGACTTTTATCATTATTGCTCTCGCATCGACTCTCGGAGAGGACTCAATATACACTCACACTTTCCATGCATATACATTTCATCTTTTCCACTCACAAGGACTTTCAGCCATCGACTACTTTCGTGCAGCAAGCAAGCAAGTCGGATTTTCCTACAGCGTACTTGCTACTATTCGTTCTCGTTTTTGAACGATTTCGGCTTGACGAAATGTTACGAAGGAAACTTTTGAATATTCCTACTTATATTATGAATAATTTATAAGATCAAACGCAATTTTCCACGGATTAGCTTCACATGCCCGAAGCCTAAAGTTTTATCGCATTCGGAGATATACACCCGGAACTAACAGCTGTACTTTCGGCGAGGTTATCCCGAAGGTCCCCCGTTTAAAGAAGGTAAGAACCAAAGTTACTGGCAGCCGTCGTGTTGTTGGATTTAATTGGTTTATCTAAAAATGCGCTGGGTTCCTCTTATATGAAAAGGTTCACGAAGTTTGTTGTCGTAAATTTGGCGATAATGTGAAGTGGGGTTAATGTGCATAATGGGATCAATGATCAAGTCTCCCAAAGAGATTGGTTTCTATTTGTAGGCTTTAATCTTTGCATGCTTTATACCTCTGATAGTCAGAATAATGTGTCTACACTGAGAAAAATATATATTAAACTAATAATATACAGAGTTAGTTAAAAGTATTGAGATGGCCATTTATTGTCGTAATATTCATCTTAGGAAATTGTTTTTTTAATCTAGTAATATTTCCAAGTCTTCCTGTTTTTTTTCCCCAACTGTCAACAAGTAGATGCATTTGTAATGTTCAGTTAGCGCAGCTTCTATTACTCTTATCTAAATTCAAACGTCCTCATCCAATCTCTAGTTTTATTTTACTCTTATTTAACCGAAACTAGAACAAAGCTGAATCAGATTCGAAAATTTAAGCAAATCAGCCCGTTCACCAGCTAAATTCTCTGACTAATTTTTGCACTAAATCGGTAAATGCGATTTATTGTTTAAGTACCACAATAACTTCTAGAAACTTAATGCTAATTACATCAGTCACACCAAACGCTATTCTGTGGTGTAATTAATTACATTCCAATGTATCCGCGGTTATGAATCCGCAGCTAATGATAGCTCATTGCTGCTAATTGTTTTACGTCCGTTGGCTCGAGTGAGAAGTGTAGTTATTCTGCCTCTATGCTATCGAGATTCCGTTTCAGGCAAGAATGCACTTCTATTACTTCTCCTATTGGATTAGTTTCGATTGAGTTCTCCTCTTAAATAAGTTATATCCGCGCCGCGGATTAAAAATGGCCGTAATTAACCATCTCTAGTTTCCAAAGTTAATTACGAAATACGTTTCGCTTGCTTCGGGTGTTGAGACAGAGTATTGGGAGGGAATTTGGTCGGTTTCCTACAGATATCGAATCCGAGATTACTAGGGTCTCGTTCCTTTATAAGGCTTCAGCTTTATCATATTGCAATGTATTTCTGACGAATAATTTGCTAAACGTTATCCTTTTTGTTTTCTTTACTTTTGGATAAAATTTAATGTGACTTCCGACAAAAAGTTGACTGTTAGGTTAGGTTTCGTATCTCTTATTTTATGGTTCAAGTCCTACGTTTAGTACAAAGAAAAATGGTTTCTACTCTCACACTACTACAACATATTCTATGTTATTATCAGGATTTACTAGCAATTCAAATAAATTTATAAATATTATATTTCTGAGGGCACAGCCCACACCGCCCATCCATGCTCAGTACACAACTACATATTCAGCGTGAAGAAGACAATCAGTGGATGCAAATTGCTAGCGACCTGATATCTACCTGGTACGAAGATGGAAATTCAAAATCACCAAGAGTACATGAATCGTCGATCACTTCATTAACAAATTGAAGACCCACGAGGCCAACGTAGTTGTTAGCGTGATTTGGCTATTGTGGAGAACTTAAATGAAGTACTTGAACTTGGACTTGGATGCACTACATTACAGGGACCGAGAAGGAAATTATGTGTGCGAAACAGCACCTACGAACGGGGGTATTCGAACTCCGCAACAAAAGAAGGCCGGACCAGACCACATTGGCACCAATTTTAATACATGTCTCGATGGTGAAACGGTTACCGCGCTTGCTTTTCCATGAGTTTAAATCCGGCCAGGATTTTTAAGTACGGATAAAAATGGGAGCTAGGATAAGGAAGTAAAATTGTGTCAATACGATGTTTGGCACGTTAAAAACCGGAGCGAAGGTTGGGATACCTCTGGATTCGGTAAAATTCTAGCAGGATTGGCTAATGGTCCCAGCTGAATTTAGATGTGGTCGTACGAGAATCTTTGATGAAGAATGTCCAGGTCGTCCAAATGAAGTCACCACATTAGAAGTGATTGAAAAAATTCAGGATATGAATGATCGGAGATTGAAAGTGGGTGAGATTGCTGAAGCCGTGGGCATCCCGATTGATCGGTTGCATAACATTTTAATAACTCATTTATAATTGACTTACATGCACGGGGGTCAGCTTCAAAGGAATGTTGAAGTGCAATCCGAATCATTGTTGTCGTTGAGTCATAATTGTAGACGAAGCATGGCTTCATCACTACACACCAGAGACCAAAGAACAGTCTAAATTTTGGGTTCTTCGTGGTCATCCGGCACTAAAGAAAGCCAGAAGCCAGTTTATCGGCCAACGAGGTCCTGGCTAATCCACCTGTATTTCTTCTCGCAAACTATTAGCGATTTGTAATATACATCAATGTGAATGCTTTTGTCCAAAAAAAGGCGTCCTCGATAACCTGTTGACGCATAAGACCCTACTAATGAATGACCCTGTATATATTTCCATGCACATAGCCGGCTAGATTAACACACCTGCATGCATAAAAATGCATAGCCCATAACAATCCCGTCCCATTTATAATAGCCGGTGCATAAATATGAACTCGTAATTAGTTAATTAATTCCGTCCCTTTGATTAAACTTCTTTTCCCCGTTCTACCTTCCCCATGCCTCTTTGTCTCTCTCCTACTATTATCTGTTTCTAACCAGACAAGTAGCAGTTCGAGCTTTAACATTGTACTACGAGTGGTGGGGATAAGGATAGGGGGCGCTGCGTTCGCGGGAATATCTCGCCGGTTGCTTGGTATGCGTTGTGCGAACTTTTAATTCGGTTTGTGGGAGGAATACACGAGGCAGCCAGCAGCCCTCCCGCGTCGGACTGAATTATGTATGCTTCGGCCTTCTTCCGGGATATAGATAATCCTTTAAAGTAAACAAACGTGTTTAGGTATGAATTTCTTACGCGCAAGTTCGATGTAATACGCCGATGTACCGAATACGTATGTTGTGTTTATTTTATTCGCTCGAATAATACGTCGGAGGATAGTCTGATAAGATTAAAGCCTAACACAGAAACAAGTATTCTCTTTGTTGTCAAATTCTGTTTTATTTCTCGACGTAGCCTTCTTGTATTATGCGATGGTCCTACATCATTAATCCATCCAGATACACTACCCGACAAAGACATGGACGCGGTATCCTATTTATTTACGAAACAAAATTTGTAGACATTATATAAAATGTAAATGAGGGTTATTAATACTTATTATGTAAATAGTCCATTTATAGATATTTCTGGGTATTTATTGCTTTATGAGGGGTAATTGAGATTTTCCCAGATCAAAATAGGAATTTTAAATGCGACGAAAATTTAGACCCTGTGCATTTATTACATTAATATAAGCAAAAATGTTTTAATTTGATACTTCTCTTTATATGCAGCGGTTGTGCGGTAAAGTCTACACATTTCACCACGAGAAATTATATTTTATTTAGGTATTTGCAATTTAGGTATTATTTAGGTATTTGCAATATGGGTAGAAAAAAGCAATTATCCGTGATAGAAAGGGGTAGAGTTCTAGCCTGGCACCAGGATGGTGTTAGTAAGAAGGAAATTGCTCGTCGGTTACGAAGAAGCGATCATTGCGTTAGAAATTTCCTAAAAGATCCGGAAAATTACGGCAAACCAAAAGCCAGGGGCGACCGAAAGCTATAAGTGAGCGGGACAAACGCATGATATTGCGGGGTGCATCCAATTCTTCTGCGTCGGCGAGAGTTATTGCAGAACAGGCGGGGGTACAAACGCACGTGCGTAATGTTCAAAGGATTTTAAAGGCGTCACCGGTAATACCACTGAAGAAAATGTTGAGGAAACCGCCACTTTTGGCGAAACGCAAAGAAGCGAGGTTGAGATTTGCTGAAGAACACATATCCCGGAAGAAACAATGGGAAAAAGTTATATTTTTTGATGAGAAACGTTTTAATTTGGACGGACCGGATGGGTACTCGCATTATTATCATGATCTGAGAAAGGAACCAAAAGTGAAAATGACCAGACAATTAGGGGGTGGATTTGTGATGATATGGGCATGGGATGATTGGATTTCACGATAAAAGTGGGATAGTGTTTTGCACAAACAAAATGACATCTGTGACGTATAAAGACTTATTGCGTGACAATCGTCTACGTTTTGGAAACCGATGGGCCGGGCGCAATTTTGTTTTTCAGCAAGATAGCGCGCCAATTCATAAAGCAAAAACCATTACTGAATGATTTAAAGGGAAAAAGATTAAAACTTTACAGTAGCCGGCACGGTCACCACACTTAAACATTATTGAAAACATACGGGGTGAATCGGCACGTCGCATTTTTGCCGGAGGCCGTCAATATTTCACGGTACAGGAAGTGAAAACTTCAATAGCGACTGAATGGCAGAATATCTTTCAAAATTATGTGTTAAATTTATATAAATCTATTAATAGCAGACTATTGGAAGTGATTAAGAACAATGGAGGATCTACGCATTACTGATCACTCGTTTGTTTATTTTTGTTTTACATTTGCAACAGAGCGTCTAAATTTTTGTCGCAGAAATTGTTTAAACATCGGAGTAATAATTTATTATTTAGTTCATATATTACTGGAGGAGATATTTTTAAGTTTATTTTACTTTTATGAATAAAAACTTAATTAGATATCTTGCTAGTTTCGCAAAGAAATGTTGTAACCCTTAAAACCCTCAAAACATCTTACCGCGTCTAAGTTTTTGTCGGGGAGTGTACTTATTCTTCAAAATAGGCAAATGTGAGGACCTAATGATCAGGTAAAGAAGTTACTTTTAGATAAACAAGTACTTTAAGATCGCTGTTTTTAAGATTTTCTTCTTTACAGTATCACGCGGATTCTCAATAAATATCTGTAGTGATAAAGCCGAGGGAATTGCAGCAAGCAAAAATAATAACTTGTACTCTACCTTTCTTAAAGCCCGGAACTGATGCTTCTTTTTTGAGCTAAGTTGGGTAACGTTCTAAAATGCAATCCAGTCTCGTGAGACTCTTTTCAATTATTCATCGATTTCAAAATTCCGACTTGTTTCGCTGAAAATTGTATACGCACGGCGTAAACGCGTCGTTCGCTCTTTCATACCCATGTCTTCAATATGTACTACTCTTTAATAATGGTTAATAATTATTAATTTGAAGCTAAAATTGGTGATCACTGTTAAACATTTTACTTTGGATTTAAAAACATGGATTCCCAAATACATTTAACATCTAACCCATTATCTTGAAAACATTCCTAAATTCTTATCGAAAGTGATAGGTGTCTCGGTCGATGTATAGAATCATCGAGAAAAACTATTCCTGGCCGAGACTCGAATCCTCGACTCCTAACGGCGTCAAGCTCCACACCCACAGAAGAAAATGGTATATTATCCATAAAAGAGCTAATTGAATCCATTTGTCTTTGTGAACATGTGCAATGATCTACGAGTGTTAATTGAATGTGCAAAAGTTAGATAAATTGCTAAGTACATTGACTTTGGTAGCAATTTTAAATACGGTCCTGACAAACCTCGTCCGTGCGCTGTTGTGATCGCTAAACCACCCGCTCAGTGTATGGTTAATGCTGCAGATTTGACAACAATTTCTCTTTTAGTATAACGTGAAAAGCAAAAAGTAGCAAGGTAAACGTTTCCCGCTTTTCGTTATGGTTACAAACAAAACAACTCTATAATCTCCGAGATTCGAATTTAATCCCTTCCCGACGAAATCGAAATAAACAATCGCGAACTGCCTTGTGAACATTTGTTATTAAACCATTAACATTACCTTGAATTTAAACTAAACCATAACACATTATATTCAGCCGTGTAACTTCTTAGACGTTCCCAACCCCCGCTTTTCTCGTAAACCATAACACAATACGGCGAGCGACTGCAACTGCTCCCTTGATAATGATGCCATAATCTTGCGAGAGGTATTCATACCTACTTATCTCAAAGCGGTACGTTTCTTGAATTACTTCTGGAATATGTTTCATGCGCTGTGGGGTGGTTTATGCAAGACGGCGGGAACTTTCTACGTTACGATCCGCCGTTAGAACATGTAGTTTCGGAGGGGGTGCGCGAAGTATCTGCATGCATACGCTTGTTTCTGTTTCTCGAAAGGTATCGGTTACTGGTTGTTAGGTGTAAACAGCGAAACGCTTACGTAGAATGTTGTAAAGATGGTTTGTGATACGTGTAAGGTATAGACATTAAATGAAGGGGTAGCATTTTAAATTAAATATTTTGAAAAAGAAAAATAGAAAATAAATATTTCTCTCTTATTTGACGGAAACTGATACGTTTGTCGACACAATATTAGCATATTAGCACCAGCCAACAACTTCCTTTCGTTTCTGCCTGGGAATATTTGCATGAACGACAATGGGAACCCACATCGGTCCTTTCCCACGAATTCGCCGTCGAAATCAAAAACTATCATTTTTTAATTGAGCGACAACCGTAGAGTAATATTCGCCTAAGTGTATTACGTATGTATGTTTTCGTTATAATTATTCATGAGCCGGATCCGAAGGCCTCCGCCTAACCCGCCGGTAACGAGTTGCTGAATAAGTCAATCCGAAGAAGTAATTTATTCAGAATGATCTAATATTCAGTATCGGGGTGAGTCCATGCGAAAACAACGTATAACGTAAATGTTGAGATTCGTATAAATCTCGGCCGCTATTCGGAACATGTGCCTGTATATTTGAACGTCGCTGAATAACAAACTTTCTGCGGGTCTAAATTATCAAGTAGGTTAATCGGTATACATTAAGAGTATCGATTATTTACCCCTACGGTTCGCGCTAATTGAAATAGGATCAGTACATACTGTATTACGATACCTATTTACATAGTTTTAATTTGGGAATTTCGTATTGTTTGTGGCAGTTTCTAATACAATCAACGCTGCAGGCTACAGCTTTATATTGATACGAAGTGTAGTGAAGTATTCTCCAAAGATTCAGCTCAACAAGGTTGGGCAGATGTACACTCCCCGACAAAAACTTAGACGCAGTAAGATGTTTTACGGGTTTTAAGGGTTACAACATTTCTTTGCGAAACTAGCAAAATATCTAATTAAGTTTTTATTCATAAAAGTAAAATAAACTTAAAAATATCTCCTCCAGTTATATATGAACTAAATAATAAATTATTACTCCTATGTTTAAACAATTTCTGCGACAAAAATTTAGACGCTCTGTTGCAAATGTAAAACAAAAATAAATAAATAAGTGATCAGTAATGCGTAGATCCTCCATTGTTCTTAATCACTTCCAATAGTCTGTTATTAATAGATTTATATAAATTTAACACGTAATTTTGAGGGATATTCTGCCATTCAATCACCATTGAAGTTTTCAGTTCCTGTAGCGTGAAATATTGGCGGCCTCCGCCATAAACGCGACGTGCCGATTCACCCCACATGTTTTCAATAATGTTTAAGCCTGGTGACCGTGCCGGCCACTGTAAAGTTTTAATCTTTTTCTCTTTAAACCCTTCAGTAATGGTTTTTCCTTTATAAATTGGCGTGTTATCTTGCTGAAAACGTAGAAGATTGTCACGCAATAAGTCTTTATACGTCACAGATGTCATTTTGTTTGTGCAAAACACTATCCCATTATCGCGAAATCCAGTCGCTGCCCATATCATCACAGATCCACCCCCTAATCCTCTGGTCATTTTCACTTTTGGTTCTTTTCTCAGATCATGATAATAATGCGAGTACCCATCCGGTTCGTCCAAATTAAAACGTTCCCCATCGGAAAATATGACTTTTTCCTATTGTTTCTTCCGGGATATGTGTTCTTCAGCAAATCTCAACCTCGCTTCTATGTGTTTCGCCGAAAGTGGCGGTTTTCCCAACATTTTCTTCCGTGATATTACCGGTAACGCCTTTAAAATCCTTTGAACATTACGCACGTGCGTTTGTACCCCCGCCGGTTCTGCACTAACTCTGGTCGACGCAGAAGAATTGGATGCGCACCGCAATATCATGCGTTTATCCCGCTCACTTACAGCTTTCGGTCGCCCCTGGTCTTTTTGTTTGCCGTAATTTTCCGGATCTTTTAGGGAATTTCTAACGGAATGATCGCTTCTTCGTAACCGATGAGCAATTTCCTTCTTACTAACACCATCCTGGTGCCAGGCTAGAACTTTATCCCTTTCTATCAAGGATAATTGATATTTTCTACCCATATTGCAAACACTTTATAAAATATAATTTCTCGCGGTGAAATGTGTACACTTTACCAGCACAACCGCTGCATATAAAGAGAAGTATCAGATTAAAACATTTTTGCTTATATTAATGTAACAAATGCACAGGGTCTAAATTTTTGTCGCATTTAAAATTCCCTACTTTGATCTGGGAAAATCTCAATTACCCCTCATAAAGCAATAAATACGCAGAAATATCTATAAATGGACTATTTACATAACAAGTATTAATAACCCTCATTTACATTTTATATAAAGTCTATAAACTTTGTAAATAGAAACTATACCGCGTCTATGTTTTTGTCGGTAGTGTACACTACCGTCCTCGTAAGTTTGGTCAAGGGAAATGTTTATATGTGTTAGGAACATATATAAATATTTGTAAATAGGCACATATCAAAAACCTAACGACCCGAACGGACACCAGCGCTAGCATGAGACAGGCTGGCCGGTCAGGTGACTAAAATAGACACACACAGGTAGGTCACCGGCAGGAAAGGATAAGCCCACAAAAGACAGATCACTTATGAAGCTTAACTAAATAATAAAACGTAAAGTACACATATGTTTGTAAATAATACTGTTCACATCTTCTCTTTCAAAGGCTAATACGGAATTCACATTAATTGGAAGCTGAATGTTGATGCAAAGCAAATCGTTAACAAATAGGTTAATTTTTCGTGTGATTTTGGCATCTCATGAATGATATCTTCGCATTCGGAGCCACAAAAGGTGTATTTGTCGCTATCCGTAATGTGGATTTTATGCAGGTTAGCAGGAAATCTTCCACGATTAAAAGATAATCTTAGAATTTATGACATCGTACTTGTTGTAATAGTAGTAGTTGGGGAAGAGCATATAATATTCTTTCATTGTGAAAAGCTCAGCCGAGTACACTGTGTCTCCGTTAACCTGCTTGGTTAATTTTTCTTTCAGAACAGGAATTTTTCCCGGTCACCAGACTTAAACATTATTGAAAACATGCGGGGTGAATTGGCACGTTGCGTTTATGGCGGAGGCCGTCAATATTTCACGGTACAGGAACTGAAAACTTCAATAGTGACTGAATGGCAGAATATCCCTCAAAATTATGCGTTAAATTTATATAAATCTATTAATAACAGACTATTGGAAGTGATTAAGAACAATGGAGGATCTACGCATTACTGATCACTCATTTGTTGATTTTTGTTTCACATTTGCAACAGAGCGTCTAAATTTTTGTCGCAGAAATTGTTTAAACATTGAAGTAATCATTTATTATTTAGTTCATATATTACTGGAGGAGATATTTTTAAGTTTATTTTACTTTTATGAATAAAAACTTAATTAGATATCTTGCTAGTTTCGCAAAGAAATGTTGTAACACTTAAAACCCGTAAAACATCTTACCGCGTCTAAGCTTTTGTCGGGGAGTGTATATCAGTGTCTAGCAGGAATTGTTCAGCAATTTCATAATACACTAAGTTGTTCAAATGAATGTCTTCCAAAAAGCGGGGGAAAGTATCACGGAGTTATGATGTAAGGATTTGAAGGGTAGTGTAGCTCTTGGTATTTAAAAAATTGAAAAATCAAATGCATTAAATTCCTAGAATTCACATTATACGGTACGGTGTCAATTTGTTTAGTTAAACTATTCAGCGTCGTTATTTGTTTAAATTACTTCAAATACAATGCGAAAAGGCCGTTCTATTTCGCACTATATCATACTTTATGAGTCCTTGTAATGCTGAAATCCCTGCAGTAATCTTCCTCAAATTTATAAACGTATGACCGACCCAAAAGTTTCAAACGGCTAGTAGCCGGTTAACTCCCTTTTAAGCATGTATAAATTTTATATCCCCACTGCAGCCACTAACCGGAGTAACGTAGACATTAGATATGTATTACTCCACTTCATATAACCGTAAATTATTAGCTCTTAAACAAGAGAAAATACCGGAATGTTTTCCAAAATTAGTCATTTCACATGCGATCACGTTTCGAACGTTTCCAATCCAATTTTAACTGAACACAAGCATATTGCAAACGCAGATACGTGCAAGTAGTATGCGGTTTATGGCAATTTAATGACGGTAATGGTAATGCTCTGCTTTGAGCGTAGTGCTACGTAATTGCGGCGTAACAGGGAGAGTAAGGCACGGTGAGTGTCGCTTGACAACTTGCAGTGCTACTGCATACACAGAGATGCACACACAGTACGCGTATTCTGCGAACTTATGAAACCCACAATACAAATGAAGTGATGCTTGTGAGACAAGGCTATATATACACTGCCGTTCAGTGAAGTTCGGTCATACAATAAAAATCTATTATATCACACTGTATACAATTATTAATACATAAAATTAGAAAAATATTAAGCATACGCCCTTTTCTAAGGGATCAAAGCCATAAATTATTATGTAAAGTAGAAATATTGCGACAACCACAATAAAGTCCCTTTTATTATCATTCCAAGAATTTCTCGGAAGTACCGATCTTTTGAAACGGGTCGTTTGGGGATTATTAACGAACAATACATTTAGGAAATATACCGCAGTATCACTCTTGTTTATTTATCACAGGCGTAAAGATATAAATTTGCTTCATTTTACTGTTAAACGTGCGTTGGTGTGCATCTGTCGTTTTTGCGCGAAAGTTTTAAGAAAATTTACTTCAGAATGGCACGTGGCAAGCCTACCAGTGTAGAAAAACGTTCACGCATTATAACGCTGTTTGAAGAAGGATATTCGGGGCGACAAATTGCTGAAAAAATAAATATGAGAAGATCAATGGTAAATGACATCATAAAGCGATATCGGACAACGGGAACTATAGAAAATCGTGTTCGTCCTCGAGCATCTAGGAAAACAACAAAAGCTGAAGATTTGAGAATTGTATTATTAAGCAAACGCAATGGAAAATTAACAGCGTCACAAATAGCAGCCGAAGTCAATCGCGGCCGTGAAGAACAAGTTTCGGCGAGTACGGTAAAACGTCGACTTCAACAAGCGGACCTTCATGGACGCATTGCCATTCGAAAACCCTTATTACGTCGGGGCAACAGAGCAAAACGGCGACAGTGGGCCCGTTCTCATCTAGATTGGTCGTTAGATGATTGGAAACACGTGCTTTGGAGTGACGAGTCAAAGTTTGAGGTTTTTGGGCAAAATCGACGAGTTTATGTCCGAAGATCTAAAACCGAAAAGTGATCCCGAACTGCATTGTGCCTACAGTGAAGAAAGGGCGTAGTTCTGTGTTAGTGCGGGGATGTTTCTCCTTTGCTGGGACGGGAGATTTATGCAGAGTGCAGGGTGTAATTATTAGGAAAATTATTTTGCAATACTCCAGAATCGTGCAATGCCATCAGGATTGCGTATAATAGGCCGTAACTTTACATTCATGCATGACAACGACCCAAAACATACTGCGTTAGTGTGTAAGAACTATCTAAAGGAGTAAGAACAGCACACCCTGAAAGTAATGACATGGCCCCCACAAAGCCCAGATTTGAACCCTATAGAATTGTTATGGGTTGAACTGGACAGGAGGATCCGAAAAATATGCCCAACTTCACAAGAGCATTTATGGAATATTCTGCAACATGAATGGATTAATATTCTACAATCCGTTTTAACAAAACTTATCGAAAGAATGCCTAGAATAGTTCGAGCGGTGATTAACAGCAAAGGAGGTTTTTTCGATGCAAAAAAAAAATAATGTTCAGTACGTTATATTAGGCCAGAATAACTTTTTATTTATTTATTTTTGTCTTTGTTACCTGTACATACAATAAAATTGTATTTTGTTTTTAGTTTCGTTTGTTTCTATAACCTTTTCATGTTTTTTACTAACCGACCGAACTTCTCTGAACGGCAGTGTACATAGAGTTTATAATAGTAATAGTAATATTTTGGGGTTTTTGGTGTGTTTGTATAATTATACACAATTATTAAAATTGCAACGAATAAAAACGAAATTCAAGGTTGTTTACCCTAGTTTGTACTGAGTACAAACACTGCATCAAAGTTGCGAAAAATATGTACCGCATACGGAGAATTGAACGACTTCTGTGGTGTTCGCATAGAAGTGGCTCAAGAAACTTTTTTCAGGAGATTTCAGCGAGATCTATGAAGCCCGCTCTGGAAGATCGGAAATCATTAATAACGAGGGTATTCGACAGGTTATGGCGGCAAATTCCAGTACAACCCGCTTAGGAATTGTAGAACGGTTCAATATGAGCTGCGCCTTCGCCAGCTAGAAAAGACGTGACAAAAGAGATTTTGTTGTGTGTTTGGTGCAATCGGAATTGTCCATTATGGGTTTTTGGAACGGGACGAACCATCACTGCAAACCTGTACTGTGGGTAGCTTCGGCGAGTAGAAGCTGCACTCATCCAAAGACATCAATCGAAAGAAAATATGTACTATACTTAAAGGACAACACCACACCTCATACAGCAAGAGTGACTCGGAAAAAATTTCCCAACGTGGCTGGGAAAGTTTTTGTCCTGACACTTCGCTTTCTTCTTGTCACTTGACAACTGTATGAGGCATAGGCAGTTCCAAGCTCGAGTTGATGAAATATTTATTTTGCCATCAAGAACCGCACCAACTTATTTGTATTAATTAAAGATGCAAGAAGCAATCAAAGTTCATATTTCTTCATTGCAATATTTTTGTACCGTTAGAATGGTAAAATATAACGCTGTGCAGCGTGAAAGATTGTTCCACCCCTTCCATTGCAGTTTTTCCTCTTTTTTTCTTTCCTCTATGAACTAATGGACCACAGCTGTATTCCTGCAGACCATACATATATCCTTTTGGAAGTGTAATTCGTCTGCCATTCCGTCGCATTTTAAATGAAACATGGCGTAAGCTCTACAATTAAGCAACAATGTTCGCGACGGAATAAGTTTTTGCCATTCGCAGGAAATGAGGAAGGAAATACTAATATTTATATTACATGTGAGACCCTATCAGCTTTTTGCTCTCGTGTTTATTTTCCCGGAAGAACAATTCGCAGATATGTGTGTAATACATCAACGATTTCATCATAGCGCACTTGCAGCGTACGGGAATTTAGACTTGCATGTATGGTGTAGGGAAACTAATTTTCAATGCGAGATTCGTTGGAATTTCACGTCCGCACTGTACGTGTTGCGAGCTCGTGTATCCTCCTTTGCTTTTATTATTGTGAAGTCAAGATTTCAGCAGCTTGTTATGGCATCCGCTCTGAAAATAAACACTACCGCGCTATGGAGATTTGTATGAAATATATACAAGGTGGTGAAATGGTTATGGTTACTAAAGTTCTAAGTAAATAAAGGAGCTTTATAGGTTAATTCGTTTTGTTTATTTCTAAATGGAAAAAAATCTCCAAAAGCAGAGAGTCGCCCGGATTCAAGATTTGCATCGGAACAAGACAGATGATATAATAATATTTTGTGATTAATTTAGAGAATTTTATTAGCTAGAATCTATTTGACATGCTATATATATAGGGAGACACCTGGGAACTAGATATTTTTTAATAAATTAGAATAAAATATAGATCAATTATTTACATCAACATTTTAGTTTGCAAAATAGATTAAATTTTCATATAATTAACTGTGAACAATGCATATGTTCCGTGGCCACTTAAATTCGGTCTCAAACTTAGTTAATGTTTCTCTTTCTTAATTGTGAAGGCAGCCATTATGGCAATAGGAAAAAATCATGAAGAGGCTGCTGAAAAGCTACAATCCTCCATGGATAGAGTAAACACCTGGACCAGGACTTAGCGTATAAAGCTTAACGAAAGTAAGTCTGTACATGTGGACTTCACCAATACATTAAAACAACATATACCTATCAGAATAAACGATGCCCAGATACCACATGCTGACTCGGCGAAATACTTGGGCATGACCCTAGATGCAAGGCTACGCTGGAAAGCCCATGTGAAAAAGAAAAAAGAAGAGTTTAAGCTAAAGTATAGAAAAATGTATTGGTTACTAGGAAGGAACTCCAAGTTATCCATTCACAATAAATTGCTTCTTTATAAGCAAGTTTTAAAACCAGTGTGGACATATGGCCTACAACTTTGGGGCTGTGCTAGCGAAAGTAATATCCAAATCATTCAACGATTACAAAACAAAGTACTGAGGGACATGCTTGATGCACCTTGGTGCTTCCGCAACTGTGACCTGCATAAGGACCTTGAAATAGAGACAGTTAATCAAACCATTTCCAAAATTGCGAGACGTCACGAACAACGACTTCACCAACACGTGAATGCTGAGGCACTCCAGCTCCTCGACAACACCAACTTGACAAGAAGATTGAAGAGGATTAAACCCTTCGAACTAGTATAGTGAAAGGAGTGAAAAGCAGAATATTTGTGCGGTAGTTACACGCAAGGATTAGTGTATTTCAATTATCAGAACCTGAAGTGAACTAGTGAGTAAATAGATCCCTTAGTTAAGTTTCAACCTGTAGCAATTTAAGTTAGAATCAAATTATTCATTGATCAATGTTATGATCAGATTGTAATCTCAAAAATGTCCAGAAGTATTTTATAAAAAAAAAAAAAAATCGTGGAGGCAAGTTATTTGCTTTTCTAAACGGTTGTGTCGTTCAAAAACAAGATTTGCATTGCTTCAAGTTGAACAATGCCCCAAAAATCTGCAGCAAGCTAGATTAAGAAATGTGAGAGGATGCATATCAAGAAATACAATCAACGTAGTAAAGCCTGAACAGCGAGTATATTCTTTGGAAGCTACAAATGATATCAATATGAGTCGAGCAATTCAGTTTCCAACACTCAGATTCCGGCGGTTATTAGATTTAGCAATATTCATTTTTTACTTAAGATTATGCAGTTAATTGAATAGCATAAACCGCAAATTTCCACATTGTCCACTAAAAGGTCTGAACGATATGGCAGCATACCGACGCATGTGAAGCGCACGGAAAGTAGCGAAATTTAATTATCAGTATCAGCATATTCTGCCCGGGCCCAGAATTTTGAGTGAATAATTTGAAAACGTCAAAGTCAGTGTCTCTTCTTTATTGCGGTTACGGTAACCAAGCGATACTAACACCAGAAGCTATTTGGTTGGAGGAAGCAAATGCAAAATTCGCGTTTAACTGTAAATATTTCTTTTTCTTTTAATATCGGTTAGAAATAAATTGCGGTGGATGCAGAAAAAATGTGTGTAAGTTATTCTATAGATTAAATATTTGAATAAGTCTCAATATTTCAGCCACTATTGAATATTAAATATACATAAGTAGAATCAGCAGATGTAATTATTATATCCGTTTATATCTATTCCGTGGCATTAAGTAATAATAGAATCATAAAGACGTGTATATATTCACAACAGCTGGCGACATTCGTACGTTACTCACGTTTCAGTTAACTAATATAATTTATAGTTATTAGAGCTAAACTCCCTAAAATACACTAACCGGCGAGAGACATTAGAAGCAATCTGGTAGTTCTTAATCCGACGTGTACGTCTTCTAAATAAGCTTCATTTGGCCTTACGCTTGAATATTCGTCTCTCCGTTAATCCACATGCACGTAGACATATCTACACCCCACTTTATCATGCTCTCGTTATTGTTTCATTATATCTCATTTAAATACACATAGTGACTAGTACGCATTTGTAACGAGCAAGAACAATGATTTATGTCTATTCCTTTTTTACGGTAAGGATTAGGTTTCGCTTTAATTACACGAGGTTAATTTTAATTCGTCTAATTTATGACGTAATTTATCTTATTTCTAATGTTATTAGGTGGCCGATAGAACTGGCTTTATGAATTATATAAACGCAGCGGAAAATGAAATTGATAAATAATGATGTAAGCGAGGAGAAGATAAATAAGCAACGCGTGCTAAATATATTTACTTCTGTGTGTGGATTTCTTGTTAGCGGTTTACAGATAGCGGTAGCGTATTGCGTACGTGTGTTTGTGTTAATACTGTCTGAGTTGTGTCTATATTTTAATGTTATTTACATACTACCATCCTCTTATTTAGCCTGAGGATAATTTTATACTCTTATGAAATGTCTGCATTTCATTCACTTGACTTGATATTGAAGGTACCGTAGAAATATTCAATACCTGTTACGGAATTAGTAGCGGAATTTTTTGCGAAACAAATGCTTTTTAGTGCCAATGAGACAATTCAAGCCTCTTACAGAAGATGGTATGATGAAGATTATAAAAAATATAAAGAAGCAAGGCTCTGTGGATGATATCGATGTGAATATTCTAAAGATAATATAATAGTTGACGAAAGATGGAAAATGCCAGTCGTTGCAAGAGGATCATGCCATAAACATGTTGCGTGGCAAACGAGAAAATCAAGGAAATGCATGTGAAATAGCAATTATTGAAACGTCGACAGATCGAGAAGATCTTAGCGAAGAATCTGTCCGTTTGAGAAAAACATTCCGGAGAATCAGCTCTATAATTGGTTTTAACGAAGCGGAAGGAAGATCTGGATAGTAGAAATATGGTTGTGCAGCATTTAAAACAATGCTATGTAACTGGGGAATGTACAGATTAATTACTTAGTGGACCGGAAAATTTCGGTGTTCTACTAGGCGAATACGCTCTGCGCTGGGACCCAAACTATTTCTGATTTACATTAATCATATAATCAGGAGTGTCTCAGAAAATACACTTCTAAATTTATTTGCGGAAAGTACAGAACGAGCTGTATAATTTGGAAAAGTGGCTAGAAATTAATAAATTGCTTCTTGAAGATGCTAGAAAGACTAAGATTGGAAAAGCCTTAGAAACAATAAAAAAACTGCAATGCCAAATCTTTCGGGAAGTTCTCCGTTTATATGTTGTTTGCATATGTAACTTCAGTCTTAGACACAGTCTTTTATTAATTCCTATTGTTTATTGGACTTATTATTAAGAAAAGAAGTCTAGGACATACATCTGTTGTTTTTGCGTAAAATTTCTGATTTTCCATTTTTCACAAAAATATACAAATACATGGTCTAAGGTTGATAGTAAAAACAAGTCCAGAACACGCGTTGCTTTTGTTGGAAATGATTCCGGATATGTGGTATTTTAACATTTATATTATTTAATTTAATGCCTGTATAGCGCGACGCTTGCGGGGTTCTTAACAGAACTGGCACAAGAATATAGGTAGAGTCTATATCTTCCAGCATGGTAATCTCGAAAATTTCGAAAGGGAGTCTTCAATTATGGCTATTTCTTCAAAAGTCAAGGGTTAATATTTAGCCAGTTCTTTAATTGAAAAGAATCACTGGATGACTATTATTGGCTTAATAGTTTGCTTAAGATAATAAAACTTAAGAATGTTAAATTCTGTCGCAGTCTAGAAATCGTTGTTTATTACCACTGCCTTTTAAAACAATGCCTTTTCTTACCTTTGGTAAAATAGTGACCTAAGTTCAAATGTTGATTTATTTATTTCCAACAGACTAAAAGATTGCCTCTAAATAATTAGACTTTGACGGAAATCTACACTCAACAGTAACAGGACGAGGATCCTTGAGAGATTGTGGACGGTTTTGCTTATTAGCGTAATCCCCAATGTGAAAACGGGCTTCGTAGCTGAATATTGTTTGTTCACAAAACTCGCCATCAACTGTAATCGGCTCTAAGATCCAATCGGCAAACACACGGCGATTTTGAGGGTGTATAGATTTGAGTTCTTGGGTCAATTGAATCCTGTATGCAGGTAGACGGAGGCTTTTTGTCATAACTCGATAACAAATTGAGGTCTTTGGACTTTTGACTCATGTTAGCGATATTTCCAGCTAAACGAACATTACGTTCTCCTTCAAAAACATATTTTCATTGTACAAAGTCACAATACTTAATTCTGGGTGCACCAAACCATAAACAATATTTATGCCATCTTGGAACATTTATGGCTACTTAAACATTTCTATTAACTTTCATCGGTTAATATTTGCCTTTCCCTAAGCTAAACACTTCTTATTAGAAAGGATAACGCAATTGAGATTAAAATCTTTTAATTTTAGTTTCTAGTGTCGTACAAATACTGTTTTGTCGGCGTAGAATACTCGAATGCACGCTTTTACCGCCATCAGCGCTATTATTGCGAACCTTCGAAGAAAACTCCTCATTCTAAGATTAAATTTTGGCCGTTTAACTCGGCTAGAACTCCCGCCGCAGCTGTATGTGGATCGATAATGTTTTTAATACGTTCTCGGAATTATTTTCTGAATGTAAACACATTGAAATTCTGCAATGTGGTACGGGTACGCTTAAGAATAACAGTAAATGTTATGATATCCGTATATACTCCGCGGACGAGCTAGCTACGTAGAATTAGACGCGTGGGAGAGTAAGTCTGATTATATTAAGTAAATAAATAGCAAATGAAAATATTGTAAAAATTCGCATGCATGTGTTTGTGTATAACGTAGATGTCGAATCTGAAAATATTATATGGGAAAAGGAAGAAAAGAGCAAAATACGTTAGTTAAGGCTACACTTTTCATTCTAGTGTACTGCTGTTTTAAGCAAAGTTACTGACCGTACTTCTTAAAGAATACGTGTCATTTTCTAAGTGAAAAATATAAAGTAATCTTACTTTTGAGTGTAGGCTTTCACGACCGTAATCCATAGTAGAAATGTCTTTCGGGTGATGTCGTGTAGTTAATACTTTACTTGACGTTTCGCTGACCATGCTGTCAGCTTCTTCAGAAGATTTCTGAAGACTGTCTTTAGAAATCTTCTGAAGAAGCTGACAGCATGGTCAGCGAAACGTCAAGTAAAGTATTAACTACACGACATCACCAGAAAGACATTTCTACAATCTTACTTTTGTTTTTATATTCTTCTTTCATGCAACGGTAATTTGAAGGTTTAGAAAGTCAAATGTAATTAAAAAAACAATTGATGACATCCATTAACCATTAGTGTTTTGTTTGCAGTTTTGTAACAATGTAGTTTCTGTATTAAACAAAAGAAAAGCCGATTTCGTTCATCGCCTCGCACCAACTAAAACAAGAAATTGCTAATAGTAAGCTTTATTTTTTGAGTGGACCTTTGGAAGTACATTTTCAATTTCGGGCCAATCGATGAGCGTAGCATCTTTCTATTGATTGGTCCGTTTTGCTAACTTGTCGCTCTTATCGTTTATCACAGCTCCAATATTTTCGCAGCCTAATTCAGTAATTAATTGGTGATGTGTAGTATTGATAAAGTCTGGCTTCCAACCTATCTTTTTAATTTTATAAGTTTCAAAGTTTGGCACGAAGAATTTTTGTTAAACGAAGAAGGTTGGAAGGGAAATTTCTATTATGTTGGAAAATAAAACTGAATGTCATTATTTTGTTCTACAGCTCAAAACATTTCAAACTTAATCTTCAGATCATCAACCAATACATTTCATTTTAGCCTATAAGCCTTGAAGCCGAGCAAAATTACCGATTTCTTACGTTTTTTTATCGTTCGTGAGCTATACACCTTTATTATTCATTTCTATTCTGAAGAGAATGTTATATTTTCTAATATTCACGAATGGATTTTTTGACAAGAATTCAAACAGCTTTTATCATTAATGAATTTTATTTTTAGTTGTTGGATAACTTATTTAGCGCCCACGAACAAATAAACAATAAGAAAAATGATCTTTCGCGGATAAATTGTATATATGAGGGTACGGAAGTGAAAAATAAAACTCACGAATGATAAAAATAAAACTCTTTTTATAAAGAATTAATCACAAACGAATATTCTTCTAACCTCTTCTTTTAACATCCTAATATTGAACTAGTTGCTTAATTCTTCGAGTAGTATTAAGTGTGGATGTCTGCATTTAACTAGTTTACCAAATTTTATAATACGACGGCAGCTCTGCCTTTGAAAAGGAGTTAGAATCTCTAATTTTTTAAATAAAAGAATAGTAGATAATTTTCGTTAATTTTAGTTAATTTTTTTAAATTAGTAGACTTTGTCAAAGGGCACTACTAAGTTAAAATGAATGGTGTTACGAGGTTTTAACAGTAAAATAAAGGCGGTACAGACGGTTGGGGCAACGTTGGTACGTATCGTTTGGCTCGACGTTGGATTACGTGAAAGTGTGAACATTTTACACTTTTAACTGAACATTGGCTTACAATGTTCTCGCATAGTTACTTGACCTTTGAGCGAACGAGCTACTGATTTCTAACCGACTCTGCACCGACTGAATTGGTTCAACTTGGACTTGCTTATGTCGCTCAAGTCTTTCCTGCCAAGCGTAGTTTTATTATCATTTCCCGATTGTCGACCAACGCTTAATTGATTTTGTAGCCAATCGATACCCAATGTTAGAAAAGTGCCGTTGGTTTTGTATACCTTAGTGATACTCTATCGACTGTGGCTAACCGTCACAGGTATTGTGTTGACCGTACCAACTGAAGGCCAACCGTCGGCCAACCAACTGTGTTGCTTTCTACTTTTCTCTAACTTACTTTTAAGAAGAAATGAAAGTAACAGCTAAAACATAGGTTTTTTTAAAGAACATTAAAAAACAATAAAACTAACAATAAATTACAATGTTCAAACAGTTTGCCAATAGCTGCAAAACAGTGATCCAATCTAATCGCTGATTTGCTATAATCATGAGTGCAATAGATGTCCTAGAACGCGCACATCATTTGTATATTAAAAGTACATTTTAAAAGCTTTTACTTGCAACTTTTTCTTCCTTTCTAAAACTTCCAAGAATTACATCGCAGAAACTGAGGAATCTACTCATAAGGATGCATATACAAACTGCACCGCAATTCGTTCAAGCAGCCACTAAACTTCCCCCTCATAAGTTTATCGATTCAATAGGAACACAACGGGAAGCTCCAACACCGATGCTACTACTACTACATTTTGCTACTAAATAGGGACGGCGGAGTTTTAACGACTTACACTTGAGGAAATCGCATGATGCTGCTACGTGACCGCTTTCGTAATTGCAGGAGCATTTTACGAGTAACGTGTCAAGTGTTGCCCATTTCCAAAATCAATTACTAATGCACGAGAATGGAAGCTTACGTTCTGGTGTGCGTTAAATTGGCTACGTATGTATGCGCTTAGGTAGGTTTCGTAGATGGTCGGGGAATCTTTATGATGTCACCTTAACTGGGCCAAAATACTCCGTTTGCGGTTATGGTGCGAATTTTATTGTCGCTCGAATTTCGGAAATTCCACCTATATATAGGTGGAAAAGGTCTAAAATCTAATTCCTTTCTTTGATGAGAAAACTTTCTTGTTTCGTGGGACATTAAATAGTCAAAAATACTTCCAATTGTTAGCTGACGAAATTTTTCTATCCATGCAAAGAATTTCAATAAATACCAGAATTGTTTCAGCACGATGGAGCTCTTCCTCGCAGTACACGAGAAATTACGGAACTTTCAAACCTTCACTTCCAAATTGGCCAGCTAGAAGGCCCCCTGTACTTTCTGTTTTGGTTATCTAGCTGTTGGTGCAACTGTTTGATAATATTATCAATCGATGTGCCCGTATGAATGTTGTTGTGTTAACTGTGAGAGAAATAGCAGTGCAAGGTGGAGTAGAGAAGCCCTCTTGGAACCACACTGATGTCGCCGGGTAGGCAGAAACATGTCCGTATTTTAGCATTATTTTTCGAAATTATTATCTTTACTCGTCGTAATAAAAAAATGTTGATAAACAAGTTGAACGAAAAACTAAACAACATACATCGAGCGAGGTGTTAAAATTAAAGTTTCTTTTAACTTCTTTAAATAATGTTTTCTAAAAACTGACTAACTTGCATTAATTTTCCCCGTCGCTCTAATAGAAATTAAAAGAAGAAACTGGAAACAGGAAAAAGAAGAAGCTGGAACGTCACGAAGCAGCGAATACGCCGTCGGTTACAAGTATGCTAAGTAATTATCAGTAAATAAATATTTCGGTTTAAAAAAGAAACGTGGGTATGCAGCCTGCTTTTCCATTTGACGAATTAATGAAGTTTTCCGCTAAATAGACGAAATGGTATCTATATCAAATTGGAATCGTTGATAGCACCAGTTACATTTCCACTAACAGTGCACACGTAGTACACACAAATTCGAACGTAGCGCAAAAAAGGGGGACAATGGGGTCCCTCTACCAATCGAGGCCGACGCGCCAAGTTCAACGCCGGAGATTGTAATTTTTAATTTGAAACGTCTCGTCATGTTTTTAATCGAAAACTGTAATTAAGCGATGAAAACGTTTAACATAACCGAGGAAATGAAACAATAAGCCCTATACACAACAGCGCGTTCACTGCCACGGTTTGAACACGTTCAAAACGAATCGAAAAATAATTAAATTGAAAACGTTGAAAGGATCGCGAAAAATAAAAAAAAAGATTAAAAAGCGCAAAAAGGAATGCTATGTAGTTTCAAATGGAAAAATCTAGGTACACGCTGTTTCAAATTCGCTATCGTCACTTAGTAAATTTGGATAAAAATTGCTGAATTTAATTTTGATGAAGATGAGTCGATTATACACATATCGGCGAATTTAAGAGAAGGAAGGAAAGTATTATGAAATACAATTCTTGGTTCGTTTTACATACAAGTTTTACAAGAAACGAAGTGGAAGGAGTGCGTGGAATCACAATACATGAAGTGGAAATATCGGCTATGAATTGGTCTACTTGTTCCCGCATTTGAATGCGATTGAATTCGCCTCGAGAAACGATCCACCGCATCGTAAGAAATATGGGAAGACGGATAACAGCAGACATAAGCGCTACACGCAATACAAAAAAATTGATCGTTCCTTAAATGTTTAAAAGAAGTCAACGTGTGCAATTTCTTTTATACGAAACGCTAATTTTTGGTTTATGCTTTTAAACAAGCTTCAAAGTAACAACAAGCTTAGCAAAACAAACAGTAATCAGTCTACTAATGGGGCGAAATTTTCCTTCGAAGGGATTCCGTTCAAATTTGTTGAAAAGGATGTAATAGAGAAGCACATTTGGGTTTATCGTCATTCCCGAAAAATACACCGGTTTTTCGATGTGTTCATTAATGTTTGACCACCTTCTGGATACTGGAACGAAATTCTCCAATGTTTCTTGAGCTTTGGAACCGTTCTTGCAGGCTATGATCGGAGCTTTTTCATAGTACGTCACAAAATTTCGACCGCTGAAAGATCTGGAGTGCTAGACGATCATTTTAAAAGAAAAATATTGTTTTATAGAATCCTGTTGTTCCCAAAAAAATTCATCGCTGCAAGATAAGAAGACCTAGCAGGAAAATTAATTGGACCAAATCTTCACGTGCACCTCTCTCCCAAGTGATTTGTCAACCACTGCCGTACCAGGGCATCCGTCTTGTTGCTAAAAAAAAATTAAAGAAATGGTAACAACAAAAAATAAATTTTCATCAATAAAATATGGACCAACGATTTGATCATAAAAAATTCCACACCAAACATTAATTTTTTGTTGACGTTGACTTCGTTTGCGAATGACGTAGTTTGGATTTTCAAAAGCCCAGAAACGACTATTTTGTTGCGAAACATGGTGCTGCGAAAAGTTGCTTCATCAGTAAAATAAAACATTCTGTGAAAGCTTCTATGTACGAGGTAGTTTTCATCAATCCACAGACTAAGAAGTTTGCCGACAACGATTGGGTCGCGGCCCAATTGAGTCACGAATTTTGAAGAACAGATTCATGCAGCTATACTACTTCTCGTATTACATATCCGTTTAAATTGGAAGGATTGGAAAAAGAAGGGCCCGATGGGATATAATTTTCCAGAACAACGATATGGCAACAACCTGGCAAAAGTTAAGCTTGACACTGGACCGCGTGATTTAAACAAGGACGTCCGCAACAAAAGCTCCGCTTAGCCACTCATTTTGGATGGATTTATTGGTGAAAAACGAATACGTGTTTTCTGCTATACACAAGAATCTTTTCTTTTAGTTACGTATATTTCGCGTGTTTTAGGGAAATATGCGGTAAGAGTAGGTACTTATAAATACCTTTTAGAGTAGTGATAGAAGAAGGAGTGTTGGAGTGAAAATCCTTTTCTTACATCGTTTGGTCGTACGGTCGATAATGGGATTGCTGCCCGAAACAGTTGTTCCGAATTAATCCAACAACTTGCGTGGAGGGGAGGGTGCTGATATTGTAGTATTTGCCAACGTTTAATTTTCGTCGTCAAAGTAACGTCTGTGCAATCTAAACATCGCTCTGTATAACCCGATATAGAATGTCGTTGGGTAGCATAATTCCGTACAACCTATTGCACATATGTCTGTACCTGAATACAAATGAGCTCTGTTCCATCGTAATCTCTTTCCTCCTTATATTCCTTTTTTTTTTCATATCCTTTTATGCAATGTACGAATTTATCAAGCATTCCCTGACACTTAATAAAACCGTTACGGCTGCTTTTATGACAAATATATTAATTTTATGGACCGTTACCCGGTATATACGACCGTCGAGGATATTGCGTGGGCTTATTAGCGTACAGTAAAAACCTTTATCCCCAAGAGCAATTAGACAAGTAAGCACTGAGATGTCCGATTAGCAAATTAATCGTTACTACATTTAATTACGACGTAATAAAAACGCGTATGAGTAAATTTTCGGCGGTATTTAACGTCTGCTCTGGAAATTCACCCCGCCTTATCCTAACTTTACCCTGGATGCCGTTCCATAATTTCTGCTATGGCAAGGAGGGAGCGTCTCGTCTTTTAAACTAGCCGGAACATTTTACAAACTGAAGCAGTCGCCGTTTAAATGCGAGAGTAAAAGATTGCGAAATTCGGAAAATGGGAAAACTTTCGGCCATTTAGGTGAGGATTCGGATTACCTATAATTTTCCCTAAGTGCTTCATAATTTGCTACTCTTTAGTATCTACAATGGAATCTATAAACAATAAGGTTTTAATGAAGTGAACTCTGTTAGGATGATAAGTCGGGGGAATTGGAATGATTTTCCGAGTTCATGCGATAAATGACGATTTCGTTTTGGATCGTTTACAGGGCGTTGGGAGTTGGGAAAACTTTAAAAAAATGGTAAATTTGGGCAAATACATTGTTGTTGTGGCTTCATTTGATGTCGTGACATAAGGAAGGATCAAAATCAATCTGATGCTTGCATACGCAAACAACAGCCATAACAATGTACTTGTTTACTGCAGATTATCAAATATTTATCATTGAAAGTTATGGACAAAAGCAGGTTTCCACTCTTTGCAGTGATTATTTCAACCAATTGTTCGCTGCGTTGCAAAACTTTATGAAACTGGTGCAGTAAGTTGGCAAACCTGGTCGTGATAGAATCAGGAAAAGAACTGCTGAAATTATTGCGGATGGTGGAAGAGGTACGGTCATTCACCTGAGAAGTCAATTAGATAACTTTCGTATGAGACTAGCTTGTCAGCAGATTCTTAGAAATGATCTCGAGAAGTATCAAATAATGTTCGCGTTGTTCAAGAACTCAAGCTTTGACAAATTCCTCTTCAAAAGACGAAGCTTGGTTCCACCTTAATGCGCAATACGAAAGGGGTGTAACATTTGCAACAGTAGTAAATACCGACATATCTTCACTAGATTTCAGAAACATCCTAACGTACTCCTTAGGTATGTTTGTAATTTACTTTTGCTTAGACGAAAATTAGATGTAATGACGTACCTCGTCTGTTAACGCAAAAAACATATTGATTTAATTCCATTAACTGACCATTCAATTTTGCAAGTTACTGTATGCTCATAATGCCAAAGTTTTCATTTCCGAGAAAAACATAAAGTTGCATCACAATACAGCAGCGGACCGTTGGTAATCGAATGTAGGTCAAGGGAAATGAATTAATGTATAGCTACTGTGTTTCCAAAAGGACTAAAGGATCTCTGTTGAGACCATTGGCGTCCCTTAAGCTACACAGACAAGAGCTGGCCTTACAGCTTCGCGTCCGAGAAGCCCTTTGAGGCTAACATTTCCGCAATATACGTTATACACCGTACGCTTAGAGATTGTGTAATTATTGAACTATATCCCGGATTAAACATAGGATACCCAAACTGGGGTCTAGTATTGGATAATATGAGACTTTTCTAATGAATTTCTGGAAACGCTTAATTTGCCCATGAATTTATTTAAGAGGAATAATTTGTTGGATAATACAAGTAGTTGCAGCATAATCTTTTAATTAATTTTTGAATACGATCCTGTCATCTAGCAATATTCTAGTCAAAATAAATAAAACACTTTAGAAGATTGTCATAAACAACTGGCGTTGCCTCAGTAAGTTTTTCTATTAATTATTTAAATTAAATTAAAATATTAGCATATTTCTTTACGCGTTCATTTGAGCAATTAAACTCTCCAGTTTTAAAAATAGAAGGACAGATAAACATAAAGTCGCAAATGGTCTAAATAAGTACGGAAACAAAACCGTAATTGTCCATCGTTTTGATCAACGATCTATTTCTAGGTTACAAATTACTACCTCCCACAATTAACCTTCTTTTTCCTCGTCAAATTTCTTTTACATAAGTAATTTGTAACTCGGTCCGTAATTGTTTAAACTTCGGTCTCGAGTTTCGTGAATTTCCGGGATTGATAATTTAATGGGCTTGCTTTAATTACTCTTTTTTTGGCGCAAAAAGAACTGTAGCGTCAATTAGATACGATTTGTTTGTTTTGTGGGACGTTTCCTGTTCGTTTAAGTTGCTGAACATTTATAGCTAACGATTTTCTTGTTTAGAAACAAATTGACACGGAGAAGAAGGTACAGAAATTAGTACAACATTAGGAAGAGGCATCTAATAAGATTCATGTTGAATATATTTATATAAGCGCAAGATGTTGGGGTTAGTATGTTTGCCTACATAATATACGAAATGGTTGAACATTTAAAAAATACATAGGTTAGAAACTAATGCATCGAATCGTTTCGTTCAACTTTTAGTAAGAAGCACCATCAGAAAAGACTGTTTGCAGCTCTGGTTCGCAGAATTTCGTCGTGGTCGTGCTTCCGCCGGCGATAAATTTCGTCAATGTCACCCAAAATCGGTTATTATTCTAAAAAACATGATTGAAGGCATATCTACTGCCTAGACCAGAATTCAGCATATGCAGAACGCCTGTTTAAGATTTATTTATGGTTTAATAAGACACATAAGTTAAGATTTTGAATTTGACTCTACTGTTTTTTTCATAAAATTATTTTTATAGAAAGCATAGTTAACTTTACGTTTTGCTTAGAACGGATGTTCATAATATAAGATAAATTTTATTTAACAGTTAAGCGGAAATTAAGATAAAAGGAAAGTCTATTTCAAGTCCCAACAATACATGTTTAAATTAATATATAAATTAAACAGTAACTTGATTAAGTTTGGTGATACATGTGACAGAGGGTGTTTACGGTCTTGTAATTTTATTTTCAAGGGGTGCTTAAACATCTTAAAATAAGGTTGTTTCACCTTTGCTAACAAGGGTTGCATAATCACTGAAAATAATAGAACGACAGGTACCTAAATTAAATATGAAATCGTTGACAAAAATAATAAATAAATTCGACCAAGCTTGAAACGTTGAGGAACACCTAAAGAAATGTCTGTAGTACTAGAAAAACATTGAATTACATCCACCTCTGAAATAGTTTTAAAGGTGTACCTTTGACACCGAAATCTAGTGATTTTTGAGAGAAATTCATGATTTTCGCAATCCGGGGCTTTACCTACTCGATCGCTGAGTATTTATGTGATTCGTCAATAACATTCACTATATCTTCAATCACCTTAATTGAAGCTACGATGGCAGATTTCCTTCTACGTTAATATGTTAGATGCAAAGGTCTTTTAACTCCTCCAGCTTATCACATTGAAATATTTCAAAGATTCTTCAGTTATAACATCGCAAACTTGTATGATGCGATTCCGTCTGGACTGCGTTCCTTACATCCGTCGGCTTTGTAAGCGCTCCATAATGATTTAGCTTCTGGTTAGCTATCTTTAGCATTTGTTATAACTAGTTTTTCGTGCGTTAATATTTCCTTTTCTTATTAGTTTAGATCGTTTACCTGTATTTAGTGTTTTATACAATGTTAATACTGTGTTCAGAAGGAAGGGTGTCAAGATCCTGAACCTTTTCGTTGCTGAAGCTGCTGCAGCTACCCTTACGCCTTCGCATCCTATTATTTTTCCTCTTTCTTATTGCTTTGCATTTGCTGTGTGTTTTATTTTGCTTTTATTATTGTAGAATTAATAAAAGGTCATCATTATTATTTTTTCCATTTTTTCTTTCATTATTTTCTAAAAACTTAAAAGGTAACCCATGTATACAAAATGCTCTTTAAGCTGCTCAGTAATATGTATATAAATACCTTTAGTACGTTGGACCTTACATCATTCATGTCAAATATTTTTTTTTAATATTTTCACATTTATTCACATCTTGAGGAAAAAGCTTCACTTTATTGAGTGCCCTGATTATGTTCCGAGCAAGGCATATCATCTGCTAGATATGTATACGTTGAGTACATTTTCCCAGGTAAGCATAGGTAACACTAGACGAAGTTGTAAGTAGCCCATTAACGAAAAGTACACAGAAATGTCGGCGAGTATGGTTCTTGAGGGACACCTAGTGAGGGAAGAGGTCGAAGAATTTGTGGACATTGCGAAAGACGTGTAATGTCCTAGTAAAAGTTTTAAGTGTTGTAAAAAGGGTAAAAGCTCCTTTGTAGGCATATGAAGCTAATAATCATAGGCTTTATTCTATGAACTTGAACAATTCCTTGTTATCCTTGTTACAGATGTTACTCCGGTGAAGCATTAATTAAACTGTGGAAGCTTAGCGACTAAAAATTGAGTCTTTTATTTTTCTTCGTGCTTGTTCCGGCTCTTTCAGCCATTAATATTTACGCCTTCGATTGATTCTAATGATTATTACGTTTTGATCATTCTTTGACTGTTGTTACGGCAACATATAAGATCATCTATCAATGAGAAGCAAAATATTTTTAATAAGCTGATTAGATTTAGCTTAACATTTTTAACATTGCTTATGAGGTAATCGACAGGAACCATAATAGTAATCAATTCGCTTCCTCAAATAAAACTTCGGTAGTAGCTAACGTAGGTGCGTAATTAAACGGTCTTTGAAAGCCCATAAAATGTCTATATCGGGATCTAATTAACTAACTCCGGTGTAATAATATGGCAGAGATCTATTGGCGCGGAACTTGGTTAATTTTAAAGTGAAATCGACGGTGGCTACGGTTGCGAGTCGTTGTATTATATAAAATCGACAACCGTCGTAAAGGGCCTATTTAATTAGAAACATGTAATTATAATTACTTATTTTCGCTGAAATATTAAATAAAAATATCAAATACCACACTCTGTTAAGCAACACGTATGTAGAACATGTTAATAATTAAATGCGAATTGATCAGCTTTGAACGCGCAATACACTGTCTGCAATTAAAAGTTCACCCCCTCTAAATTGTTGGAAAACGTACACCTCATAAACAACTAACTCCCTTCGAATGTGGCTATGCAGAAGCTGTTAGTTTCTGGGAAATTTTGACTTAATCGTATTGGATCTGTGTTGGATCCTGTGGATTGCAAAACAAGGTAGTAGTGCGTAGAGCAGGTTGAGACTCACTCAGAAGAAGCACCTCTTCAGAAGAATTTAATACAATTCTGAAGGTGCGGCTTGAGTTCCTTCTTTTGTTAGCCCTGTGTGTCACAGGCGAAGTCGAAGCTGGTATGGAATCGCATGAATAGGCTCCATAGGCTAAGAAACCGAATTAAGGTGACACCAGTCTGGACATATTGACGGAATGTCAAAGCAGACGAATTAGCCCGAATAGGTCCGTTAACTGCTGACAAAAGCTACTAAATAAGCTAAGGAAAGGTAAGATTGAACTGTCTTACTACTAGCAGAAGAGTAATCCAGATCAGAGACAGATCAAGCAATTTCTGATTGGATGCAGGCCTACATTTACAGCGAACTTACTAACCAGGGACAGAAAATCCGTTAGAACAATAGTAGGCCTCCTAACAGGGTACTGTATGCTGAAGAAACACATGAACAACCTAGGCCTGACAAAGGAAACAGCATGTGGATTCTCCCACTCAGAAGAAGAGTTTCCCGTCCATATGCTGCGGGATGGCTTAGTACGAGCAAGAATACGGCTCCCAGAAATGGGCTCGGAATATCCAAAAGCTGAAATCTACGTAGAAGGCTGCTAGGTTTGGTAAAGAAGGCAAACCCAACGTAATTGATCTAATAATACAGGGCCCATAATAGATTTGAAAAGGTCCCAGTGGGATAGGTCCAGAACCACCTCGTATTTATCTACCCTTGTGCTTATATCAAATTCTTTGCATAATCCTCCGTTTACTTGTTACAATGGGACTAAAGTAAATTTTGGTTGACTGGCACGTGACGAGGTAGTATCTGGGTTTATTGGGTATTGTCCAGGCTTGCCTTTGCCATATTGTACGTTACTTGCGGTGTTCTTCGAGGTAATGTTGAGTAGATGGATTTTTACATAATTATTATCGGCAATATTGAACTTACCTATTTAGATAGCGAAACACGGCAATTTCAACAAATATGCAATTAAATACAATATCGGAAGCTAGATTTCTAAAGGTCACCTATCAATAATATCAACATTAATAAAAGAGCATCGTCGCGCCGATTTATTGCCTTAATCAATTTCGTACCAATTAATTAACATAAATGGAAAATTATTAATAGTTACGATTTTGCTGTACTACGCAACGTCCAACGAGTGTAATTTTCAAACATAACCATAATTTATCATAATCCTATTGAAATTAACATTTTTGCCTCTGCCGCTGAAATGACTCCCGCAAAGGAAAAAAAAGAGTTAATTATTGGCCGTTAATGGGACGGTACGTCGTATCGTAACTATTAATGTACATATCTTAAATAAAAAATTTAGAACCATTACACTAATTGCGAGATGAATTATATAGTAGGATAAGTGGACGAATTATATGTAATGTATTTGGATGCTAATTATATTCAAGCTTATTAGCTTCGAATTTGTTAAAGATGAATATGCTGGCTACCTATGCTTAATCATCGTATAATATGCGCCAAATCACTTTACTTTAGCTATTCTACCTCATTGCTTCTTTCTATTTTGACCTTATTGGGTGGCTTAGCGCCAACTGATTTTGAAATGAATAGAAAGAAGTCTAGGTAGATGTTATCCTATATTTATACGGAATATTAAAGTAGGTTCTACAGTGGTAGATGCAACTTAAGGGGTAGATACATCTTGTTTAATACCACCAATCAGTATAGCGCTCGCCTATTTGCGACAAGTTGTAAACCTCGCATCATATGAAATTGGAGAAACAAAGAAGTTGTCTGTACCATAGACATAGACTTCAGAGAGTGGCATTGTAGAAACCGTTGGAATTACAGAACCCGAACCAAATAGGGAAAGCTGTGTTTGTTGCTTACTGCATTGTATATTTAAAACAAGAAAAACGAACATTAATTACATCGTTTTCCAGCTGCCCGTCGATAGCCTCAACCGCACCAGCCTCATTTTCGCCCTCTTCTTCCCCGTCTTCCAAGTCATATTGAAATTTATCATTTAAGCGTTTATAGATATTGTACAGGGCGGCACACGTTACTATTACTTTGGGCAATCTCTCCAAAGATAGTCCGACGATTAGAAACTTTTGTTTCGATTGACTAAAGGCTCTGGAGTGACTCAAATTGAAATGGCGCCGATCAGCATTCCTTGTCGCACTGACACGCCACCAGGCCATTTCGCACTTACTCTTGACCGCAAATTGCTGCCAGCAGCGGAAACTTGTAGCTGCTCGAGTATTTCGGGCGTTTTTAACATGTAACCCTGTATCTGAAGGAATTATCTAAGATGACACCCAGATCCATGGTAGGTTCCGCCAAAGGAACATGATTAATGTTTACATTAATAACATGTTTAAGTTCATTGGTGGTCCCAGTTGTATAAAAGAAATCATATCAGTCAATATGTACTTGCCATCAGAAACTCTGCGAAACTCCGTAATAGGTCAACAAACTCTTTTTGTCGTTTTATTTACCTCACAAATCTCTCTTCTCGCACTTTCCTATAGCTGTAAGCTTGCGCTTCTTCAAATTTTAAATTACTCTCGACAATTATTTTCTGTTGACAATTCTCCATGTATTATGTATTTCTCTTGTCATTCTGCGAACTAAGACAAGCCAGGAATTATTTGCGAAGTTCAATGAAACATATCTAAGATCCAGACTAGTTCGCTGTTGTTCGGAAGTGCTGATTTACCTACGTATATACCACGAATTTAATAATAGCAACCGGGAGCGTAGAGCTTTTGTGTATGTACACCAGACACGGTTACAAAGAACAGTCAAATTTAGTTTGTACGCCTTTTTGAATTTTATTTGCTCGTGCCGACAGCTGGCTGTATAACTTTGCGACCGCGCGATGCAGTAAATCACTTTGATGGTATTACGGAGTATTGTGAAATGTCTTTGTTGCTTTTTTCGTGTCTCAGAACTAGTCTTTGGATGTGCGACTGCGTACGTCTGATTAATATCAAGTTCCTGTAAGCCGTAGGTACGCTTTCGTCGACGAGCGTATATTTTCTCGCCTCGAGAATGGCAAAATACTAATTTTGTAAAGCAAATAGGCGAGATATTTAGCACAGAACACGTGCACGTTTGGAAAATTAATAAATGTTTACTGTCATATATTCTCTCAAAAATATCTCAATAATAATGTAGAATTAATTTCAGTAGCTTTTGCGTTACCTACCCAGCTATGAAAACAACGAGTTAGGGGAACCAATCAAATTTTATTTTTCAACATAAATCATTAGCACTAATACACTTATTCCAACGATTTTGTAATAACGTTATTCCTTCAAAAAAAAAAAATGTTTTGGCAATTCTGCAAAATACGACTTCACAGCGTTCAATGGTAAAAAAGTGACGCCGTTTCAAGAGTCTTTGGAGTTTTGGAAAAAGAGAATAGCGACAGCGAGCGAGGCTGGGACTGAAAGATGGATGTAGTAACTTCTCAAAGCCGCATTCAGGGTTTCAAATTCCTAATTGTGCCTTTGTGGGCATTCCTCGTTATTATAGTCATTTTTGAAAATTGAGTTTGCCCTCTTGGGAGGCGGAGAGCTCTTGTGAATCTATTGCACGGACTCTTGTTTCATGGAAGGGTTCCAGCGGTCTCATCCCCGGTTATAATTCTATAGCAGAAATCTTCATCTTGTGATAAAGCAGTCAAATTCTCCTGTTGTTTACACAGTTTTTGTTCGGAACTGAGGCCGCTCAGTTCCGAAATTTTCGTGTAAATTTTGAAACACTCGTGTCTGATGTTATTTCTCAAGCAATACGGTAACTTTTTCTCAGCGGCCTGTCAACACCAAATCTTCAAGTTTGTGGATGATTTCTTCAGTTCCACTGTTCGGTTCATTGATTGATTGCCTTCAACATTTGAACTGCTTGCACTAATATTTGACTTTGTAACGGACGATACATCATCACCATGAAGCCGCCCAATCTTTCGGATAATGGCTAACGCTTAGCGCCGTATAATGAAGTTGATTAATCCTCGTTTTTCTTTTCTTTGCCTAGTGCTCGTCCATTCTTGCCTGTCTCATTTCTCCAAGTCTTCCTCGGTCTGCCTCTTCTTCTCGGCCATAATGGGATCCATTGTGTTACTCTTCTGATTAAATCTTAGTGCCTTTATGTGTTTCATTATATCTTCGTTTTTCAATTCATGTTCCATTTCTTTGTTTTTCTTTAATCAGAATAGATTAAAGAAAATCTTCTCTTGTTTTATCTGGCCCCAATATCGCTCGCATTATTTTCCTTTCTACTGTTCTTAGCTCTTCCTCTTCCTTTTTATTTATCACTGGCGTTACGTAATGACTGGTCTTATTAGCGTCTTGTATATATTTATTTTGTTTTACTTATGCCTTTACTTTTCAGTAATGTTTTGTTTCTTCCATATGTCTTCCATATTAGAAAGAGAATTTATTTAAAGGAAGCGAATTTCATAAAATCTGCTTTAAAAGTACTAACTGCAACGTTTCCACAATATTACGCAGAAACCATTTCGAAGAAAACTTGCTTACGTTTTCCTTTCAATACATCAATTTCTCGTCCAAACGTTTTTAATATAACACTTCAATTCATATGCTGCACATATGCTCGGCAGTACCTCTTCAACCAGCGGCGTACGACATACATATATGCATGTAATTCGATTTGTCATACTTTAACATCTCTGGAAAACTGAATTTAATATCTCGTTTTTTGCCTGCCACGAATATGAATCCAAAGCGAAATATAAAAATGATAAAATATCCGTGCCTCTCTCAGCCTCTTCACTCTTCCTCTTGTTTTTCGTCTTCTTCTAAGACTTCCATCTCTCGCTTAATGCATTTCGGCGTAAGGGAAAAAAAGACAATATGAGTTATACCGTCGAAATCGATCCGCTTCCAAGACGGAACGCGATATAATCGGCGAGATCCAAGGAAGAAAAGTCCCGCATTTTTTTCTCGGGACGAGTGTGAAACAAAAGCTACCGTATCTCATGACGTGAATTGATAAATTATGCTGAACGCACATGCTACGTACCGGCGTGTACAGGGGGTCGTAAAAGATTCTAGTGTTTCAGTAATTTTGATTTTAAAATGGCAATTATCCGAATTATTATCTTGATTTTCCTCTATACTTTCTGAGGAACCTCATACGCTTAAATCTCATTAACATATTCAAATTCAGCTACATATGATACTTGCGATTCAACAGTAATGTAGATGCTTTCTTTTACCTGAGTGAAAAATTTATCGCGGATCCTAAAGCTCACGTCGATTGAAGCTATCAGCTTTAGAAAACGAAAAAAAAGCATTCTGGATTGAAACAAAGATTGTTTTGGAATACAATTTTCTTTTGTATTACTTTCTTCTTAGCTTAAATAACAGACTACTCTACTACGATGAATATTACTTCAATATATCTTCCATTCCAAACCTCTATATCCATACCAATTTCTTTCGAGCCGGATCCTTTTTTAATTTACTGCACGCCGAGGCGATAGACGTTATCTTCCGTCGCTCGTAGTGGTAACTGAAATCTATTGCGTCAGATTTGCGGCGCGCGAAAAAGATCTTTTTAGGTGGGTGAGATTTCAGTTGAAACCGCAGCGCGAAATTTTTTTACGTTTGTTTAAATTCGTGTCTTCCGAGGTGGTACCGGTGGCACATGATTGAATTCCACGGGAAATTTCATCATGTCGGATAGCTTTCGTGGAGGACGAGACGGGGAAAAGGTCGCTCTTTTTCCTCCTTAATATTATTCATATGTGTGTGGCAAGTAAATGAAGCGCTTCCAGTTATTTTACTTTCCTTCGATTTATTTTCTGGAAGAGATTTGATGGTAGAAATTTTGCTGATTGTGCGATAGTGCAATAGAAGAATACCATCTAACGAGTATTTAGAATGAATTGCTTGTAGTATCTGGCTTACATTTCTGTATTTACAATTTTAATTGCTGTGGTTGGCAATGGAGTTAAGTTGTTAGTGTTTTTGTCATAATTCATCAATTTCGAAAATAATCTGAGCGTTCCATCTCTTATGCCTTAATCTATGCCGCCATATCAGAGTTATTACGCGTGCGACTGAGGAGCGCCTTTAGAATGTTCACCTTCGCCATTCGCTAAATTCAGGGTAAGGAAAACCACGAAAAATTTTATTCAAAGAGTTGCGAGTAGAGGGATTGAATCACTTGTCTCAACACTGATAGCTGACCGTTGTGGCGCCATTCCCTTTTCGTAATTTGTGTTTAATTGTAAAATTGTTTCTTGCCAATTTGTAAGTTGAACTATTTCAGGTTCATATTTGAATATGAATATACAGTTAAAAATGTTAAAAAAAACGCTGCGGAAATTTTTAAAAATATTTTTAGATCGATTCAGCTTTTCGAGATCTTCAATTAAGCCCTCATTTAATAGTTCAACGTTTTTGGTTTGGGAGTTATGAACATATTGCGAAATTAGAAGAAAAATTGTTTATGATAGATTTCGACCCACCAGCTATAAAAATTGAGTCGGTTTGGCGATTTTTCCAACCGTTTTTGATATACCACACCTTGAAGATTCGTATTTTGTAATATTAAAGGCACAAATGTAGGTATACGTGAAAAGCCCGATAATACCATCACTTCCTTCATGCAAAGCGGTCTGTTAGCTCCCTCAGCTACATAACGACATAATTTCCTACGTTCGTGGAGACCTAAGACCACGCGAGAGTAGTAAATTTCGCAAAATACGAGGCCGCTATACAATAACAGCAACGGATTTTTCTAAACAAGCGGTAACAAGCCAATTCAGAATTGATACAGGGGAATTCAAAGCACTTCGTTTTTTCTTCTTTTCTGGAAACCGCACACGCTGACTTCCTGAACGTGAAGGAACGCGATAAATTATTCCGAGGGCGTCTACGCGTGTGCATGTGTGTATTGCGGGTTTTTTCCTTTCCTAACGTTTCCTACTTCGCATTTTCAACGTGATTTTTATTTCTATCAAATTTACTATTCTACGACGCGTGTATTTGTAGGCCGCGTGAATATTAATACAGTTTTATCTGTGTTATTTACGTATACGGGAATATTTTCTTTGCATTGGGATTCTTTTACTTTCGTTAGAGTAATTTTTTTGGGATTGGTACAGGCTTAAGAGTGAAAGTTTGACATAGAAGCAACGAATGGACATTTTAAAGTCTGTGATAGTTTCTTAAGCTACGAGTTCGATCAATAATTTTGTTCAATTGCATTCTTCGTCTTCAAAGGAATGTTGTGCACTTAATTCTAATTGTTTAGGCATAAATTATGCAACATTATTTTAATTGTTGCATGTACGTGTTAAAATATGCATCGTTAGATTCGTCTTTCCCAAAATTTCCGAAAACTTCCGAACTAGCAAGCAGTGTACCTCTCGACGCCATCTAGTGCAAGAGATACAAGTCATGTCGTCTAGAAAACAGTGATAAAAACTGAATACAGACGCCAAACTATCTTTTGAGACGCTCTTGATGGCAGCATATACTGCTATAATATCTCCAGATACAAGTGACTCACGTAGCACTCGGAGCAACGCTGATAGCGTCTGGTAGGCTGAAACATCTCCGTTTGTTAGGGTTTTCTGTTTTCATTCATCAATTTCGATATCGAATATTTCGAGATATTCAATACAGTGTTCAAACTTAGTATAAAACATCAGACAAGTTGGATCATTATTTTTAACATCCAAAAATAGGCTAAAACAATTGATTTAAAATTGATTTCTCTCAAAAAACAAAAGATAAGAACATTTTCAAAAGATGGGTGGCTAACAGATTCTATACCTAATATAAAGTTCTTCTATTAAAATCTAATACAAGTAAAAGTTTTATTCGAAAGCACTGAAATCAAATTTCTATATTTTGCAAAAATCGCTTCGGTTGTGAAACTTTAAAAAGCGACCCTCACGCCTTATATTACTTCTGTACAACATCGACGACATCAAGAACGAAACAAAAAAAAAGAACAAATTTAACCAAAACAACACGAATTCACCGGCAAAACTTTATTAGGAAAACAATATTGTCCGTGTTCGCGTGTGAGTGTCGTGTCGGCTCCCCAAAAAAACAACCCTAAGGCCATCTGACGTCGCTTTCTTCTTCCAGTGCGTCCCGTACCCGTTGTCCCCACTTTATTGGTGTATTATAAATCTCTCAATTTTCTCGTTCGAAACAGAACGAGCAACCGGAATAAAATTAGGTTCAATCGTCCCCGTGGCATGTTTCATCAAGACGGTCCGCATGCCGACAATAAAAATCTATAACCTCGGGCGGCGGGGTGCTCATTTTTTTCCTTTCCATCCGGTCGCTTGCTGAACACGCAAACGGGAAGCTGACAAATTAAAAAGTTATTTCGTATTCAATTGGAAGTAAGGATGTAGGAAACGATCTACATGTGTAAAAGGGGTGTAACGATAAATATTATTAAAGAAAAGCGTGTTGTTTATTATTTTCTAGAAAAGCAATCAAATTTCAGGAAGTACAATGTTATGTACGACATATATTTTCCAAAGTAAGATGTTAAAAATTACCACGTTGAAAATCTTTATTATTGGCGCAGTATGGAGGGACATGATGTTTACTGAAGTGCGGTCCGAGAACCTGTATCAGTGTGATCCTGTGTCTGACCTATTTTGAATTCTTCAACGGCTTATACAGCCTAAGATTCCTTCCCATTGTCCCTGGCATATTGTTAGGTAAATACATCTCCATTATTCGTGATTTGGACGTCCAGCGATGGACATTACAAGCTAACACAGACGCTAGTTTAGGGAATTTTAAGAGAGATTATAAAATAGTTAAAAGAAAATAAGTTTATTACGCGAGGACAGGCCGGGATAGATAGTACATTCAATCCCGATGAGAGTGAGTTTAATTTAGAACTATATTCCGGCGGCACTTTAGCTGTGCGAGGAAGAAAAACTGTTATGGTCTGTCTATATTTTTTGCAACTACACATAGTTATACCCTATTCACACCTCTATTATATATATATATATTGTCCTTAAAGAGCAAAGCGATCTGCGTATATCCCACGTCTTTGCTTCGACTGTGGAGTGTTCATTTAACAGCATCCACATCTGGAAAATTAGCACAAGAACTATTTCAGGAAGGGTTAACCGTCGTGTATTTGGCAAATGAGCTTACAGCATTTTGCTCTTGGACTTTTGGACCGGCCACTGTCCTCCTATATCGAAGAATATCTGAACAACGATACTGAAGAAAATTACATACAATGATACAACTTCTTGATGTACACTGACGTTCGGTGAAGTTCGGTCATACAATAAAAATCTATTATATCACACTGTATACAATTATTAATACATAAAATTAGAAAAATATTAAGCATACACCCTTTTCTAAGGGATTAAAGCCATAAATTATTATGTAAAGTCGAAATATTGCGACAACCACAATAAAGTCCCTTTTATTATCATTCCAAGAATTTCTCGGAAGTACCGATCCTTTGAAACGGGTCGTTTGCGGATTATTAACGAACAATACATTTAGGAAATATACCGCAATATCACTCTTGTTTATTTATCACGGGCGTAAAGATATAAATTTGCTTCATTTTACTGTTAAACGTGTGTTGGTGTGCATCTGTCGCTTTTGCGCGAAAGTTTTAAGAAAATTTAGTTCAAAATGGCACGTGGCAAGCCTACCAGTGTAGAAAAACGTTCACGCATTATTACGCTGTTCGAAGAAGGATATTCGGGGCGACAAATTGCTGAGAAAATAAATATGAGAAGTTCAACAGTAAATGACATCATAAACCGATATCGGACAACTGGAGCTATAGAAAATCGTGTTCGTCCTAGAGCATCTAGGAAAACAACAAAAGCTCAAGATTTGAGAATTGTATTATTAAGCAAACGCAATAGAAAATTAACAGCGCCACAAATAGCAGCCGAAGTTAAGCGCGGCCGTGAAGAACAAGTTTCGGCGAGTACGGTAAAACGTCGACTTCAACAAGCGGACCTTCATGGACGCATTGCCATTCGAAAACCCTTATTAAGTCGGGGCAATAGAGCAAAACGGCTACAGTGGGCCCGTTCTCATCTAGATTGGTCGCTAGAAGATTGGAAACACGTGCTTTGGAGTGACGAGTCAAAGTATGAGGTTTTTGGGCAAAATCGACGAGTTTATGTCCGAAGATTTAAAACCGAAAAGTGATCCCGCATTGTGCCTACAGTGAGGCAAGGGCGTAGTTCTGTGTTAGTGTGGGGATGTTTCTCCTTTGCTGGGACGGGAGATTTATGCAGAGTGCAGGGTGTAATGAGGAAGGAAAATTAGTTTGCAATACTCCAGAATCATGCAGTGCCATCAGCATTGCGTATAATAGGCCGTAACTTTACATTCATGCATGACAACGACCCAAAACACACTGCGTTAGTGTGTAAGAACTATCTAAAGGAGCAACAAGAACAGCATACTCTGAAAGTAATGACATGGCCCCCACAAAGCCCAGATTTGAACCCTACAGAGTTGTTGTGGGATGAACTGGACAGGAGGATCCGAAAAATATGCCCAACTTCAGAAGAACATTTACTGAATATTCTGCAACATGAATGGATTAATATTCCACAATCCGTTTTAACAAAACTTATCGAAAGAATGCCTAGAATAGTTCGAGCGGTGATTAACAGCAAAGGAGGTTTTTTCGATGCAAAAAAAAAATAATGTTCAGTATGTTATATTAGGCCAGAATAACTTTTTATTTATTTATTTTTGTCTGTTTTACCTGTACATACAATAAAATTGCATTTTGTTTTTAGTTTCCTTTGTTTCTGTAACCTTTTCAGGTTTTTTAATAACCGACCGAACTTCTCTGAACGGCAGTGTATATGGTTTCCGCATATGGAAGAGTTTTGCAAGAACTATTTTTTGATCTTGTATTACAGCATGGTTACGAGACTTATTCATAATCAACTTAAACAACTTCACTTACTTATCTACCTGTACCTATGTGTTCTCAGAGTTTCATAATTTTTTGAATTTCCCATGAATAGTCCCTTGCGAGTAAAGTGATACAAATTATAATTTACGCTATTTAAAAAATATCATTCATTTCCGTCGCTTACAAAGCTAACATCTACAGTTTTGTACATATTTGCGTCCATATGTAAGTACATCTACACATTTCTTCATAGCATGTCAATTATCACCGACAAGCACACGAGCACCGTATGCATCAATACAGTCGTATTTTTATACAGAAGAAGCATATGTAAGTGCACACACTGCATATACAAATGTGAGCATTGCGCTGGAAAAAAAATATAGATGAAAACACTTGACGTGCTCCATTGAACTAAATAATTAATTCTGTAGAGTAATAAATATTAACGGCCGGAACATAAAAGCCGAAATTTTTCTTTGTAGCCGCTTATATGATGCTCTTAACTTCAATTTAAAACGAATTTCGGCGTGTGGGCGACTAAATGCAAGCCGTACATTGGACGTTTCGGGCCGAAATTCCCCACCGCTACGATATGGTGCAAAGCTGGTTGTCGGACGGATCTAATAAATATATGCTTCGAAAAATAAATATGATGTCACGTCAGAACTCGAATCCAACATTACCTCATAGCAAAAAAAAAACACCCTAAGACGAATCGATTCTGTCACCTAAGTCGTTAAAAATAAAGAATTTCAGCTTTATCTAGTCTGTATGAAATCTAATATGAAATACTCACCCAAGGTTACATTCAACGCAAAGTTCATGATTGATCTGTTGACTCGGAAGACAAGAAAAGAGAACCTTCGTTGACTCCTACAGATTCGCAATTTCTAATCAATGTTAGCTTTACTGTCGCAAATATCCACCTACTATCTTCTTTAAAACTGTGTTCCATTATTTGAACGATCCCTTCGCAATTACTCGACGTCTCAACTTAGAAATAAATATTCATAGCTTCGTCGTGATAGAAATACCATGCTCATCGATGGGGACGGCGTCGACGGCAGGGTGTCGGCGTCGTCTCGGGAGAAGGACATTTGCAGAAGGACGAGTTATGCATTCGGAATTTCCAGGATAATTTCGGAACGAAAATAGAGACGTTCTCTTTAAACTGTCCGTTAACGTTATTTGAATAGTGCTCGTTGGCAGTTTCATTTTGCGTCTGGTATTTGGCGTAACTATTTCGCTTGACATGTCGAATGTACGCCTTGTTTTCTAAGAAGTGGTCGTTTGCTGTTTCATATCATTCGAGTTCTAAGGAAGGTGTTCTCCGTATTTCTTTGAATTTTTCATCTTTACCTTATTTAACATATTGCAGAGGGCAGATGTTTAATTTGCTATAAGCGTATTACACGTACTACATGTATTTCACTTATTTTTTTTACTTTTAGGAGATACTTTATAGGGCAGTTCGTAGGAAATTCCTTATTGTTTATTTACAGGGAAAACTCGCAAGAAGGTCATATTTGCAAACATTATATGCAAAGGTGAGTCGGAAGGGACGGATGAAACTCCACACGTAAAAATACTGAAAAAAATGTTCCTATCCGGTTCTAATTTGTTTTCATATATATGAAGATCATCATTTCCGTTATGCCCTCCAGGTATTCGAAAGCAGAACTGGGAATTTTCATGCGATTTTCCGGCGTAATTAATTATATGAAAAAATGTCCCGGTAAGGAATCGAACTCGACATCTCCCGTTTGATAGACGGGTGTAATAACCACTACATCACGGGGACCTGTCAGGAACGTTCTTTTTTTTTAGTAGTGATTAGCACGTTCGTCTAGCCAACGGGAGATGTCAGGTGCGATTCCTTACCGGGACATTTTTTCATATAATTAATTACGCCGAAAAGTCGCATGGAAATTCCAGATCTTCATAATTTACCGACGTAAGCCAAATTATATCAACTAATGGATGGTTTTCTTCGCCTTTCTGGGGGTCTTCTAGCCCCGTAGTAGGCGGACACGTCGTGCATTTTTAGTTCATATACACTTATATAAGTGTTATATATATATTAAGCCTCTTTATATATCTCCGTAGTTATGTATTTATTACTATAAAAAAATATAAGAAAGGATGTCAAAATAATTCACTAAATAAACGTCGTGGAATAAAGCAGTACTATTATTTATAACATATTGTATAAAGTTATAACAATAAGATACAAGACTCAAATGTTTCTTCTTCTTGACAAAAGAATGCAGACGCTTCGTTCTGATATTAACAGCAGCTTATCTGAGGTTTAACTTTTAGAACCCGCACTCGTATCTCTCTTGAATCTAGTGCCTCTTGTCGTTTTGCAATGCGTTACATTGTTGTCTACAACGGGAATGTCTACGTACGCACACACATCCTGCTTCGCTCGTAGTGAATGCGACCAATTTGGTGTTCCCGGAATTCGCACCGCGTTTCGCTTTATCGGCTTGACTAGCCGTCGGGGAATCAACAACTTTCACGTTCCAAAATACTTACGATTACAGCTGCGTGACTCGCCGCTCATGCAGATATCAAACATCAGTTTATAATTGCCATTAATGATTTTTGTTTCGTTTTCGTTTTATTTTATAGATAACAAAGGAATATTTTTTTGTTATTATTTATTGGACTTATACTGTCTTTGATTTGTTAAAAACTTCTTAGAACAATTTGATATTTCAATTATTTCTACTATTTGACAATTATAATCTTAGTTGGAATTGGCGAAGAGCCAAAATAGATAAAACAAAGGTTACTTTTTACAAAAATTCTTTCCACTCTGACGGTGGTACCTCCAAAATGTGGTTCTTGCAAGCTTGGATTGGTTCTTAAGGTGATAAACACAAGAAGACGTTAGGCGGCAAATTAGGTGAGTACGAGGGAAATGAGAATTTTCTCCTTCAAATACTCAATTGCTTGACATGCTGCGTGAAAGCTGGATTGTCATGATGAAGGATGATGCGGGGCTGTCGATGGTATTTTTTTTTAATTTTACGACGACTTCTGGCAAACAAATGGTTGTATATCATTCAGCATTAATGTTCTTCGATTCTTCAAACTAATGTTTGCGGCAACTACAGGAACAGGCAATTACGCATGAATTCTTTCACAAACTTAATTTTTTTTAACGCGCACTACTCGACTAATTTCTGTGCTGTCACTGTTTCAATGATAGCAATAACATGCCAGCTTGTACAAAAATAGTAATGCCAGATATCAATAGCGCCATTTGTAAAAACTCGCTAAAAAAGCGCTACGTAAAAGTAATGCTTCGCTAGAAAGGCAAAAAAATGTTTTTTCTACTTTTAGACTAAACTTTCTTGTTATAGCGATGAAGTCGGTGATACATACTTGTTTCTATTGGATAATCCTCGCGTATTAAAACATTATTTTATCTACACCAGACGACAATACAGAAGATTTAGACGAGATTTCCAGCCAAAAGAAACAAAACACAAATCCGCAATCTCATAATCATCCCGCCCATGTTATTAAACAACATAAATCATAGCATCAAACCTAGTAATCCACCGCAAATACGACATAAATCCTTCACGCACATATCCACACTGTCGACAAGCTGTAATTCCAAAACGGACTAGAGAGAGAAACAGATTCTTCACGAAATCTGTTCGACGATTACGCTTTTTTCCGACCGATAATTTTAGCATTAATACCATCGTTCCTGTTCCGAATCGAATAACTCCTCTGTACGGATTAATCGAATTTCCTGTGCAAAAATCAGCTTCGAGTAAATGCATTTAACCTCCAACCTCTTGCTGAGAGCACAGCCGTAGCACCGCCGTTACCGCCGTCGCCTCCGCCAGACGTTTCGCGAGGCGAGAACAAGTTAATCCTGTTCTACGACGGAACGGGCTTAGCGCCCGATCTAATATACAATAACGGCAAATCACCGGCTACCTTAACTTCGGAAATTGAATTATGGGCGGTTGTGGATATTAATGCGGCAATCGATTTCGCAGGATCGTTGTAATATTGTTCAAACTTCAGTTTTAACAAGAGTACGTCGAGGGAAAAGTCGGACAGAATTCACCTTAGTCGTTTGCAGCATTATATTGTATCACATAAAGCTCGCATTATATTTATGAAATAAGTTTTGACTTCTTAATTTGATATATCAGTTTGTCGAAGAAGAAGTTGGAGTCTAATGCTACACTTGCAAGTTTAAAAAAAAATGCTCAAAATAATGCTCACGACGGACCCCGTGACGTGATGTGTGTGTCCCAGTGTATCCTATTCGTATATCTTCAATCCTTTTTTTATGGTGTCGTTAGGTTTTTAAGTATATATTATAAATAATTAATTACATTGCCGTGGCTAATGGCCTAGGTGCCAAGGTCAATAAACAAGAAAAAAAAAATTATTCGCCAGAATTATAAATTCTAACTGGACACGGTAGTTCTTCAAGGCAATATTACATTTGAAATCCTTTCCGAAATTGACCCCCCACCCTCCCTCGCTCCAGTGAACGATGGAATAAAAGTGGAATTAAGTAAAGTTTATGGGGACTGCACCTTCGCCACCGACCATAAAACATTGGATAGCTGAATTTAAATGACGAGCATTTTTTATGAAAAACATCCAGGTTGTCTAAATGAGGTTAACATATCAGAAATGAACAATTCACGTTGTGGAAATGAGTGACTGAAGGAGATTGAAAGTGTGTGAGATCGGTGAGGCTAGGAGCATCTCAATTGATCGGATTCATATGATTTTAACAATTCCTTTGAATGTAAGGGAACTTACTCATAATGGACCATCAACATGCACCTTTGTCAATTTCAAAAGAATGTTTGGCACAGTTTTCTGTTGACGAAACATGTACATCGCAGTACACGAAGGACCAAAGAACAGTCCATACTGTGGATTTTTCGTTGCCAACCGGGGCCAACGAAGGCCAAAGCTACGGTTAACAAAATTATTTGTTACGGTGTTTTGGGGTACACGCGGCATAATCCACGTTGATTACTTCGGAGAGGGCAAAACGATTAATGGCGAGTATCACGCCAACTTATGGATCCTTTCAACAATGCTTTGAAAGGAAAACGTCCATATTCGACGAAGAATTCTGTTTTGTCAAAACAATGCACGTGTCCATATTTATGGCCAAATTTTAATGATTCTTCTCACCACATTCGCCAAGGTTACCCCGCAGCGATTATTTTCTATTTGTGAATATGAAAAGATGGCTCGCCGGAAAAAGATTTGGCAGGCCAAAGAAGATCGGTGTAAAAAATCCTCGAGGCAATGGTACATGCTACATTTAAAAAATCTTCGATAATGTAAAACTTATAACCAGAGAAATATTTTTAATTTGTTGTTACTTTTGTATCATTTTTCCATGTAACTAAGATTTTGTTCTTGTTGTTCCTTTTATCTTTTTCTACTAGTCTTCCGAAGAATGTACGAGGTGTCATCGACATAAAGAATTACCAATTACTGAAATACTTCGTGATAAGTATTTGTTATTAGGAACATCTTTGTAACAAATTCTGTTACCAATTTATCCTTGTGTAAAACTGAAAGTTTCCGCCCATATTACTTCCTGTGTCACTTTCTTCGTCTTTTATACTTGGTGGCTTAAATCGGTAAGTTTAATTTTTTATATATTTTTCAAGTACGCATCAAGCAATTCATGACAAAGGTAGCTTGCATAAATATCACATCTATAAATTTTCTGGCATTCTAATTCCAACAAAACCGAGCAATCGTTATTAATATGTGAGGATCTCAACTTTACCGACAACTTTTGTCCAACAAAGATAAATTCCAAACGAATGCATTAAAACACATGTTACACTTTAACTACCAATTATAGATAATAATTCCGATGTTACTACGAGCTTGAACTTTATAGCAGCGGTCTGCAGATATTCTTTTACGATAACGTATATAAATTTAAAAAACCGTATATTTAAAATTACGAAATACGTGGCTGCACTCTAAGTGGTTTCCGGCTATATAATTCGACATTAACATATATATGCGCACGATAAATATCTACCAATTGAAGAGCGTTAAAATAAAAAAAAAAGGATGGTTTCGAGAATGCCTTTGATCTCGCATAATTTCATTCTACTCTTTCCCCAGGTATCTCTGTTTCGCTTTAGCTCGTTATTGAGAGAACACGCACATGCAAGTGCGTTTTCGTTTTTATCGTTCACGAAATGTGTTTCGTTGCTCTGCCGCGAATAGCACTAATTAATATTTATTTACGCCATTGTCCCTGTTTAGTTCGATTTGCGACCGCTCTACCGGTTACGCGCGCGTGCATTCGGACACTCCTAATTGTTACAAGGATCTCATTTCTGCGTTACTGTGGTGTATATGGAGAGGCTTTAATATCGTACGTGACCCGCACCCTGGAGGCCTAGAAGTCTATTAAGCCCGCAACTATACACGAGACCTAAATCGACTTTTGTTTCTATAATTATTATAGATGAAATGTTGGACAGGCATTTATACTTAAAGCGTTTTTTAATTACCTGCGTTGGTGGCGTATGGATGTGAGTGAAAATTGGCTCGGTGGGTTGCTTTGAACACTCGTGAGCAAACATTTCTGGACTATAAATAGAATATTTATACAAGGCTCTCACTATTCCTCTTCCTTTTTTACTTAGTTTCTTCTTTTTATACTTGCTTTCTCCTTTTTCTATTACTTTCGTCTTCTTCTGCCAACACTCTCTTATTTACAAAACTACCGTGCTGGCTAATAACCTGCACGGTTTGCCGGTTGCTAATGGAAAAGCGGACGACCTTACAACTCGTCGCCTCGAACTGATCCGTGCGGGATAACCTTTAGGGAAAGATGCACCACTGGAGCCGAAATGATATTACAGCAATTGCTCACTAAATGGGACTAATTAACTCCCAAGTGCGAACTGTCATTGAGACGCGGCGAATTTAGTTGAAACTGCCTTGAAAGTTGCAAGGATCTTTCATTACCAAGTTGGTTATTTCAACCGCAACCCCAAAAAGACTGCGTAATGAATTAGTGAATGATTGACTGCAGAGAGAACGAAAAAGTTAACCGTAGAAGCTAAAGCAAGTTATGCTTACCATAAAGCTCCGCATCTTTTGCTCTTGGGTGTACAAGAAAGACCACATCTCCGTCCATAATTTTACTTTAATTGTACGTGTATTTGACTGGGATGTTATTAATAATTCGCGCTGGTCTTGCACATGTGTGTGCTATGCTTCATACATAACCAACCGACCTGGCACTCTGTAGCCGGTGAGGTCTCAAATTGCCGAAATAGTTTGGGGCCGTATCCAACGCGCTCTGTGAAATTATAGACTGCAGCGCTTTATGAATAATCTAGAGGATCTATCGGCGACTATTATACACGTTCGTTTTGTAATTTTCGGACTCATTAACGTCAAATTTGGAAATCTGATAAACGCTGAGATAAGCATCGCGAATGCGAATGAAAAATGCCCGTCGCAACGTATAAATGCATATGTTGAGGATCGATTACGTTTTTACAACATAGATTGGTAATTCTAGTTTGATGTTTTGCATGTGTTTGTGGATTTTATTGGCTTGTTGATGCCTTATTTACCCAAACAGTTTAAATTGTTCTTCAAATTTTTTCAATTTGGAATTGGTCAAAGAGTGGACATAGGAGGGTCATTTTTATATTCCCGGAAAAAGAATGAAATATCAATAAAATTTATTTTTCAATATAGGCAGCATGCTGTTAGATACAAGTATTGCATCGCTTCAATAAACATCTCAATTTCATTATAAAAAAATCCTTTGGTTTGGTTTGCCTTTCAGCAGCCGCTACAACTTCGTCATCATCCATAAATGTTGTTCCTCTGAGTGTTTCTTTGACATTTGGAAACAAAAAATAGTCACAGAAAGCTCGATTTTGATTATAAGGTAGATGGTCAATTTCTATACAGCCACATTTACTACCTTTAGAGATTAGATTATTACCCGAGGTGGTTCTTGACCTATCCCACTGGACGTGTTCAAACCTATTGTGGTTCCTCTCTCATTAGATCAATTACATTAGCTTTGGTTTCTTTGCTAGATTTAGCAGGCTTGTGGGTGATCTCTCTATATAGGCGTCGGATTCTGGGTATTCCTAACCCATTTCTGAGAGCCGTACATGGCACAGCACATGGATGGCAGTCTCGTCTTCCACCTGGCAAAATCTACATGCTGTTTCCTCTATCAGGCCCAGATTACTCATGTGCTTCTTGAGCATGCAGTGTCCTGTTAGCAGGCCCACTATTGTTCTAACAGACTTCCTGTCTCTGCTTAGTACGTCCGCTGTAAATGTGTCCAATCAGAAATTGCTTGCCTCGTCTCTGACCTGGAATGACCTTCCACAAGTCTTGAGATTTCTTATCTTTCCTTTTCCTTTTCAGCAGTTGACGAGCTTGCTCGGGCTAATTCGTCTGCCACCGTACTACCATCATTTAGATAATCGATCATTAAAATTCCTTGACAATCCCAAAGAATAGTTGTCATTATTTTTCCTGCAGAAGGGGTGTCGTCAATCTTTTTGGGAGGGTTTGCTGGACTCAGATTTTATCTCCAGTGACAAATCAATAATGAGATCTGGTTCGTCTCCACAAAGCGCAAAATATTATTCACACATTCCATCTGGTCACGTATTTGGAATGCCGAGAGCATTCGTGGAAGCTATGTTGCAGTAACTTTTGTCATTCCAAGGTAGAATTCTGAAAAACGGGATTTTTGGAACCTCTAATAAAGCTGTCACTTGCCGCTTCCTTAATCTTGTATCCCCTGGTTCCAAACACTATTTTCAATAACTTTTATAGGTGTTTAGTTAATTTCTATATATTTTTTTATAATTCAGTTAACTTATACACTAGACGAATGATAGAAAGTTACATGATTTCAGGGAGAAAACCCATTTTCCCAAGTATGAACAAAAAAGTAGTCATAATAATTAAGTGGTTTCTGAAAAGGCAGATAATTTTCTTTAAGTGAAGAAGGCAGGAAATAGATTACAAAGCACTTTTTGTTTGATGTGACAGATTCTTACGATTAGTAAATTGCAAGTACCCTGAGCAAGTTTCCTGTTACTCTCTATAATGCTTTTTTTCATCTAAACGCTTTTTTCTATTACACTTACTTCTAATATATTTTGTTTCAGTTTCAAGTTTACTCAAATTTGCAACTTTAATAAGTTCAAGTTCGAGTAAAACTTGAAGTTGGGGTTCTACGAAAGAAAGAAAACCTTCGAGGTGCGTCGTGATCAAATAATTTTGAGAACCGCTATTCTGGAATGTCATTCTCAAGAAAACACAATATCGTTCCCTACGGTCTTATATAATTTCAAGAACTAAGCGCACAGATATTGTCTTGGTTGTATTGAATTAGCTACAACTTGAAAAGTAACTGATATGTGAAGGCAGCTGTTGCAGTAATCACTCCTGCAGATAATCTTGTAATCTGACGTTTTTTCAAATATTTCATTTTTGCCAGCCGGAAAATGTTTAATTGAATGAATTTATGAAAGCTTCACTACAACAAATTTAACATTAAATCAATATTTACGAGGAATCCTACTCATTCTATTCACGCGACCATTTTGTTACCTTCTCTTGCCTACCGCAGCTTCGTATAAGATAACATTTTACAATAATTCGTTCCTTTAATCCACTCTGTGAGCTTGTATCTCGCATGTATAAATAAATAAATAAATTTACATATTTTAACGTCAATTTCCTCAACCATACGTATGTATAAAGCCGTGGTAAATAGAAACAAAATACGCGTAATAGTTAAAAAATCAGTCGTACAATTTACGATAGAGGGCAAGAACAAAAGCTCGTAATTCATTTCGGAAGAACTTGTACACAAAGTAGCCTCATTTCAGGGAGAAGCCGAGCTCGATGGTGCTCGAAATGAGGTAGAAAGTAACGTTTACTGTGCATTGTGTAGCGGAAAAAGTTTAAGTATACATATATGAGATGGAAATTGGCTTCTGCATAATTTAAAATTTCCATCGCGTATACAAAGTGTTTAATTTTAGCTCGACCGATGTCAGGGTAACATACTTCGGCGAATACATTAACTTAACAACATTGTGACGGTCAATTATGAAAGTTTGATTAGATCATTTTTACATTTTTATTAACATTTAGAAGACTAGAGTATCATAATTTATTTAAAGAAAGTGCAAAACCGAGAGCTTGGCGAATTGGACATTGCTCCACCTGTGCAGTTCTTTTATCAGAAAAGAATGAAGCTTTTCGTTGCGACATCTGTTGGTGACTAACCAATACTATCTGAGTCTTGTAATGCAGGAAATATTTAGTTCATTTAATAATTAAACTACCGTTTATGAATTTTCCCTAGGTTTAGAGCTTATTTTACTACAATAAGGTTGTTCCAATATTTTAATGAAAATTACTCTTTAATGATGGTTCAGCTTTCTGCATTTTTGTGAATCTTCAATACGAAATCGTTCTTCTAACGTTGTTGTGTTAATGTTAGCATCTTTTTCTGTGTAGGAGCAGGATTTTGGTGTTTCTTGTACGATTAAATAGTTGTATACAAATATTAATGTTTACTTCTTCATTTACAGAAGAAACTAGTTTCTACGTGAATCTATCGTATACTTCAGCCGCCTCTACTATTACCATAATATCCGCAAACGACTCAGGCAAAACGCCACCACTGTGGTCGTTAAGTAGAGGTGGCTGTTTCTTCTTAATGTATTCGCGGTGAAGGAAGTTTCGTGTCGCGTCACACTTGGCGTTGCATAACAATTGCATCTGCATTGAGGTTTGCGTCTTGCCCGCTAATGTCCTCTTTATCAATTCATTACATTTGTAATTCTTTTTGCTTAGACCCCCAGGCTGGCATCTGATGATCTCCACGTTTTCCATTCTACCGTTGCATCGCAATCAGCTGGAACAGGAAATGCCATTCGAATGATGTTCTAGAACGTTAAGACGTGGCTAGTTCTTTGCGGGAGAGGTTGATTTTCTTTTAGCTGACCATGATGAGGCATGAGCTTATGATGAAAGTATCTTCCTTGTAATTCTTGGAATACTGATGTTCTTTTACTCGCTTGCAAAAAAATGATTTTACTTGTTACAAGCTTTCTTTACGTGTTTCCACTTTAACGATTTTAATATTGCAGCTTAGAAAATAATTCTTTCTCTGATAATTGCATTCTTTTTACGGACATGTTATAAATTTTCGAATTTGGAGAACAATAATAATAGATTTATTGTCTAATTATCATCCTAAAAGACACAATCATAAACAACACATAAAGTAAAAGAATATTTAGATAAACACAGTGAATATTAAAATTGTATATGACACCATGGCAGATCTAAACTTCCAATTAGACCAACTAAAGAGTCGAAACGAGAACTGCTGAACTAAAGTCAAGATTAAAGAAGAACGTATTCAACAGCTACTTAGAGAAGTACAGGATGTGGTAAGTTGCTGGCGTAATGTTTGGTAATGGATTCAAATTTGGCAACTTTCTTCAATGCAAGAAGAACGTTGTGCCGGAACCGAGCACAAAAGTATGCTATATATGGAACTTATTGTTAGACAAATCCCCAGATACACAGAGCAAATTATTTTAAAGAGAACTAAGCAACTTCCTTGTTAAATTGTGCTTTTTCGCAGATCTCCAAAACGAGATGGTCTCAGGAGCGTGGCGGCACTCACAGCGACTTCGAAAGTACCGTTTCAGCCGTACAGGCTGCTTTACATAAATATCAGTCTCTAATACACGAACTATAGGTAAGCAGATGGATGACCCAAGATTCTTTATGTTATACAAAACTTCTGAAGTAAACGCAACAGTCTCAGACAAACGGGTCAAGGAACTGATAGGCCAACTGGACACCAATAAAACTCAGTTCTCTCAACTTACACGGGAAAGAGATTCACTGCAACACGCAATTAAATTGGGATTATGAAAAACTTCAACGAAACAGGCACAAGCTTCAAAAAGAACTAGACGTCCTTCATGACGAAAAGATTTTCTTATAAAGTGAAGTAGATCGATTAAATCAAGATGTCGATCATGCTGAGATGAGTTTAAGAGCCAAAGAAGTTGAATAAACTTTATTGGAAAAGCCTAAAGGTGAGGAATCTCTTCTTTCTACTTAATTTTTCTTCTCTAAAACGTATGTTTTACGTCGTTTGTTTGATATGTAAAGTTGATTTAGAACGGCAACTGGATAAAGTGAGTGGAGAAATCAATGACCATTTGAAAATTTGATATATTTCAAACTTGTGGTTTTATAAATCACAAAGAAGACACTTGAAATATGGATCAGCCCAAAGGAAATCATTGAACATAACATCTAACTTTTAAACATAGAGCCGAAGAAAATTCGGAACTGTTTAAAGGCAACGTAACTCTTACGGGATTAAGAAATTATTCAGAGGGTAGAATAGGTCATTCGACCGCAGTGCAGGAAACCGCTAGGGACCACCTCGTTGTAATAATAGTAACGCCTATCAAATGTCAGGGTGCGTTTACCCAAAAATATTTCAATTTACCACTTGTAAAATATCTCGTTAATTCTTATTCAAACTTTTGCCATCACGCGACTTGGTAAACGAACTATTCTCGACCAATTTTCTGTTGGGGTCTGGAAAGATGTTGTGGCTGTCGTCGTTCGAATAAAAAATACTATTCGTCTGTCTTTCTTGGTATAATGGACAAATTCGGTGGGACACTAATGGTTTCTTTTTTTTTCTAGAAATGTAGGAAACCCATTTGCAAGTTTCCCTTAAAATTGCATCCTCCATGATTGTTCGATCAAATTTTTACGATAAAGTTTTTCCGTGTACAGCAAATTGGAATGATCGAAATTATTTTTAATTTCCAGAGCCGATCTTGTCCATTTGAATTTAATTTACTACTATTTTTATCGAGCATTTCATGAATACTTAAACTAGCGCAATTTACCAAAAGACCTGACCGCAATTGTGTATATTTAACAAAAATTACAGAAATTTCGGGCTAATATTGTTAAAACCGACAACTATAATTTAATTTGAATATAATTTACCGCTCAGAATACCACGGATGGTAATTTTTTTTCCGTTTCGACCATAATAACCGTGGAACGCGATAATGTCCTTCTGGATGGATATTACTTTGCGTATTATAGCTGCTACGTCTAGCTAAGACGGTACCCACATTATACGCTTTCCTGCTTATAATTTATTGCCTTTATTGTTGTATCAAAACTACAGATAAATGCATTATGATTTTAGTCGAATGGCTCCATAAATTCCTAGCGTACCTTGGAGGCTGCGGCCTCGCCAGAGAAAACGCAATATATAAAATCGCCGTATACATTTCTAGAGATACTTATGGCTCTTGCATTGTGTGTGGATTGGAGCGCATTGATATAGTGGATAGAAGGCCGTATAAGGTAAAGCAATGTGGATTGCACAACGTCGTCTAAGAACAAATAGTGTAAAACTCGGTGAGCAACTGCGACAGCCGCTTGAATTTTATTGGTTATTGAAGGGAATAAATAAAGTGATTACGTCGGTAACCCACCAGGAATGGTGATATCGAGGGAAGCAATATTGAAATTGAAACAGTAGGGGAAGCTACGAACTACGTAAATATAAAAAGTTATGAGATGGAAATAATTTTCTTTTACAATCTTAGAAAAACAAAAAAAAATGTTTTTTGATCAATCGGTTGTAATCAAGAGTAAATAGCAGAAGATTTGAAAACATCCTAAAAGATGTTGGGGGATGTTTTCTTGATAACAAAATAGTACCACCACTTACAATGCGATTTCAGTAAAACTTTAGAAGTGTTGTTAGATATGTTTTTCTTCAAGAATGCTTATTTTATTTTCTGAGGAATATGAAAGGTAATTAAAGGTGGTTAAGTGTTCATTTTCATTGAGGTTACCCACCGCAGTGACTTTGCTATAACCATTATGAGCCTTTTCACAAACTTGGTTTTTGGTCAACCATGTTAACGTGACCATGCAATGAAAATTACAAATGCAAATTTTGAAATCTCAAAGACTCAATTCTACGAGCAACTAAAGGAAAGAAACAATTCATCAAGGGTACCCTGAGTAGAGTATTGCCGCTGAAGATGATGGTTTAGCTATCAAAACGTACGTTCAGTGTCAGTGAAGTGTTTGTGGTAGAGAGTAATAGTGAAGTGTTTCAGTGTTCCAGTGCCACGACTTTCTGCTGACGGAAAGGTATGGTAAATAATGGTGCCAGAACACGTACATCTCTTCAGTATTTAGTAATGGCTCTCACTGTTTTAAAGACGTTTACAACCAAAGATTTATACAACCAAAGATTTATACAACCAAAGAAAGATTTATACAACCAAAATCAACGACGGAATCCTTTTCCTTTTTATTTGCTGCAAATTAACAAAAATCAATGACAAGGATTCCTTAGCACATCCTTCGATTCATATAGCATCATATTCCTCTCAGTCTTGCTATTTGAAACGCACGTCATCATAATGTGCGATCTCTCTTAAGGTCTCCAATTGGTTCACCATTATTTTAACTAATTACCAGGCGGAGATCTTCAGAACTTCCTTCTTCAATGGTGTACATTACATGGTATGCGATTTTATTGAATTTTGTTCATTATTATAGCGAAACGAAGGCGTTATCCAATCTGCTGTTGGAGTTCTTTTGTTCAAAATTGAGCGGCCAAACTGTTGCAACCAAAGAATTGTGCCTTCGAAAGCTTTCGAATGATCTAGCATTTGTTTCCGTAGTTTCTTGTTGTCATCAAATTGAGTATATTAAATATAAAGATTATCCATCAGCATTTCTCTTTAGCGTGTCAAGTGTAACGGTTTAAGTCATTTACATATAATTTCGCGTATATCGAGAATTATTCATACCTAATTCCTCTTGATTGCGCCCATTAAAAGAAAACGTCGTCTTATCTACAGTACGTTTATATCTTTTCTGAAGAAATTAGGAATTTAATTGCTTTTATAGGCAATTATGCAGATGAATAAATGCAATATTACCGCATAAATACTCTAAATTCCACTTTTTATACGAGTCAATTTGAAAAATCCTTAATAATATCATCAGATTAAAATTATCCCGTATTATCGGAGTACCGGTTAAACCCTGCTCATTTGCAAAGCGAACCACAGCCCAATTATAAATTTAAACGGGAGTAAACATAGGTGCACACCAGTCAAGATCTATTAATCTTGCCGCTAGGCGCGATTTGCAATGCAAATGAGTCCCGTTTGAAGTAATGGACCGGCTTGCATTTAGGTATTTCTTCGGACTTTAGCTTTATTAATAAACGTATGTTCTCAACGGCACTCGTATAAATATTCTTCGTCCTGCTTTACCCTTTTAGTGCTCTCCGTTCCTTTTTTTTTTCGTTAATATTCCTACCGCGGTCGTCGACGTTATACTACTTATTCAATTGCAATTATTGCCTTTCCTATTACATCATCGTCTAAATATTTAGTGTTGCCTGGTGTTCGTTGATGAATAAGAAGGACGAATGCGACTGTCTCCATATCAATTAGCACGTTGTAAAGAATAGAATAATGGTAATTAAATTCCTAAAAGGAGCATTTACCAGACTGTCGATAGCAAGTAAAGAGTAACACTTATTGAATTAACGAACGGTGTTCCGACTAAAATACGAATTTTTACAAAAATGAAAGAAAATGAGAGATAGCAATCATTATTTACTAACTGTGAATCTGAGACAACCGAAAGTGAAATATGGAAACGTAAGAAAAGAGTCTGGGATTTTCTATACTTAGGACAACTTCAAAACAGTGTACTGCGAATAGCAAAATAAACATGCGGAATAACAATAATAAACAGAAACAGAAAATGAACAAGATGTACGAGCTAGGAAATAAAGATAGAGGTAAAAATTATGGAACTAATATCCAAGAAACGAACAGAAAATACTTATACCAAATATAGAAACCTAAGAATCTCGACAATGAAAGTTGTAGAACACGCTTTAAAGATGAAAAAAATACTTATCATGCCCTCGGTACATATTGTGTCTGTTGTCACCTACACTACCGTTCATATATTTGTGGACGACTAAGAAAAACTCCGAAAAATTAGCAAAATTGAAATATTGACAATTGATTATGTTTCTATATGTATGAACATAATTTACAGCAGTATTCTCTTCTATCCCATCAAATTTATAACGCATTTATATTCTACCGCAGCCTCAGGCAAAATTCCTCTTAATCCCTTTTATGGGGTTATAAACGTAAACTTGAAAATATTGTCGAATATTTCCACAGAAGAATAATGTGAGATTCATAGAACACTTACAACAACAAACAAAGCAGATATCGTCTTGTATTTAATATAAAATCGATCTTGATAGTAGTTTAGTTTAAATTTAATTATCGTAATAAACGGGTGGTGCTGAAATGGCAAAACGAAAAGAAATTTCCATCGAAACGCGTTCTGCTATTATTACTTTACGCAATGAAGGATACTCAATGGCAGTTATTGTGAAAAAATTTAAAATATCGAAAAATAATGTATTTACAACATTAAAACGGGTGGCGGAAACTGGTTCTTTGGCTGATAAGAAATGTTCTGGACGCAAAAAGAAGACAAAGGCTACTGAGGATCAGTTCATGGTTCTTGTTTCAAAAAGAAACAGATTCCTAACGGCTCCGGAAGTAACGCGGCAAGTCAATGTTTCACGAAGAAATCCTATTTCGCATTCGACCGTGAAACGAAGATTAATTGCGACAGGCTTAAAGAGACGGGTAGCTGCCAGAAAACCGCTTTTGAAAGTTCAAAATAAAAGAAAAAGATTGCAGCGGGCACAAGAACACAGACACTGGACATTCGAACAGTGGTACAACGTGCTGTGGACAGCTGAGTCCAAATTTGAAACATATGGCTCCAAACGGACGACGTTTGTTAGGCGACAGGTTGGTGAAAGAGTTAGTAAACAGTGTATTTTACCTACAGTGAAACACGGTAGAGGTAACGTAATGGTTTGGGGCTGTTTTGCGGGAACAGCTGTAAGTAATTTAGTAAGAATACAGGGAATACTTCGGATGTTACAATAGAATGCTGTACCAAGTGGGGAACGATTACGAGGTCGAAACTTTACGTTTCAAGACGATAACGACCCTAAGCATTCTTCTCGTATATGTAGAAACTATCTAGCATCTCTGGAAGAAGAAGATCGTTTAAAAAGAATGATTTGGCCACGTCAGTCTCCTGACCTGTCGCCTATCGAATTAATATGGGACGAACTGGACAGAAGGATTCGCCAAAAAGGAGCGACTAGTTCACAAGATTTATGGAGAAAGCTCCAGCAAGCATGGACCGAGATCCCAGCAACATTTTTGAAATCTTTAATTCTAAGAACGCCACGAATATGTACCGCAGTAATTAAGTCAAAGGGTGGACATATAGACGAAAAATCCGCATAGACCTAATTATAATTAGTACAACATTTCTTTTTGGAATATTTTTAGTTTTGTGTAGTATACTCAATGTACAGAAGTAAATTAAATTGCAAACTTTTTGTTTTTATTCGAATTAAAAAAAACAACTATTTTTTAATCGTCCCCAAATATATGAACGGCAGTGTATGTGCCGAGTAATAGAAGATTGTTCCCTCTCAGTAGTGACGGTCATGATTACTCCACATGAGGTAGAAGCAAAATTCGACTGCCATACCACAGGCTGACGTGCTCCCAAAGAAGCATTGACTACTGTGGCAGTAAGCTATACAACCATATATCCATGCAAACAAGAACCTTGCCACTCAGTGGTTTTAGGAAACATGTTAAAAAACTATTAGTGGAGAAAGAGTGTTACGCAATACAGAAATTTGTAACAACGTAAACATTCATACTGCAATTTTTTACTTATTTGTGTTTTTTTTTATTTACATGTTTTTGTCGGTACTTTTATTTTTTTTGTTTGTTATATACTTTTACACTTTTATCTATTTATATGTAATTTTCATTTATGTTATATGTTATTATTATTAAGAATGAAAGTAAAAACAAGGGTACAACAAGCTGAGAATAGTTGGGAAGAATCTGGCAATTGGAAACAGATACCCGAACAAACCAAAAACTACTTTATAAAGTCTTAAAAAGCTTAAGGAAGGGAAAACATAAGACACACAATTAAAAACATGAAATGGAAGGACGGCAAATTGTTAACACGAGATATCGCGATGGAGGAAACGCCACTACCACAGAAGAAAGATCTAACTGTCAAGAAGATATGCCAGAACTACTTCAATTCGCTACGTCGAGACGAAAACTTTGCGGAGGTGTCGAAAAGTCTAGGCAATAAAGATATAGACATTTTGATAAATGTACTCAATAAAGCCTCAGACAAAAGGAAAGTTTCCAACGATTGGAAAATAGGAATAATTACCCCGATATTCAAGAAAGACGACAATGGAAGCTGTGCCAATTACGTTGTTAAGCACTGCATCCAAACCTTACGAATATATGTTAGAAAAAAATGTAACAGAAATCCAAATGTGAGACGTATGAAGTGGATTTAGAAAGGGAGGAAGTACACAAGAGACATTTTTGCAACAGTTAATAGAAAATATAAGAACAAAGCTTTTGGAATTAAAACGTGGAATTCTAGACCTGGAAAAGGCCTCAGATATGCTATTATAAAAAACGATAAGGGAGGATCTGAGACGTAGAGATATTAACAAGAAACTAATAGAGAGAATACAAAGTTTATTTGACGACAATAAAAGCTATGGAAAAATAACCGTCGCATCGACCATTCTCCACAGCAAACATATCTACCCTACATTCAAAGTGTCACCGATCGCATTGGCAAGATCCTCTTCAGGAACAATATAAAAGACATCTTCCAACGTCATCTAGAAGTCCTGGTGTCTACCAGATTTTATGTTCGTGCGGTAGTGTCGGTGAAAGAAAGCGATCTTTCAGTGCTGCTGTTGTTGAGCACGAACGTTGTACGCGGTTGTTGCGTTCCGCGTTGGCTGAGCATAGGCTGGAAGCTGGCCATCAAATCCAATTTAACGCAACTCGCATCCTGCTTCGCAACCCCCCCAGAAACTTTCAAACATCCCAACAATTTTAATCGCGAAGATGGGCTACCTTTTACATCATATCTGGAAATCCCAATGAACTAAACGTTCTAGTAATCGTTACGGTTCATTGAACCGTAGCTTTTTTCGCTCCGTTGACCCGTAACAAACCCCTTCTGAACGGATAGTCCCCAGTCAGTGTGCAGTAACAGCTCTGAAGATGTCTCATAAGAGTGAGGACGAAACGTCAGTAGAAGCGACAATGCCGCAGTTCTAATCCGCGAACCAAGAGCATCAATGACCACGTTCGATTGTAAGAACTCATGGAAAAGTGTGAAAATAATTATGCCAAGAAAATAAGCTTTTTATATAATGGAGGGCATTTTTTAATTCTAATTTTAACTTTATTTCCAATAATTATCGACTAACAATAAGCTTAAGCGCGTTAAGCTTTCCCGACTTTTTGATCCAAAACGTAGAATTGAGAAATGAGTAATATAAAAAGATTCTTTTGCGGATATTCAAAACGGAGATTTTCTGGTCCAAATGCAATGTTTGACAATAGCCTGCCTGCAATTGCCAGTAGTTGTAGTTGAGTACCGAGTAAGTATTACAACTGTATGAACGAAAATCTACAGCTCTGATAATCGTCTAGATTCAATTTGAGGCTCTGGCAAACGCCTTTCTCATCTAATTACTACAGAATAATGCCCATAAAACTGTGAACGTTGCGAACTACTGTACACGCTCAGATTTATCGTTCTTAACCCGTCATATCTCATTCGAACACAATGGCAATTCATATATCCAGCGAGCGACCAATGCTGTCGAGATTAAGACCGTCGATACTATAATGACGACGCGTCGCACGACAAACACGATCGTTATGTTTTTTCGCTCCGTTCTATTTCCTCTTTCGCGCCTCGAACAACAGATTAGTCATTAATATTAAATGACAGCCCCGACGTTCGAGTAGCTCTTTACGGCGCGGAATGAGAAACGCGTAGGCGTTACAAAGCTTCGTCGTCGACGTACTGCTCGCTTTTCACTTTTAAAAAAGAAGTAAGGATGAAAAAAAGGTGCGAACAATGCACGTATCGCGTGGTCGCGATAAATATTCTAGCATTTCGTAGCGCCGAGCGTGCAGAAAGGAAAAAGAAGACGAAATATCGAGGAAATACTCACCTTGGTTGCCGTAATCTACTTTGAACGAAGGCGGTAGATCCCATTCGCGGGTCCATGTTTGCCGCCAGCTGATGGTGGATAGGAGTAAAGCAATTTCCAGGTGCCTGTAAGGAAAAGAAATAAAGGTATAAAAAATAATTAAATTATTTTGCTTTAGCTCTAAATATTTTTCATAACGTAGAAAATATTATAGAAGAACGGGTGTATTTTAGATGTTTTTATGTTAAATAAATCTAAAATCATTTAAAAATATCAATTTACTCTCTTTGCTGTCTGTACGCAGTTTTAAATACGATTCCATGCTTTTTGCAGTAGAAAGCTTGGACTTTAGATGAAGCAGATGCGATTTTAAAACCCAACCACTTAGAACATATCACAAAAACCACAAATGATTATTCTTCCACATAAACGTACCATTATTCAATTACCCACATATCCTTCCATGATTACGCAGTGTGACATTTTAATTGTACCCTAATCACGTAAAATTATAAGATAAATACGAATGCGTTCATCCACAACGCCTAAAAAGTCAAGATAATTGAACGGGTCCGTAACTGGCGTTATATAGGCGGTAGATGGACCGATTCACGTAGGTAACAATGTAAGTGGAGTATATAAATTTGATAAGTGCTTTTCACTGACAGCGTAATGGCGCTAGTTGTGTTTATTAATGCGTTTCCAATTTCGGGATCCGGTTTCAAATCTTTATTGGGCATTATTGTCGCCGTTGGAAAAGTAAGCTATTGTGTTTGGATCTTTTGTTCTAGACGAAGCATAAGAGAGGTACGGTTCGTAGGATGTCGAGTAATTAGATTAATAATCCGAGGATGTTGTTAGCTCTAATTAGAATTTAGGTGCTACTTGTAAGAATAAAGAAGACTAGCGTAGAAGATCCCCATTGTAATGTTGTATTTTGTATTACTTGAGTATTAATTAAATGCTCGAGTTTAAAAAAATAATAAATGTTATAACCAAAAAATATAATGCTAAGATAGCTTAGCTTCCTCATGGTATTGATGGAATAATTCACGGCAAACGTAACAAAAGGAGAGAAAAAAATTACACTAACACACGGACATGTTTCTGCCTA
>LR737382.1:20775466-20854237 GCA_902655005.2 Marronus borbonicus
TTAAAGTACTTGTTTATCTAAAAGTAACTTCTTTACCTGATCATTAGGTCCTCACATTTGCCTATTTTGAAGAATAAGTACACTCCCCGACAAAAACTTAGACGCGGTAAGATGTTTTGAGGGTTTTAAGGGTTACAACATTTCTTTGCGAAACTAGCAAGATATCTAATTAAGTTTTTATTCATAAAAGTAAAATAAACTTAAAAATATCTCCTCCAGTAATATATGAACTAAATAATAAATTATTACTCCGATGTTTAAACAATTTCTGCGACAAAAATTTAGACGCTCTGTTGCAAATGTAAAACAAAAATAAACAAACGAGTGATCAGTAATGCGTAGATCCTCCATTGTTCTTAATCACTTCCAATAGTCTGCTATTAATAGATTTATATAAATTTAACACATAATTTTGAAAGATATTCTGCCATTCAGTCGCTATTGAAGTTTTCACTTCCTGTACCGTGAAATATTGACGGCCTCCGGCAAAAATGCGACGTGCCGATTCACCCCGTATGTTTTCAATAATGTTTAAGTGTGGTGACCGTGCCGGCTACTGTAAAGTTTTAATCTTTTTCCCTTTAAATCATTCAGTAATGGTTTTTGCTTTATGAATTGGCGCGCTATCTTGCTGAAAAACAAAATTGCGCCCGGCCCATCGGTTTCCAAAACGTAGACGATTGTCACGCAATAAGTCTTTATACGTCACAGATGTCATTTTGTTTGTGCAAAACACTATCCCACTTTTATCGCGAAATCCAATCGCTGCCCATATCATCACAGATCCACCCCCTAATTGTCTGGTCATTTTCACTTTTGGTTCCTTTCTCAGATCATGATAATAATGCGAGTACCCATCCGGTCCGTCCAAATTAAAACGTTTCTCATCGGAAAATATAACTTTTTCCCATTGTTCCTTCAAGGATACGTGTTCTTCAGCAAATCTCAACCTCGCTTCTTTGCGTTTCGCCAAAAGTGGCGGTTTCCTCAACATTTTCTTCAGTGGTATTACCGGTGACGCCTTTAAAATCCTTTGAACATTACGCACGTGCGTTTGTACCCCCGCCTGTTCTGCAATAACTCTCGCCGACGCAGAAGAATTGGATGCACACCGCAATATCATGCGTTTATCCCGCTCACTTACAGCTTTCGGTCGCTCCTGGCCTTTTGGTTTGCCGCATTTGCAAATTGTTCGACAACTGTTGTCCGTGATATCACAAATCTCTATTCTATTTTCTACCTTCATCTCCTTCACAAAAAATGCGTATTAACACTTGTAAAGTATGACAGGATCATTTATCACGAACAATACGCAATTACTCACAACCGCCTGCAATGGACACCGGTGTCGAATGCATGTGTTCATACAGCTGTCAGTAATTGTTTATCGCTAAATAACGTATCGAAAATGGCACTTGTTAGAGATACGTTTAGTATCTCGACTCTTGATGTAAGTTATTAGCATCTTGAAGGCTAAAAATTAATCATGCCAAGCGCAAACCAACTCGTTTCGCCGTTATTGTATCATCATTTCCATCTATTGCATATTCCTATGACTACGTCGTCTTAAAAAATGATTCGGCTTGTCGGAGCTATTCATTAGACTTGCAAACGCTATTTTATTACGATCGGAAATGGATTATTAACAACGCGGCGTATTTATAGTCGAGGTAATAGGCTATGAGGAACGCGAGATGGATATATTTACAGTATTGCTAGGAATACACATGGTCTCATTATACAAAACATGTTTGTCTGGTGTACGCTTGACATGTATGAAGAAATTGTCGCACCAAAAATTTAACAATAATAATAATAGAATATATATTCAGTAGATCGTCGCAACAAACTTGAATTTAAATATCAGAAAAAATAAAATCGTAAACTGCACAATACACTACCCGACAAAAGCATAGACGCGGTATCGTTTTTATTTACGAAACAAAGTTTATAGACATTATATAAAATGTAAATGAGGGTTATTAATACTTGTTATGTATGGTAAATAGTCCATTTATAGATATTTCTGGGTATTTATTGCTTTATGAGGGGTAATTGAGATTCTCCCAGATCAAAATAGGAATTTCAAATGCGACAAAAATTTAGACCCTGTGCATTTATTACATGAATATAAGCAAAAATGTTTTAATTTGATACTTCTCTTCATATGCAGTGGTTGTGCAGGTAAAGTGTGCAAATTTCACCACGAGAAATTGTATTTTATAAAGTGTTTGCAATATGGGTAGAAAAAAGCAATTATCTTTGATAGAAAGCATAAAGTTCTAGCCTGGCACCAGGATGGTGTTAGTAAGAAGGAAATTGCTCGTCGGTTACGAAGAAGCGATCATTCAGTTAGAAATTTCCTAAAAGATCCGGAAAATTACGGCAAACCAAAAGGCCAGGGGCGACCGAAAGCTGTAAGTGAGCGGGATAAACGCATGATATTGCGGTGTGCATCCAATTCTTCTGCGTCGGCGAGAGTTATTGCAGAACAGGCGGGGGTACAAACGCACGTGCGTAATGTTCAAAGGATTTTAAAGGCGTCACCGGTAGTATCACGGAAGAAAATGTTGAGAAAACCGCCACTTTCGGTGAAACACAAAGAAGCGGGGTTGAGATTTGATGAAGAACACGCATCCTGGAAGAAACAATGGGAAAAAATTATATTTTCCGATGAGAAACGTTGTAATTTGGACGGACTGGATGGGTACTCGCATTATTATCATGATCTGAGAAAGGAACCAAAAATGAAAATGTCCAGACAATTAGGGGGTGGATCTGTGATGATATGGGCAGCGATTGGACTTCGCGATAAAAGTCGGATAGTGTTTTGCACAAACAAAATGACATCTGTGACGTATAAGGACTTATTGCGTGACAATCTTCTACGTTGTAGAAACCAAAGGGCCGGACGCAATTTTGTTTTTCAGCAAGATAACGCGCCAATTCATAAAGCAAAAACCATTACTGAATGGTTTAAAGAGAAGAAGATTAAAACTTTACAGTGGTCCGCACGGTCACCAGACTTAAACATTATTGAAAACATGTGGGGTGAATTGGCACGTCGCGTTTATGGCGGAGGCCGTCGATATTTCACGGTACAGGAACTGAAAACTTCAATAGCGACTGAATGGCAGAATATCCCTCAAAATTATGTGTTAAATTTATATAAATCTATTAATAACAGACTATTGTAAGTGATTAAGAACAATGGAGGATCTACGCATTACTGATCACTCCTTTGTTGATTTTTGTTTTACATTTGCAACAGAGCGTCAAAATTTTTGTCGCAGAAATTGTTTAAACGTTGGAGTAATAATTTATTATTTATTTCATATATTACTGGAGGAGATATTTTTAAGTTTATTTTACTTTTATGAATAAAAACTTAATTAGATATCTTGCTAGTTTCGCAAAGAAATGTTGTAACCCTTAAAACCCGTAACACATCTTACCGCGTCTAAGTTTTTGTCGGGGACTGTAAATTATAACAGTGTGAGGGGGTGTGAAGGTATGAGTTATTATTACTATTATAAACTCCTACAGCTGTAAATGTAATCTGGTAGTTGCTGTGGTAAGCAACTTGGCAATTTATATCACAATAAACGCTATTAAAGTTCCGTGTCATGATTATGAGGGCGGAATCGGGAGTTGAATTAACTGTAACAGTTGCGATATGATCGAAGTGCCAACAAATTTAGTTTGGATGACGCGATATTGTTTTGAATAAGGTTGTACAAGAACTTCAAGCTGCTGAGTTGGCGTCCCGGATGTGGTAAATTGCTGCAAGAGAATCTTGTGATTGGACCTTCTATAACGAAAGTATTTGAAAAATTGCGTTGAACTTTTTCAATCAGCGCTATGAATAATGCGTCGAAAACCACCAAACTACGCTAGCATATTCCAGATTACTTCTTATATAAGTAACGAACCGTAATTTAGCAGTAATATCTTGAAGTAACTGCGAAAAGTGCGTAAAACAAATCATTATATTTTTTGAGAAGATTTTTTTTAGAATAGGATACAACACTACCTTGGAAGCATTTGTCTGGGGTTTGTTGTAAATACATTAATTTCAGTAAATATTTTCAGGTTATCGGTGAAAATGTTTTATTACTCGAAGCAATCAAGCATGCCATTGATGAATAAATTGAAGAGCAAATTTGACCACTCTGGAACTCCCGATGTTGCAACATATTGCTCAAATGGAAATTCATTACAGTAAACACATCGCAATTTTTGATGAAAGGAACTAAACTCAAAATATATACGATCATGATCAGACTTATACAATGCAGAGACTTACTATGACAAAGGCAGACGGAGAAGAGTTAAGAAAATTTGAAAGAAGAAGTAAAGGAAGCTTTGAAAGGAGAGGATATAGTTAGATACATAAAGGTAGAGTCATGTGGGGCGAAGTCAAGAAGGAAATTACGAAATGGAAGCTACTTTCTCGGTATTACAGGGGAAGAGTACATTGTGTGCGTGGAACCTATTAATACAAATTGCCAGATCGCACATAACGCTATGAAAAAGAAATAGAGTATATGAGGTCATCATTGAAGTGGATTAAAATCATTCTTAAGAAAGGATGGGCGATAACTTGAAAGGGTTTCAACTCCATCTATTTCAAATAACACCGACCACGTAATGTTAATGGTTTTCCTACAAGGAGTGTTTGATTTATCTTATGTCGACACATAGTTGGAGCGGGACACAACTTTGCAGCTGGAGATCTCAGCAATCAAAACTACAATTAGTGCTATCCAAGCAATTCACCACTAACAGACATACTACTAACAGCAATTCAGAATGGCTATTACTTTAGTTGCATAGAATAAGACGATTTCCCACTCTGTTGCTTTTATCTATTACGAAGATAGTTTTCAGCGATAAATGTTTGGTGGTCTGCAGTAAACGCGCTTCAATGTTTGTAAGATACATCAGTAATGCGGGACTAGTGATGCCTAGCACACTGTACTAGCAATCTCGGGGTACCGGGTTCGAATCCCGAGCTCGTCACTCTTAGAGTAGTTTTCCTTGCTCCAAATTTGGCGAATGCTGTGAAGGTAAACATCTTAAGACGCCCTACAGGCCCAGGTGTAATAATAACTCATGGCCGGTCGATGCCATTCAAAATTGGAAGTGATAATGAACGGGTTAGAAAAGCTCTACTTCGTTATTCCTTTCATTCCTTCATAAATTTGTTAAAGCTTTCATCGGAGGCAATTGAAGTTTAAATCCCAGGCGAGAGTTTGAATTACGTATTAATGGCGCTTACAGAATTGAGGCAAACTATATTTCGATACTATTACTTTTCAATCTTAAAAAGTATTAAGCAATATGCGAGAACTATGACGATTTCTTTCTCCTTCCTTTTCAGCGATAATCGTTTAAATATTCCTTTCCTCATATCTCTTCGCGCCTAAGCAATACTATCTTTGGATTAATATGTACGGTTGGTTGCAAGTTATCGGATTCAATGGTAATTAGATGGGCGTAACTGCGATCCGTGCATTTCGCCGTGTATCTTGACCTAATCGAAAGGGGCTATTCAATGTACGCTGTTCTCGGTTTTCGTTTTCATAGGGAAACTGGTATTCTAAAGTTATACCGGTCACACGCTACGCACCTGCGGAATAATTTAATATGAAATTTCCTAGTGAATAAATCAAAAATATCTCTTAATATCGTTTATGGAAAAATAATTTGCCCGTAGATGTGAGACTGGTTTCTTTAACGACCATGTGTGGCGTCTACTGTTTGTAAAAAATATTTTGCCAATTCAGACGGCTGTGTCCAAAAAGGTAGGTTATGTTAGTTTTGTCCGAATAAGGTAACTGGGAGAGTTTGCTCTGAATTCATCGGAGTTATGCACTTTTATAACTGGATATTTGAAGAACTTTTTATGCTTTGAAGAAGCACAAAAAGATTTTTTCCGTTTCCCTCCTTTATTAAACAACCTGTATCCAAACAAAAACCTCAACGCACAACGCACAACGCTCAACGCTTAAAAAAAAGTTATAAGAAAAAGGTGCTGTAGATAGTGTCAAACGAATTTTTTTTTTTAGAGAAGACCTAAAACAATGTTACTCTAGTGATTGCCTTAATTAGGAAACCGGTTGAAAACTAATGTAATGTAATGTAATGTTTATTTTGTCGTTAGTTTAAGAAAAAACAGAGACATCGTCAAGTACAACAGGTAAAATCTAAGTTAAATAATAATACACAAAATAATAAAAGATAAAGATATAAATAAAACTTTAGTGTAAATAAAATATTTGTATAAATAAAAAGTGTAAATAAGTAAAATAAGTAAACCCATATGTGGACAAAATACAACATGAAATAAGTAAACGGTAATAATGAAGAAATAAGTGTTAGCTACTGAGAAACTCGGTCACACGGTATAGAACAATTTGTCAAGCAGATATACCCTGAGTTTACTTTTAAACTGGCGAAGTGTTACGCAGGCTTTGAGATCATGTGGAAGCCTGTTATAATATTGAATGGCTCTATAGTGAGGATTCCCCTCAAATAGAGTTGTCCTATGTCGAGGCACGTTCAAATCACGCGAGCCACGAGTGGTCATTGCATCATACACATTTCGGTTAAGGATAAATTTTCGCTGGTTTTTCTTGAAGAACAGTAGGATCTCCAGAATGTATAATGAGGGTAGAGGGAGTATATTTAATTGCCTAAAGCAAGGCCTGCATGAGGTTACTTGAGAAACCCCCACCATACACCTCACAACCCTCTTCTGAAGGACAAATAAGTCATTGGCCTTCTTTGAAGAACCCCAGAAGATTAGGCCGTATCGCATCCTTGATTCGATATAAACGAAGTAAAACATTCTGACAGAATCTAAATTAACACTTTTTTGCAGTTGTCGTATGCCGTATAATCCCGTGGACAATCTACGCCTCAACGCATCGCAGTGTTCTTGCCATTTAAGATGTGCAAAAAACTTACAGACGCGCATTCCATCAGGGATTTACCTTTAAAGGGAACATACAAACTAGATCAATTCAAACATTGTTGATGTAATTCTAGCTTTAATGTTGCAATTTCTTGGATTGAATATTACCAGTTTTCGCTTACGGCAGTGTATTCGACCATCTACTTCCAATTATATGCCATATTTTATTTCTTGAGACACTATTTGACTTTTTGGAATACGTTGAGCAAATCAATTATTTGTATTGTGACAACTCACATTTATCAAATATTGCTTATTTGTTTCTTAAAGAATGCTTTGATTATTTTGAATTTTCAAAATTAAACTTTCTTAACTTTTGATGGAATGAAGGATTTATATCCAGAATCTTCGAATACTTCGAAATTAATTAACTTATTGTATGGACTAATTTTTTCACAAAGCTTTCAATAACTTAAAAACAGTTGATATGATATTTTTGGAGTATTGCAAAAAACCGGCTTCAAGATAAATACTTTTGGTTTGTGTAAAATAAATTCTACTTAATAATAATAATAAACTTTATTACCCAACAGATTTACAAAAAAATCCAATAACAGGACATAATATAAAAACAAAGGAAATTATATACAGTATATAAAAAAAATATATATATCAAAAATTATACAAAATAATGTAATATAAAAAAAAGTTGTATTACTAATACTTCCTAATGCCTAACAGAAAAAAAAGCACTACAGTGGAGAAAGGTAAAAGAAAAATACAATGATGAATGGAAAAAAAAAGAAAAACTCTCACGCATGAAAAAACTGTATAAGTGGTTAGCCTTTCTGGACATATGCGCTAGTGGTGCTCTTAGTAACATGTTGGTACGTGCCGTAGGGGTAAAAACTTTGTAGATTACATGTTGATCTAATGGCCCTTTTTCTAAACTAAATACTGCTGACGTTTCTTATAATAATCCGCAGAATGATACTTTGCAGTACATCGTGGAGTGGAGCAAACTACGTGCTTGAGCCTCCTCCAAACAAATAAACTATGGCACCAGGGGTCCAATAATTTTATTGGATACGGGTTCAATGCTCCTCCCGACAATCCTATTCCCCAATTGATCTCCATTATTATTGGTAATTAATACTTACTAAATTTTGTCCTTGGCAATTCTGAGGTTGTTGGAGAAGCATAGCTTACGTACTAAACGACCCCAGACGACCTACCCCTTGTCAAGTCAACGGAAGGTATTAGCCAGGAATTGTACGCGAATCTTTGGAAATTACAAAGAATACAAACAATTTCAATCACGAGGATGGATATACGATCAACTGGAAGACCATCGGTGTTAATAGTCTGCCAAATTTTTTGATTCTTTCGATTTATGGTTATCGACAATTCCAGTTCATTGTGGCACATATGGGAGTAACTGCGATTGATTTTACTAGACCAACATGGAAAAAAAGCGAAATAATTTGACGATCTTCTTGTTTAATGTAAACACATGGTATATTCGGAACAAGTACGAATAATCTAGAATGAACGGCAATATAAATTATCATTTTATCTCTGTGGAAATATCTCATAATGTCACAATTAAAGTATAACTGCCCGTCGCATCCCACTTAATTGACTCGTAAACATCATCATGATCCATAAAACAAACTTCCTTTAACTTAAATAAGAAAAAAAAAGACTGATCCTAAAAAACAAACGCCCGCCACAATTTGCTTCTTATAAAATTGCAGTACATCTTAATAAACGTTCTCGCAGTCACGCGCCCGCCATCCCGCTACTTCTTCAGACACGCACAAAACGAAAGTTTCGCTAATTATTTTCGGCAGTAACTCTTATCTCGGAGGAATGGCGAGCAAAAAAAGGAGGCGGTGGAACTGCCACGAAATAAAACTTAATGTGCTATTAATGTCGGCGAGGAATAAAAGGGACAAAAACAAGCAAGCAACAACGGCAAAAGCAACAAGCCTCTAACAACAACAAGAGAAGAAGTTTTGTTTCCATTAAATCTACTGTACCATCTACGATCTACTGCGTTTACAGTACGATAAAATGGATGGGGAAGAGAAGATATCGGTGAATTATTTTTATGGCTTTCAGTCATTGTGCGCCACTCCCAGTCACTTTAGAGCAGCTATGTTAATTTCGTGTAATTACATCGTTGGAAAGGAGGGCATTATAAAAACGAGAATTGTGGGCGTATTTACACCCATAATAATAATCTGCAAAACAATTTGCTAGCTCGTGTTAAACGTTTTTGTTTTCGATATGAGCTTTCAATGAGCACTATTATTTTGCATTATTATTAATAAATAAATGATGTATATAAAATTAAATACAATGTCTTATGCATGGATGAGGTAAGATTTTTTTAATTTCCCGAGATTAGGCCATGGCGGAATGAGAACTCTTTTAAGCATGTTTTTCATAACATTCTTGCAGACTTTTGGTGTTATTGCGGTTAGATTATGGTTAGGTTATTTGTGCACACCTTTACCTTCAAATAGCCCGATAGCAAATAATCGACTTTCACGTCTTCAAATCAAAGGATCGGGGGAACCAGTCGATATCACCATTTTTTTACATTATTTTGGCCACGAGCTGTGTGGGATATAGCATTTGTTGGGAGTCTAGTTAGAAGCACATGTGCACATCATTTGGGCACAACAATGTTTGTCGCGACAATGATTACTTACGATAATCGCTGTTGTCACCTCTAGAATTCTCAAAGAAATACGGCCCAATGACGCTGCCGGGTCAAATGGTGAATCACACGAGAGTATAATGGTCGCTGGTGTGTCAAATGAGGATTTTCAGTACCCCGATAGTGGCTATTTTGTTTATTAACAAAGCCTAATCGAAATGTGTCTGGATGCTCATAATGATTTTTTTTTGCTGAAAATTGGGGGCGTCTGTACCGAACTGTAAGACCTGAATATTCCAACTTTGCCGCTGTTCATGGTTATTTTCCGGTAGCTCTTGCTCTGCTTTGAGAATTTTGTATTATGATGGAGTCATTCCGAATTACTGTGCAAGGTGTCTGTGTTTGCTTTATCTTCCAGTGCGCGCAAATTCTCAAAATTTATCATTTTGCATCACACGCTGCATGGTTCACTTGCTTAGCACCAAAAATTTTCTTTGCGTATTCACTACTGAACACTTACTTAAATAAAACGATTTCATAATTACAACACATTGTTGCTACGTTAGATGTCCCGTAATAAATTATTATATTATGAAGACAATTTTAAAGAAATTCGCACGGTCATCATTTTGCTTTCTTCTTCATTTACCTACAGTCGCATTCGTTCTGCTCTCTTCGCTAATTTCTATTAGCCCTTTTCTGTTCCTGACTACTAGTGCAATATCATCACCCATAACCTATTAATTGACGGCTTTTACTCATAATACCTCCCTTCCTGCCCAACTGACTGTCTCTTACAATTTTTTGTAAGACTAAGTTGGAGAGTAGCGACGACAGAGGGTCGCCTTGTTGAAGCCCGTCGTTGGCTTCAAATTCTTCAGCGAGTTCACGTATAACTTTAATATTATTTGTTTGCCCCGCGTCATTCCGATCAGCCTAATGAATTTGCGGGGAATGCTGAATTCTTTAATGACCTGGGATGGCTTTGCTCTTTTTACTGAGTCGTAGGCTTTCTTAAAGTCCACAGCAGGGAACTTGTACTCATAATATATTGTTAATAGTTCTTTCATGGTAAACATCTTGCCTATTGTTGATCTTCCTTTTCCGAATCCTGCGTGGTATTCTCCTATCTGTGACTCTGTAAGCCTTCCCTAATTTATATTTGATAATGGGGCCATTATTTTATAGACTACAACCAGAAGGGGGATTCCTCTGTAATTGTCACACGATGTTGCCTTTCACGATCACCCTTCTTTAGAACGTAATATTACGGTTAGCATCTCCCATTCTCTCCAATTCTTCAAAATGTACTCGATTTTCTACCGCATACTTTACGTTTTCCACGGTTAATCCGTTTCTTCCCGAACGCTTATTATCTTTTAGTTTTCCGACGACTTCATCTATTTCTTGTCTTGTAGGTTCCTCCATTCCGTTGATATTTTATGATTTTGGCTTTTGGTTCACGAGGTCATACAACAATATAAATTGTTGAATTTTCTTATCATGGTGATAACCATGGTTCTGTTGCACCGCATATGTATCAAATCTATTCTAAGAAGTTACATCGAATTATTTTTACTCTCTTAGTACAAGAGTTGATTATTCAGTGTTAGACCCGGTGTATTAAAAAAAAATAAACGGCATTTATGTCCATACGCTAATATTCTTGCTAAAAAAGAACCTGTCTTCTTTTCAATTATAATTTGATTTACCTGCTTATAATATTTCAGTAACGAATTACCGATTACACATCGAAAATGTTGATAAATCAATGTAGCGTCTCACGAAAATTCCTATCCAGCCGTTAATTGCGGTATACCTATTCATATCTATTGATATTCTACTATTCGTTTCTATGATATTTATCTGTGCGTTGAATATAAAATATTTGATACGCGCACCCCGGTCAATGGTAATATATCATTAACGTTTTAAAGTTATTTCGAATGGCTATGAATTAACATTCCGGTGCTTATTGCACCATTACGTAAGAAACGAAGTACACGCAAGTATGCGCTCATTCGGTTGTTTCTGAAGGCAACGGCTTCATCTAATTATTTTTGTAAAACACGTATGTAGGTATGTGCCTGACTAGATCTTGATGTAAAATTTCTTGCAATAGAGTTAGTTGCATGTTGTATCCGGATACTTTTTGAATAAGTGTATAATCTCCTTTCACCGTCACGTCGTAATTTTTTTCCAACGAATATATTTCTTGAATCCTCGACAATGTTCTCCAGAACCAAGCTGACAGCCTTTGAACTCCTCGCCCTTTGGGGACGACTCGTTTCGCAGACGTGGAATGTGCTTCCAGCTTCAGCTGCATCAGGTGCGCCATGTTCTTCAACTAATTGTTGTTGCTGTGTAACAAAAGCTCTGTTGGCAATTCGTACAGCGTAACTCCTCGGTGGTGGGCGGTTTTGAGGCTCTTGCACTATCTCGCAAGCAGTGTGTTATGAGAGATACTTGCTCATAATCATGTTTTCTTTGATATCTCACGGATATGCTGCATAAATCTGGGGAAGTTTTCTAACTTTATAGAACTTTGATCTAAGGCATGCAAGATATAAAAGACGTTTAAAACCCATGTCTAGCACGCTCCGCGAATTTAGCTCTGGTGAGCCACTCATCCAACACATCTTTTAGTGAACAACAATACCCTTACCCTCATTGATGCGGCGGTTCCACTTCGCAGCCCAACTTACTATGTTGCCTGAAGAAGATTACACTCTAGCGACAATCAACCCGTCACCCCTGCTAGCGCTGTAGATGGCCGTATTATCAGCGTTGATTTAAAGTTGTACTTCAGGGTGTTTGGGAATGTCATGGGTGTAGATTAAAAAAGAGTTACGGGGGGAAGAGAGCTCTGCGAAGTCCCCAACTTTTCTCCGTTCAAATATGAGAGAGCTAACTTTACTCAGCTGAAATCAATCTTACTCATTTTAAAAGCGATGCCGTCGTAGCGAACGGTATCGAACGATCTCTCCACGTCCAGGAAAACAGCCTCTCGCCGTTGGAAGGCGTCGTGATTTGTTTCCAACAATCGCAGCAATTGGAGGTTAGCAGATAACCCAAACTGTCCGCGACGTAAAGGGTTCAGGTCGACAGTTTCTTTTTTCAGCCTGGTCAGAATCACAGATTTTGCTTATTTGGAAATCGCGACTGATCAGTTTGTATCCTGGGAAAAACGGGCGCTCTCATCAGGCTTTAAGTTGGTGACAATTACGACACGCTTCCAAATAGATGGAAAGTGATAAAGAGAGAATAATCTATTGATGATTTCAACTACGACCTGCATCACGTTCTCTGGGAGGGCTTTCTAGGTACGTTGGTGGGCTATTCGATCGAGACTAGGTACTTCATTGTTCTTCAGTTGTTTAATGGTTCTTCACCCTCAATTAGCAAACCACGAAGGAAATCGCATATTTCGCAACTGTAAGCTTAGAAGGTGTATAACGTCGTTTAGATTAAATAAGTATTGAGCCATCGTTTCACTAACGTTCTGTCAGCAGCTCTTTTGTTCACTGGCGTACTGCTTTCGGAACTACAAGACTCACCAACGATACGTGAACACATTCCAACAACAAAAACAAAACAATAAATAACCATCCTTATTATTTCCTTTAAGCTGTTACTTCTATTGTGTCGCCTTCTTAAAAATATATAACTGAGAATATAATCTTGCTTGCAAATAGACATATTTACTATCTTAAATTATGCATGCATTTATACATATGTCCTCTTTAGCACTTAAAGCATTACTGTCAATCACATAGTAATCATTATACATGCATATGTATGTAAGCAAATTCTCGTCCCACACAACGCCGGTAACAAACGATTTCCTAGTTTTCAAGACAAGCCTTATACGTAGTATTTGTTACCGGAGATCACATGAATGGATCTAATCAACTCGATTTTCACCGGGCGAATTGATACCTGTCACAATATTTGACGTCCTAATGCATTGAAAGAAACAAGCCGCTTATTATCAGCATTTACGTTCGCCGCGAATAAAAAATGAACGAATACAAGCCATAGTAACAATTTGCATGCAATTTTCATCGAGCGTTTTAAGTGTACACTGCCGTTCAGTGAACTTCGGGCATACAATAAAAATCTATTATATCACACTGTATACAATTATTAATACATAAAATTAGAAAAATATTAAGCATACACTCTTTTCTAAGGGATTAAAGCCATAAATTATTATGTAAAGTAGAAATATTGCGACAACCGCAATAAAGTCCCTTTTATTATCATTCCAAGAATTTCTCGGAAGTGTCGATCTTTTGAAACGGGTCGTTTGGGGATTATTAACGAACAATACATTTAGGAAATATACCGCAGTATCATTCTTGTTTATTTATCACAGGCGTAAAGATATAAATTTGCTTCATTTTACTGTTAAACGTGTGTTGGTGTGCATCTGTCGTTTTTTGCGCGAAAGTTTTAAGAAAATTTACTTCAAAATGGCACGTGGCAAGCCTACCAGTGTAGAAAAACGTTCGCGCATTAATACGCTGTTTGAAGAAGGATATTCGGGGCGACAAATTGCTGAAAAAATAAATATGAGAAGTTCAACAGTAAATGACATCATAAAGCGATATCGGACAACTGTAACTATAGAAAATCGTGTTCGTCCTGGAGCATCTGGGAAAACAACAAAAGCTGAAGAATTGTATTATTAAGCAAACGCAATAGAAAATTAACAGCGCCACAAATAGCAGCCGAAGTCAATCGCGGCCGTGAAGAACAAGTTTCGCCGAATACGGTAAAACGTCGACTTCAACAAGCGGACCTTCATGGACGCATTGCCATTCGAAAATCCTTATTACGCCAGAGCGTACAGAGCAAAACGGCTACAGTGGGCCCGCTCTCATCTAGATTGGTCGTTAGATGATTGGAAACACGTGCTTTGGAGTGACGAGTCAAAGTTTGAGGTTTTTGGGCAAAATCGACGAGTTTATGTCCGAAGATCTAAAACCGAAAAGTGATTCCGAACTGCATTGTGCCAACAGTGAAGCAAGGGCGTAGTTCTGTGTTAGTGTGTGGATGTTTCTCCTTTGCTGGGACGGGAGATTTATGCAGAGTGCAGGGTGTAATGAGGAAGGAAAATTATTTTGCAATATTCCAGAATCATGCAGTGCCATCGGGATTGCATATAATAGGCCGTAACTTTACATTAATGAATGACAACGACCCAAAACGCACTGCGTTAGTGTGTAAGAATTATCTAAAGGAGCAGGAAGAACAGCACACCCTGATAGTAATGACATGGCCCCCACAAAGCCCAGATTTGAACCCTATAGAGTAGTTGTGGGATGAACTGGACAGGAGGATCCGAAAAATATGCCCAACTTCACAAGAACATTTACGGAATATTCTGCAACATGAATGGATTAATATTCCACAATCCGTTTTAACAAAATTTATCGAAAAAATGCCTAGAATAGTTCGAGCGGTGATTACCAGCAAAGGAGGTTTTTTCGATGAAAAAAAAATATAATGTTCAGTATGTTATAGAAGCCAGAATAACTTTTTATTTATTTATTTTTGTCTGTTTTACCTGTACATACAATAAAATTGCATTTTGTTTTTAGTTTTGTTTGTTTCTGTAACCTTTTCATGTTTTTTACCAACCGACCGAACTTCTCTGAACGGCAGTGTATATGTACAATATCGGACGTCGCCGGTAGTTCTATCACATACATGGCTGTTTAGCATAACACAGGTTTCCATTATTATAATTAACCTCAACCGATGTTCGCTGGACAACTAAAACATTGCGAGCGGGCGCAGAACACGAGTTTCTATAAATATTTCCCTGCTCACGCATAGGTAAAGTGGCATCGAGGTAATGTGTATTCACGCCATTAGGTGCTAAGAGGGCACGTGTAGACTTCCCGAATGTTTAGACTTATTTCAAAATAACGACAAGACAAATTGTTACATGCTGTAAGCGGAACAGAACCTGGAACGTTGCATAAGGTTGTATCATATTTATTCCGGTAGAGGAGCTAGTGTAACTCTTTAATTAGGCTGTGAAATGTTATTATTATCTTCACAAGTACACGTTTGTATTTGTTATTTTCATATGACAATTGCCTACACACAGAAAATAATGATTACTAGACGCAAGTGATAATTACTTGGAAGAAGTAAGCGGTTCTTTTATATATACGCAGAAGAATGTACTCTATATAACCAAGAATGTCGCTGTGTTGAAAAAATTGCTAAATTCACGAAAGCGGGTGCTCGTCCCAAATAAATGAATAAATTTTATTTAAAATACTACTTTGAAATAAAGAAAATACATAAAAAAAATGGTGGAGTCTGTTGATTGGCGCAACAATTTGGTAAATGTTATAACTTTGAGGGCAGCCCGTATATTCGACAAACATATGTAATCGTTCGGGAATTCACGTAACACTTTCTTGCGTTCCTAGTTGTTTGAAAAACTGCATTTCCCACCTTTTAAACCGCAAATTTCATCAACATATTCAAACCACCTTAAATATTCACCAAACCGACAGCCAGCCGAACGATTTATTCCAGCGTACGTATACAGCGTGACGCTTTTAAATTTCCCTCTCCAGCTTTTATTCCCGGCCTTTTTTTTCTCTACTATTCCGATATATAATCTAATTCGCGTGCGAATTTTAACGGGGGCGCTACTAAAGCACCAACCTACTAACGGGGAAATCTGCGCGTGATATGTTGAACATAAATCGTAATTCATGCGATGCGGGCATGCTAAGAGTATTTTAGAATAAATCACGAAAAAAGCGCGGAATTATAATGGATTCTCATGATATATTCGACACGTTTTCGACGAGTCCGGGCGGCGTATCGACATATACCGGCATTCGCCGACACACACGGACAACGTGGAATTTCGTAATGTACTGCTCGTCGAACAGGCAACGGCAAGAGCCACTGATGCGACGCGCGTTGGAACACATGTACAGTGCTTGCGAATAGCTATGCGTTCACGCCTTTTTTACGAGAGTAAATCAAAGACGGAATTGAAATTAAATGCACGCATATACAGGAAATGCAAAATTTACGTGTCTCGTGTTTTTGCGCATTTTATTAATGTTGTTGTAATTAATGCATCGTTATTTTCGAAAGGAAGGAAATTTGTAGCGTCGGCGTTTTTCTCCGTCAAGACTACGGACCGTCTCACACTTAGTGGCCGCAGTGGCGCATGGCAAAAATTGGCGAATTGATGGGCCATCCACCCTATTCATTAGATCTGCCCCTAGCACCATCTTTCTGTTTCGTGGACTCAAACCTTCACTCGGAGGATGGATATTTTCATCGAATGAGCAGGTTATCACATTCGTGTATTTCCACTACTATTTGAACGGAATATAGGGAAGAGAATATGCTGGTCGACTTACGAGAAGACTATGTTAAGAAGTAAAACTGAAAAAAAAAACTTTGTTTGCGTGATCGGCTGCAAACCCTTTCGACTACCCACGTACACGTACGTTTTGCAGGAACATTTACTTAAAATTGAAAACCTCTTTCATAGAGCGAAAGTACTCCCTGACTAGAAAATCCGCCAGCTTTCTGATAAATTTAGTAGCGTCTTTATTGCCAGTAGCTTATCGTATTCTCTTGTATTTGATTTCTCTTCCTAAATATATTTATCTGCTTTGTCTGTTGAAATCTTACCCTTAATTATATTAGGAAGATGTTCGGAAAAGATTCCTCAAATTCCTAATGCTGACTATTGGTAGGTTTGCCGCAGTCCAATCTCTCCTACGGTCTAGCTCAGTGCTTAATGGTTACTTTCTAACAAAGCATGAAAACTTTTTGGTCGTATTGTGGTAAATAAAATGCTGGAAACTACTCAATGAAGTGCATTTATTGTTAAGAGCGCAGGGAGAAAGATTTGCATAAAATATCTGATTATGATGAAATAAAGCAATGTAGTTAATTTTATTAATGTGTTGCTAAAGGCGCGCTCTGTAGACGTACGATGGCAGTCCAAACTATCATCGCCTTATTTATCTTCTGGATAAATAAGCCGATGGTAGTTTGGGCGGCCCCTGCATGTAAAATTGTTCGCCTCGCTGGTTAGTAAAATCTTCTCTTCTGGTTTTCAGCGAGAGGTAAAAAGGGATCGTACGTGTCTGATTTCAAAATAGTCAACAGGTTTGAACATGATGAGATATTGAATATGAATTTTTAGGGCATTGACAATAAATATTCAAGCATATTGCGGTAGCAGAATTAAGCGCAACTATGATTTTCTTAACTATGTATGTACAACTAACTACTCGATCGAGCATGCACTAATGATGTGAACTTTAATTAGAAATCCAAATGCACAAATAATTACGCTAAATAGCCAAACAAACCGGGTGAAACTAACAACAAATTACTGTAATTGTACTTCGTGTGATTATAAAAAAGGATATGCTTAAAACTAACTCACATTAACATCGGCAGTGCCGGTGACAGGCTGCGAGGTTTAGAGGGTTCAGTCCCGCTTGGGCGGGTGAGAATGACTTCGATAACGGTCGGCTCAAGACTATTGGAAATTGTTGAGCGGGATCCGCGTTGATGACCATTATAACGTCCGTACCGCAGTACGTATTCCGTACGATCGGCTCCAGACAAGAACAGAATGTCCAACAAAAGATCGCCAGAAAATAAAGCTTTGTGCTCGATATCACACTTTCGTGTTATGCCCCTTGGTAAATGCGTGTGTTGCGAAAGCTCTAGGTCAACGGATGCTATCAACAACCAACAACATCTAGAGAATATCCCAAAGTCAGCTCCTGAAGCGAAAATTTTGTATCATGACGATCACAACCATCACGAGAATGGAAAGCGTTGATTAAAATATCCGCTAGACTCCCAGACTTCATAACCAACTCATCAGATTAAAAAAATTGCCAATTTCAAAAGCTCGTTCGCTTGAAACTTAGCTTCCTATGCACAAGATAAAAGCACCGACATTTTTGCGATTAGCTGTATATGTCTCTACTATGTACGGGACTCCTGCTACCACTACCGTAAAATTAAAAGATAGACGTAGTTGCACCTGCGATCGTATATCGAAACAAACAAATATCGCTTTCATGTCGTTGTCGTTTGGGTTAGTCAAACATAGAGATATCATATAGAGGATAATAAAAAAAGTAGCGAAAACCGAAGGGCTCGTGGTGAATTTTGAAATTGTTTAAAGGTATGTATACACGTTCCAATATTATTTAGAGAAAACGTTCGTGTGAAATAAACATTATTATGTTGAAGTTAAGGGCATGCTTCCTGGTAGACGCTGTGCAGTCGAGTCTTATCGGGCTGCAATGTAACAAAGCAACTGAATACTAAATAGCTCCAGAAGTTATGAGAAGCTCCAAGCTTATACAGCGTGCTCAGTGAGGTATGGGATAACGCGGTATCTTAGAAATTAATGCATATTTTAAAATTCTGAAAATATAAATGTCCGTTAGGGACGCATATTTCATCGCCAACTTAGTTCTTTTTTTTTCGACAATTTCGAACTGAGACTGCTAACATCATGTTTACGGCTTCAAATGAAGAGCATTACGATGATATGATAATAATTTATGAAGGGTGTAAACAAAATACAAGAACTGTACAAGCATTGTATGGCACTAGATTTCCTCATCGACGCCATCCAGGAAAAATCCATTATTTTATTGTTCTGAAGCTAAATGTGAAAATCGAAGAAAGACAGCAACAAGTGGAGCTAACAGAATAGGTTTATTGGCAAGTGTTGCTTAAAATTTTCTCACGTCTATAAAAAACCTATTACAAAGATCCAATAAATGGGAACCATTTAAAATACATTTGGCAAACGGGGTTTACGATGGCGATGAAATTCGTAGACTTAATTTTATCACGGAAGGTTTTGTGGAAATTTCTTCACAAATTCCAAATTTCCTTAGCTCGTGTTCCGTGACCTAACGAGACCATCTTTCCAAACAACGCAATAGTCAATAGTCAAAGGAAAAAAAAACCGTTAGATCTGTCAGAAATACAAAGTCAAGCGATTCATTCCAGCGCGTTTGCGAATGTGTACGCACCTTGACACCAACGAGCGCCGACGGATAGACGGACGATCGGTCAGTTGTTCGGATAGCCGGAAAAACGGTACCTATTGGGAAGTTAAATAGACGAGCAGGGATAAAAAGGTACCGGTCACGGGCGGCCGGTAGCAATCGGTAACATGTGCGGCGACTCTGAACCAATTATTCGTAATTTATACGGAGGTGACGGGCGCTTAAACGCGCCGTATATTTAGAAAATACGCCGTCCGCACGGTGCGGAAATAATCGCCGAATAATGCCGCCCCTAAATGGAAGGATTAATTTCAATCAGATGGACCCCTTCGCTCTCCCGGGATGTATGAATTTCGACGTCTGTATCGTCAATCAATCGATTTATTATCGTTTGGTTTTGTTATTACGCAGATGACAAATGAAAATGTTTTTCATGAAAAACATGACGACATAACCCAGCTGGTTTAAAATAGTATCTTCTTTTAGAATGTTTGTCTACCACAATGGGAGAAAATAATATAATCTTGCCTTGTTTATGATTATGTATCAAGCACCCACTGCATTTATTAGCTACATGTGTAATGTGTATAAAGAAATGATTTTTAAGGTTTTTTACCTCAGGCAGTTTTAAAGGCTATTAAGGCCTATACACATGAACCTGGCCTAATACACGAAGGTGTGTACAATCTAAGGCAACTGAGACACAACAGCTACGTGACGTTACCCAGAGTCTCAAGCCATTAAGGGATCGAAGAAAAACGCAGAGAAGCTGGCCAAAGAAGCATCAAGCATGCCTTTCATGGCCTACACAAGACAAATAATTAAGGTATGGATGGATCTCATACTGAAGATCTACCTTGCTGAACGATAACCCTAAAGTATTATGTATTCAAACTAAGAAAAGCTAAAGATCAAACCCGCCCTTTATGCCGAAAAGAACTGGAAATACCAGAACACATTTTATGTAAAGGTGTCGTGATCAGCTGAAGACGACACCAACATTTCAGTAGACTTTTACCCACACCTAGTGAATTGAAGAAAAAAGATCCTACAGCAGCACTGAGATTCATTAAAAAGGGCATTTTGTTACAATAAATCTATTAAAGCGGTAGTGGTTTAAGGCATCTGTGCCATGGTCCGACTATAATAATAAATAATAAGTTCCTTTAATAATATCTTCTTGATCTGTTGTCTTAATTTTAAACAAATGACAAAAAATGCTTTGCTATTGACAAATCAGGGTTCTGCAATACTCATTAATATTGTAAATACTTTTCTGAACGCTATCCCTCACAAGCCTATTCATAAACTTTCCTTTTCACCCTGTAAACGCTATTAAATTAAACTCGGAAAATACTTCCTCCTTTATAAAAAATGGCCTTAATGTGTCAAGCCAACACCTACTTCAACACTAACAGTTACAAACAAGAAATGACTTCCTTTTAATAAAGATTTCCTAACGCAAAATAAACATTAACATTTAACCGATAGAAGCGGAAATAACTCGTTACGTCGGCGAAGATCAGATGTATGATAATTTAATGTTTATTACAGTAACTACAGTATTATTGCAGTGCCTGTTCAGTCGACTATCCAGTCAATAACCACTTTTCTTTTTTTGTAAAATTATGTGTTAGAAATTGAAAATGACGCAATATTCCATTTTAATGATTCCTACGTGTAAATACGATTTTCTATCACCGTGATGCTTGTAATTATGAACTTAAATTGAGTATTTGTACAAGCTCGCCATTATTTATTTGCGTGGCACTGTAATGACACGTCGTTTAAATTTATAAGAAAATAATTAATTAATTTAGTTATCACCGATATCCGGTGTCTTGCGCATTTCCAGGAGCAATAAAAAAAGCCTTGGCATTATTATAAAGAAGGACAGGATATTCGAAAGCAATAAAAAAATATATTGATGTTAACCGTTATCAACTAATTTGCATTTTATTGTGGTGGTGCAATTCCAATAAGTACGAGTGCGTACAATTTATAATTACATATAAGTAGTCTTATTATTTTATAATAATATAATAAATAAATGCTTTTTCAGTTAATTACTGATACAGATGATGGTACGAAAAAATTCTATTGCGTGCGTTAGTTACCTTGAGAATTATGTGAATTTTAAATAAAGTTCTTTTAACAGATTTTAAAAATGTTGGTATCAAAAACTTAAGAACAATCCTCTTTGAAATAATTTGAAAAATATGAATTTTGAAGAAAAAAGCATTGGAGGAAAACCAACTTCTGGAAGTAACAACCACCCAGTATTGCTTCTAAAATTTACATGAAAAATATTTACTTTCAAAAAAATTCTAAAAAGGGCCTATTATGTGCAAAATAATCGTCTGATTCAAAAAAATGTTGAAAAATATCAGCTCTTCCATTTAAAAATCAAAAGACATTGCAAGTCCACTATCGTAAAGTGGTCCAGTATAACCCTCCAAAATGAACATTTTTAACTAAAGTAATAGAAAAGTTACAGGGTGTGTATCTGATGTGTTATTTCCATTTAATCTGGCATTTTTTGAAGAGCATAAACAAGAAGTTAAAGATAAATAAGAAACAAATTTAAAGTTGTCGAATATATAAGCAAATGCTTCATTAGTCATGTTGCGCTTAGGGGGCACCCTGATTTTTTCATGAAATGTACGTATTAAGTATATTTCGGAAAAATGTCACGGTGCCCCCCAAGCGCAATATGAATGATGAAGCGTTTGCTTATTTGTTTCATTTACTTGGAGCACGTCTAGGATCGTCAAAAAATTATAGATAATCACCATCGACAACTACTACAACATACAAAAAGATATAACGCAAAATAATTTTCTTTCTAAATAATTATTTGCTCAGCAACTTTAAACTTTATATTTGGAAAATTTTGATATTATACATAAAGCTACTTCAGAAAAACAAATTAGCCAAATCTATCCAGGGGTTGATTTATTAACTTCCGGCTTAACTTTAATAGTCAAATATCAATTTTCCAATAAAACTTGTTTCATAAAATTTAAATAATAATAAATAAATAAGGCGACTATGAAACATCTTAATATGTCGAAAAAATTCTATTTAAGGAACTATATTCATTACAGTATCGATAATCAGAAAATCTAGGTAACGCTGATATAATGTTGCATAATATATAACATTATTAGTTTAATTTAGAGCGCCTACCAGAGCTAATAAATATACAAAACTAAAGGTATGTTTAAATGAATATGTGTAGATACGTTTGCGTATTTACGTACTAGAAGCCTAATTAAGCGAATGGTACAGCAAATAGGTCAGTACCAAAGATGTAAGGGAATGTACAATATACTGCAGTCATTATATTTTAATTGAATTTGCTTCCTGTTGGCTTTGCTTTGTAAATCATTCTTTTGTTTATGTGTTGTTTTACTTTGCTTGTTACTTGTTTTATGTTTTATATAAGCATGTTATATATTGTTGCATCTACATTTTTATTACCCCATTAAAACATCTGCCAAGAACCGCAGCATAATGTAAAACATAACAGTCGTTGGTTACAATTTTTTTTAAATGTGGTAAAGAAGGTCATAGGAGAGAATCCATCGCTTGCTATAAATACCAATTATTTCATTTCCTGATCTGCTTCTTCGAACTGCATATTATCTTAATTTCCTTCAAAATCACACATGTTGGGAATATGTAGCGGTTGCGCGGTTAACAGTCGGTAAAGTTAATTGCTCATAATGATACGCGTACCTGGGAGAAAATTTAGACTTCGGCAGCGTAAAGGTACAGTTAGATAATTTGTAGGCGATTGGGTTTATACAGTTCATCAATATAAGGTACAAGTCATGATTTTCTGGGAACACATCTAATTTTAAAATGAGTTATAATGTGCCGTTGGAAAATTAATTCGCTTACCTGAAGCAGATTTGAATGTTCGAAGTTGTCATTCAAAACCCCCGAAAATAAAAAGTCCATTCGGATATTAAAACTGGAGAACGCAGAGCACGGTGCTCGATTGTGTTCGTTTATTTAAAGGAATATTTTGAAAAGCTTCCATGGCGTTTGGTATAAAGAACCCCGAGGCCCGAGCAAATTGAAGAACATCAATTGCTTCCATAACAGGGGTGACGATGTTATTCTAGCAAATGTTCCAAATCCACATGGACGCGTTCGAAAATTCCATATACTTGGTATACTTGGATACATATAATACACTCCTGAAGCCAACTGCATTCCATCTGGGAATAAAATAATGTCGTCACTCGCTAATACATATTGGCATTCTATCGTGGCCAGAGGAGCCAAGGGCGAAGTATAAAAGGATTACGTGGTATTGTACCACAGGTGTCCCACGAAGTAAAGGCGTTAACCAGAGGCGAAATACCGGCTCAAGTGAGTTAGAAGGTGCATAAAGCAGCTGCTCACCACCATCAGCAGAGTGGCAAGCCAGGGCCTCCACCGCCACTACGAGAGCGAGAATACGCTGTTCATTTCCCGCCAGCGGACCGCACCCATAATCACGCTAGGTCTCTCATATTTATTTTAATTCATGATTCGTGATATCATTCAAACTTTTTTTGTAATATAACTCATCTTTACTAGAGAACCATACGACCTGAGAAAGCTGTGTGCTACAAGAGTCTCTCATTAATATTTAAAGCATTTCACAAGTAAGTAGTCAATTTCTTTTCTCCCACGTATCGAATACGTATGAGATGGACAAAACTTCACCAAACTTACCCACACTTTGGGGGTACTTTGGATAACACGAGACAATTCAATAATAGTGAAACAATGTTGCACCACGTCTCACATGGTGATCCAGGTTTAACAAAATTGACCTAAGATCTACATAAATAACGAGCTACACAACTAGAAAAGAACTAAGCGAAAAGACACTCTTTCTAACATATTATCTCTTGCCACTTTCTACATTTCGTAAACAAAGACTTTCTAAGATTAACAAGCAAAAGGCGCAAATATCATTCATTTCACTCGCATTTCCTGTTCACGCGATTCCGCATTCAGTGTTATCCCCACTGGATAAGAAATGCTCTCTCAGTAAATCTGGCTGTTGGCCGCAAGCTCATTTACTACTAGACAATGATCCCGACGAACTTGACGTGTATTGTTGCTGCGAATGATCTATTTCAGTCGTCTTTTGCATACGAATACGTTCTCAAAACAACGCGTGTATGAAGGTGGGATCATCTTATACGGATTTGCCTGGGCGAGCAAATCTGTGCGGTTTACCTCGTACATCGATAAAGTTCACACACTGGGAGCCTTCTCGCGGACTTTTAGTTATCTATTTGTTGGCATGAAACGAAGTCGCTTATTAGCAGTAGCGACTGCGGTGATGGTATAAAATGGTATAAACAGAAAAAAAGATCCAAATGGGTAAAGGCTTGGCTGCTCAAGAGAAGAACAATATCACATATTAAGTTTCTAAATGAGTTAAGAGAAGAACCTTTAGATTGGTTCAACTATACGAATGGACGAGGAGGATTTACAACAACGTTGGGATTCCATTTCACCTCAGGCTTTGGGTCTGATAATGCTAGAAATTTGTGTAATATATGTCGTTTTAAGAAAAATATATCTGAATGTACAGTGACTGCATGTTATCTTCTGGCGTTCGTTGGGAGTTGTTGCAAAGCGGAGCTGAACATTATCAAGTGGTCCATAAATTATGTAGGAGCGTTAAATTGTTGCGTTTGTTGTTAGATGGCACCATATTGTATGCATCACAACGACTATTGGTCGGCCTACTTTATCTAAAATTTTATCTGGTTTAGTTCTGACTTGTTTCCTTGCTGACATTGATGTTATCGTGCTAGATAGTGAACGTGTACTAGATGTACTCGATAAAGGACGATTTGCATTTCCATTTGAGGCTCTGCCTGAGATTTTCCTTGTAAGCAACAATAAAAGTTATTTTATTACAATTTCCCAAAACAGAATTAGACTGGAAGTTAATTGGAAGCAATTTTAGTAATAATGGCACATTGTTAACAAAAGACAAGACAAAGAAAAATTACTAGTTTGGTGAACTACAGGGCGAAGTTCAGACAGTTTGCTTTAAAACCTAAACCCTGATTTAAAAAAAAATGTAAAAACAAAACAATGATACGTATATACATATCACAGAGCAACAGTACCATTCACCTATGCATATGATAAGGTATTTAATTAATTAGTTTTCATTAACGAATAGAATTTCTCTAATTTTTTAGGACCCGTTGTTGGAAGACCCGACCAAATAATTCACCCACAGCATAGTGGTTCCTTTTATTGGAATAAAGGCACTAATAGTCTTGTATTAATAGCAATAGCAAACGCAAAGTATTAATTTATTTCGTATTGTTTTGGTACAAATGGACGTGTATCTAATGATGACGTAATAAGGAATATATTAGTTTTTCAAAAGTTGGGACAATACTTTGAATTTACCACCTCAAGAATGGCAAATCTTCTCTTCCATTTGTGTTCATCGGAGATGAGGCATTTGCATTGAGATGTGATTTTTTAAAACCATTCAGTTAAAGAGAGCTCGACAAAAACAAAGGGATTTTCAATCAGACTGTCTAGAGCATGGTGGATAATCGAAGATGTATTCGGAATTGTAGCTGCGAAAATTCCATCCGATTGATTTACGATTTAAAAATATTGAAAAAATTGCTGAAAAAGGCTTATTGTGTTCCACACGATTATTTACTCAAAAAGCGACGAGACAATTATTATTACGGTGTAATATAGGCATTAAAAATCTTGAAACCAGGAAACCAGAACCAAATACGTTACTTGACCTACATCGCGTAGGCAAGGTATTATGATCATTTCAGTTACCTTTTCAGAAGGAGAATCTTCTATATTTAAAACGCAAAAAAAAATCGTGGAGTCCGTACGACTTGCCGAAGTAAGTCAAGTTTGCCATGCAAAAATCAAGCATCAGATTTTTTTTCTCGACGGGGAAGTCCGCGTGTTTAACACGCTTTGCCCGTTCAATCTACCTCGCCCCGTACCTCTAGATAGGCATACAAAGAAGACGACTAGAGAATCCGATACAGTGTAGTAGCAATCAATTTATTAATACGCGACCTTCGTATATTTGCTGTTTACGTATTGTGCGCAGGCTTTCTCTTGTAAAATCTCGGAAACCTGTGTGTTCGTGCCAAATAAATTGAGTGGTTGGACGTATATGCAAACTATGTAAACATTCTCGGTTAATATTATTGAGTCTGCAGACTGCGTCTATGCGATAGGTATTTGAACTGTGTCTTTTATATTGATTTTCCCGACGAGACGTATACATGCATGCATAGAACGCTAGCGCGTGTACAATATGATGTTACTTTGTAGTAAAGTAGGTGGCTTTATGAGACGGATGCCCTGTTAGTTATTCTATACGTACAATATACACTTCCGTCCATATTAGTTCGGACACCTAGTAAAATGTTGTAAACTCTACTAAAAGATAATATAATTACGTTCATATATAAATAACATATTTATATTAGGTCCTTTATGAAGTTTATAACCAATTGTACAGGCGAACTTCCAAGAATATCGATTAGAGAATGATTAAAAACCTATTATATTTCCATGACCCTATATAGTAATTTTCAGCATAATCCTCATCGACACAAATAGGATTATTTTTGGGGCAATACTGCAGGTAATAAATTTACAATACTCTTTGGTGTGGGAGCAGGCAACCCGAAAGATTATTGCGTATTGATAAATGCTTTAGTTTCTAAATAAACCTGCGTGTGCGTGTGCGTTAGTATTAATAGCGTATTAAAGTTATTAAAATGCCGAGAGGAAAACCGACAAGTTTAGAAAAGCGCTCTGTAATTGTTGCTTTTCATCAAGAAGGTTATTCAGTGCGTCAAATTTCCGAAAAAATACATGTTAATAAATCGACTGTTAGTGATATCATTCGGAGACATCAACGCACGGGCAGTTTAAGAGATCGGGCGCGTTCAGGTCGTAAGAGAATAACAACTCACGCCGACGATGAGCATATAACATTGCTGAGCAAGCGAAATAGGAGACTGACAGCACCAGAAATCGCCGCCGAAATGAATCGCGACCATGCAAGAAAAATTTCTGTTACTACAGTGAAAAGAAGATTAAAAGTTGCAAATCTTCACGGCCGCATTGCAACAAAAAAAACCCTACTTTGACGGGGAAACAGGCAAAAACGGCTACAGTGGGCAGAAACACATAGAAATTATACAGTGGATAATTGGAAAAGGGTGCTATGGACTGATGAGTCAAAGTTTGAGGTGTTCGGACAATCAAGGCGCGTTTTTGTAAGAAGAGCGAAAGGCGAAAGAATGTTGCAGGATTGTGTAGTGCCAACTGTCAAGCAAGGAAGAAAATCTGTGCTTGTTTGTAGTTGTTTTTGCTACGCCGGTACAGGAGACTTGAAGCGAATCGAAGGTATTTTGCGCAAAGAAGGTTATTTAGAAATACTGCAAGCAAATGCAATACCATCGGGGCAACGTCTAATCGGCGAAAATGTTGTATTCATGCAGGACAACGACCCCAAACACTCACCGGTAATATGTAAAAATTTCTTAAATGAAGAAAAAGATAATGGCACTTCACAAATAATGACATGGCCGCCGCAAAGCCCCGATCTAAACCCCATCGAGCTGTTATGGGATGAACTGGACAGGAGGATCCGAAAAGTATGCCCTACCTCCGTAGGCCACCTGTGGAACATTTTACAAGAGGAATGGACTAATATGCCAAATAGAGTCTTTGAAAAACTAGTGGAGCGGATGCCTCGGATTGTGAAAGCTGTTCTTCGCGAAAAAGGGAGTTTCTTTGATGAACGGAATGTTTAAGAAGTTTTTGTTTATTTTTCGTTAGAATTATTTTTTTTTACTTTTATACTTTAATTTTAATCGCTATTAATAAAATGCAATAAAAATTTTAAGTTTTGGAAAAATGAGTTTGAATATTTTCTCTTTTTTTTAACATTTATTTGGGTGCCCGAACTAATATGGACGGTAGTGTACATATGTGGGGATATGCAATTCTGTACTAAGGTGGACTACTACACATTCATGCATTGCATATCCATATTATTTGTACCAAGATTTACGCCGAAGTAAATATTGATTGGTACTGAAAAGATTTCAAAGGAGGAACGTTAAATATCGTTACGGAGAATTACGTCAGAAACCATGAGATAACTAATTGCAAGCCAATTGAATTTATTGTCTTTGGCTTAGCGAAAATCTATATTAAGATTCTTTAGAAAACATCATGTGTTCTGACGAATGCAGTTTTGGACGAGAAAGATGTTGTGTGAAGTAATAATCACTGCTAGGCTGTTCAAAATTTTATTGAAAAATTTAATCGTTTATTGCTAGGATCTTTAATGTCGTAGAAGTATGAAGTAGAAAGTTTAACAAAATCCACCTGTCACCTGTGATCGCCAACATCTTTATGGAAGCGTTCGAACAAGAAGCCATCGAATCTAGCAGGATGAACCCTAAATGCTGGTACAGATATGTAGATGTCACCTTTGTCATATGGCCACACGGAGCAAAAACTCTAGAGGAATTCCTGCAACACATCGACAGACAACACGCAAACATTAACTTCACTATGGAAATCGAAGAAGACGGCACCTTACCATTCCTAGATGTCCTAGTGGAGCGCCCTGACAGCAGCAAACTGAGCCACAGTGTATACCGTAAGAAGACTCACACAGACCGGCACCTGCATGCAACATCTCACCACCATCCTCAACAGAAGAGATCCCTCATCAACACATTGTTAAGAAGAGCGGAGAAAATCAGCGACAAACATCACAGGAATAGTGAAATACAACACGTCAAAAACGCCTTGCAGAAGAACGGCTACAGTAAAAAAGATATAAGGAAGCCACAAGAGCAGAAAAAAGACGAAGACCAACAACAACCAGCAGGATACGCATACCTTCCGTACATAGCCGGAGTCACCGACAGGATAAAAAAGACCCTAGGGGAGAAAAACATCACCACACGTTTCAACACGGTGACCAAAATCGACCAGCTACTCTCTCCAAACAAGGACGTGTTACCGAAACTACGAGCAAAAGGCACATACGAACTGAAATGCCAATGTGGAAAAAGCTACATCGGTCAAACAGGACTGAGTATTCAGTGCAGAGTGAAAGAACACGAGAGAGACGCACGCCTTAGGCATATTGCAAAATCTGCAGCAGCAGAACACCTGCACCAACAAGGAGACCACCGCATAACTTACAGCGACGTTAAGGTATTAGCCAGGACCCGCCACTACTACCCGAGGATAATACGGGAATCCACAGAAATAATGAAGAACACCAACAACTTCAATCGCGAAGACGGATACAAGATCAGCAACACGTGGAAGTTATCACTACGGAGTCGTCATACAACGAACGACGCGATTCAGCGGAACGGAACGGTTATAGATCAGCAAAGCAGAACGGTTATGCATCAGCAAAGCGGAACAGAAATAGGATATATAACGAGGAGCAACGGACAACAACAGCTTTACTACCCTTTAGAAATCTTCTGAAGAAAAACATTAACTACACGACATCATCCGAAAAACATTTCTACTATGGATTACGGTCGTGAAAGCCTACACTCACTCCTGTATTTCCTTACCTCGATATTTCTTACCGAACAGATATTTTCCTTTATTGTACAACTCTTCGTAGACCATTTTAGTCCAAATAAATACACAAACGATTACCATGATAATGCATCCGCTCGCGAAAGCGTCGCATGTTACGTAGCCCTTACAAGTTTTACATTTTATTTGACATTTACATAGGAATCCGCGTTATACCGGTGGAAGAGAATGCTAAGGTATGCCATTCATAAATAAGTTTTCAAGGCGATGTTTTAACCGCAACAACAACAACAAGAAATCACGTAAACGTATTGACCCGTCAACTACAATCCAGTGTGGGCATTACGCTATACATGCAATAAATTTCCGGAGTCCACCATATTCTTCGTATACATTTACATGAATCACATTAGGAGTTCTTGATGGGAGGTAACTGCCCATCTGTGCATACACTTGATGGTAAATTTAATAGCGTCGAAACGTGGTAATAACAGGAATGTTATTGAAAACGATATTGCGCTATTAACACCGAGTAACTAATAGAGAAAGCTGGCGCGTAAGACAATGTAATAATGGTCGATGTTTATATTCGAATTGACGTCGAGAATCACGGCTCATAATTTAATTTGAAATCTTATACCTACGTAAATCGTGCCTGGGAATGCGTGGGAAAATGCGTCGAAATATTAAGCTGGAATAACAGTCTCATTGACTTCACGATCGCTTTGAATTAGAAAATAGTTTAGAAGGAGTTCACTTGCCACTGTTTCTGTGTATTATACGCACGCTTACAATGCAATATCAACGGTTATGTGCGCTCACAACCCGAGAACGTTCAAAGTAACAGCACCAACGTCCGTTAAACGAGAGAATATCAAATTTCATCTATTTATCCATAAATTTTCTCGTATCGTTTCATTGTGCTTCCCATCCCTTCAGTGCTAGAATCCACACATCGTAAGCGAGTACGTTTGACACTGTATTTACTTAACACGATCAAACGCAATCAGAACCAATAATCTAAAAGTTGCAGATAGATCTGAAAGGTTATTCTTCCCGACTTGCTGAGGTAAAACACAAGCCCGACATAATTTATGGTTATTAACTTAAAGGTAAAGGCCTCATACGTTCGATGTAAATTTTAATACAAAATTTATAGCCGCCTTCTATTTAGATTTGGTCGCAGTAAAATAGATGCAATTTATTGCTTACGTAATTTACGACTTATATGCTATTTCCGTATAGAAACATGATCGCTGGCATTCCGAAAAATTTCCATTAAAATAGAAGTGATCGTCAAACGTCCATTTATCTCGTCGTATAGAGTAGTTGTCTGCGGCATAATTGAATATTAGGACGCGATGCATACCTGATTTAGCAGCACCAAAGGCGTCCGTCTAACAGTGGCATCATCGCATCGTGCGCCTTATAATCTACAACGCCTTAAACGTACCGTTTCGGAACTGCGTTTATTAGACTGTAAAGATTTAAAACGTCAACAATTAAATTCGTCGAGTTATTTACGAAAGTCGATATTTTATGGTAGTGTGTGGTAATCTCGGTGGAAATTACATTATCTGACATTGATGTAATAGCCGAATAAGTACTGTCGAGGGATCACTAAACGACTCTGATGATGCTATAAAATATCAAAAAAAAAAGTCGAACATTCTGGTATTGATCCTTAGGTTTAGATATACGTTTGTAAATCATTCACATACAGATTTTACGTATATGTTGAGGAATATTGATAATTAAGGAATTATTGAGTTCATTTCTGTATTTTATGGCAATGTAAGTTAATTGTTAATAAGTTACGTTAATTGTGAAGAAAAACAGTAATTACCAGCGTGGGTTATGATTCCATGAAATGTGGACGATAGTCTCTTAAGAACAAAATAAGTTGATTATTACCAACCTTTTTTTATGTTCCTGTTACTTTGAAATTGAATGCTTTTAACAGATGCAAACTTGATCTTAAATCAAGTCATCTTTTTTGCCAATTTCTTTTTATTATTGAGATACGAGACGTCGTGAAGGAATGTCCAGTCCCGCCTATTGACGTGATCATTTCCAATTTATTGGAAAAAACACTGGAAGGATGCAAGATTAATGACGCGACAATTAGTAGTTTCATTAGAGGCTTCAGAAACTATGGTTTTCAGGGTTCTAAACGGGTACTTTCGAATGAAAAAAGTTAGTGTACAATAGAACCCACGAATGCTTTCGTTATTTCAAATACGTGTCCAGATGGAGACGTGTGAAGAATTTTTAACGCTTTGCGGAAACGAACCGGATCTGATTATCAATCGACTTGTCACTGGATATGAATCGTGGTGACACCGGCTCAGAGCAAGAATCGATACAGCGGCGTATTAATGGGTCCAGCCTTCCCAAGAAGTTTAAAGTCACTAAATTTAATTGTTTTTCGAATTTTTTTTCATGCCTAGTCCGGGAATATAGAAACGACCCCTTTTATAGGTTGCGTATGAGCCTATTTTATGGAAGTTCTTTTGCTACGTACTAAGAAGTGTGAGTAAGTGGTTAAAAGAATAATGTGAAAAGTCTAAGACAAATATGCTGCTATAATTCTTCGTGCATTGTGCACAATCTTCATCTGATGCTAACTCGAAACTGTTGACTGCCTACAGACTGTTGGTAGGCAAACGGACGATTGAGAATTCTGGGAGCCGGTTCGTTTACACGCTGAATAGGTTAAACTGCTCCTGGAAAAGGTTAAACTGATCCCGAAACAGCTTGAGCGCCTCCCTCAACAGCTCCTTGAACAACTTAACTTATTTTTGGAGCAGTTTAACTTGTTCCAGAGGCAGTTTAAGCTGCTTAGGGAGCTGCTAACCACATCAAGGGAGCCAGTTTCTGGAATTCTCTGCGAATCCTGGGAATTTCATTATCGCTTTTTCTCACAATCGTATGCGTACTATTTTTAAGCAAAGAGAAATTAATTGTTTACAATCTTTTCCAGAATAATTTTATTCATTATTCTATTACTATGCTGCCAAGTAAACGGTCCATATTCTCTTATGCCGCGTGCAAAGGTGCAAATGTGCTTCGAGTAATCTAGCATTTTTCTCCACTAAAGCTTTGAATTAAAAACTTTAGCTGCAAATATTTGCTCATTTTCATTTCCTTCCTTTCCTCTACAGCTTTACTTTTAAATTTAGTAACTATTAATCTATAATGTATAATGTTGTAACTATTGTCAAATAATTGGCTGAGGAAATCGAGGCCTCATGTTGTAACATTCTAATCCGAAAAACTGGAAGATCAACTGGATATATGGTATATCTTATATTATCACATACATACGAGGCAATGTGTTCCACATATGTTGCAAGTGTACCTAATTTCTTATTTTTCTCTTTTTTTCTAAACCTTATCTAACAAAACTTGCTATGTTTAGCAATAATTAACGTACTAAAACCAAAAATAATTTTCATTTTGTACATTTTTAAGAGTTTCAATGAGCAAGATAAAAATGATGCTTATCCAGTCCGGACTAACTTTACAATATTGCTGATGGTATGACTGAAAGGTTTACCACCAAATAAGAGACCCTCAAGACGTGTAATTTCTTCAGATTAACCTGAACACCATTTACAACTAGTGTTTAATGAATAGGTTGAATTTAAACAATAGCAAATGAAGGAAATGGATACAAGACTAGTTATTTATCCGTTCTACTATGAGCGTCGCTACAGGGCGATGAAAATGTTCTAAAATTGGCTTTAATCTGGTGTATTGCTTAGCTTATGTTTAACAATAAGAGCTGTATCTACTTCTGCACTATTCTACATTAAATATTTTACTGTATATGTATCCTAAATCTATTCAATTACTTATTTTCCTATGGCAGCCACAATGACCCGTATCATAGTAAAGTGAGTCGTATTAAAAATCTCTGGATGGCACATGGTATTATATTTTACGTAGCTAATGGCCAAGCATCGTGCAGCGATTACATAAATCAAAAGAATTTTATTTCTCATTTTATTCCGCACGATACGTTGACTGCTGTTCCTCTTGTTTTTTCTTTGCGTATCTTTTTGTTCCACTAAAAATGGTAAACTTTCACTTTTTCTAACACTATGCATCTCTAATCGCAAGCGCGCTGATGCTCCGTTTTCGAGTGGGTGAAGAATGCCCATCTAGGAAGATTAACGCATCTCGTCCTGCCTTATATCGTTTCGGATATTAATTGGCTTTAATTAGCGAGCGGGTACGATGGGAAAAGTGGCGGATGGATTACCGAGAGGTCGCTTCATTAATTATACGCACGTCACACAGAGGGAAATGCCGCAAATCATGATCGGAAAATTTGTTCTCGTACGCCTAATTGGTATTTTATTCAATTAAAATAGTTCGTGTTAATAATAGTCGACGGTCGATCATCGCGTATAAAGGCGCCGCAATTAATTTGATAAATAATGCTATTATTAAACAAATAATTTCAATTTGTTACGCGTCAAGGTGTAGACAAAAACATCGCCTTGAATACTGCGATATGAGCTTTAAATTGTTTTTGTTTTGGGCTGTCTAAAAATGAAGTTTGTGTAGATTCTTCCTATTTGAAACAATAGAATGTTCAAGTTATTAACCTGTTCGTGTTTTATTTGAGGCTTTCACATTTAATACAGAAGCAAACGCGTAATAAAAAATACAATAAAAGTATAAACGGGACTTCATATGTAGACATGTTAAAGTACACAACTTAAAAACTTGTCTATAGAATAAAATCAGCCTCCAGTAAGTATCGCTCTCGTCTCTCTTCCGAAGTTCAGAGCGGTCAAACTTTGGATGTGACTTGGTAACTTGTTCTAAAACTGCCAAATAGTACTCTGCTGATGGCCTATCCGGTGACGTGAGATCAACAACCTGTAGCACCCTGAGTTATTAAAATATTAAACTCTGTATCCTTTTTATTTCTCCAAAGTCTTTTATGTCAGTAACAGACATCGAGCATCAAATATCTCATCAATTACTTGACGTCGGCTGCGAAAGCCTTCATTTACCTACTTTCTTAAATCATTCCGTTGCTTGAATCTTAGAATTGCTTGATTCACAATTACAACACGATAACTGGCATATTCCCCACCAAATAAATCCTTTCATGAATTCGAAGAATAACATTTTATTCAGTGCACTTTTCATTAACCTTTTCCAACTTAATCCTGCCTTTCTTCATTTGTGGAGTTCGCTAACTGGCGTTACAATTTGACGTCATTTTCAGATATTGAACGACTTAGCCCCAAACTTACCATAGAAATGCTTCCCTTCACATTTATTCCAGCCCATGAACATTGCGCTCACATGTTACGCTTCCTAATAAAACTAATATTCCATGAATTTTGAAATCAGTTGTATAATATTTTGTATAATAACGTCGGCTTTGTTCTCGCATTAGGATAGCGTAGTTTCGACACATTCTGTGGCGTGTAAACATAATATTTAGTGCCGGCGAGATATATTTAGTCAGAACGGGCAGGCCGGGCCCGAAACCGAACCATAAATCCCCGATGGACGGTAACTACCGCTCTAACTTCGCTCGTAAACACATCACGTACTCCGCAAAGTGGATATCACTTGCGCAGATGTCTTCGAACCGTCTGGGAATAGGAGAAGAGGGCTTTCGTTAAATATTTAAAAAAGGGAATTAACTGCGAACTCGGGTCCTAGAAATCTGTTGCCTTCGATACGAGCGTACTCCGAAGTGGATTTTGCAAAAGCAGTAGAGTTCGGTTGGAAAATGCAACGACGCGGAGGAGAAGCTGCACTCGCTGAAGACTAAAGCCGTTTGTTCGGTAATATTGATTGGGAGCTGTCTTCTATTTTCTTCGAACTATATCAGCGTTTGTTTCAGCTAATGGTAGAAGCGATTGTTGAGAGGGAGGAACTTAATTTTAATTGAAGCCTTAGAAATCTATTCCACTCATTGTATATCTTACAGAAGAGCTGAATTCATTCAATTTCTTTCATGTTTCACAGTAAAAGTGATTAACGTGAGAAACTTCTATGGAATAAAGCCTTTTTTCTCTTAATTAGAATTCAATAAGCTTCTTTTTTTCAATTCAGATTTTTTCTCCACCACTCATTGTAACTTTGATTTAACGGACTAATATGCACTCTTAGAGAGATCAAAGAAATATTAATGTTTACCAACATCGAGGTTACAAACGAAGAATCTTTCTTACGCGTAAAAGATGGATTATACTGTATCTGATGGATTTCCTGTGAACGATCTTGAGAGAAAAAGAGAGAAAGCGTGCAAGTGCTTTAAAAATAGTTGCGAGGAGATGAAAAGCGTTAAAGGCACGCATCCACCTTCTTCCTCGCTTGATTTATACAAATTTCATGAGCATTAATAACGCACGCACAAAGCTATCATTATAATAAAATCGAGAACGAACTCAAAGAAACGCGACGATGAGGACGCCTACGAAAAGAACCGAGCGGCGCGCTCCGTCTCTTTTAAGAGACGAAATTGAAAAAATAATCCCCGGCTTTTACGACTGCCACTATATCATTTAATTTTATATTGGTGCTTACCGACCTCTCGAGCGCTTTGACATGGAAATTTATCTTCCAAATTACGGACGAATATAACCCGACAGCGCGTAATATAATCAATTGTTTGGATTTTTTTTCGACGTTGATTAAAGTGGTAGGTAGTTCAATGAAAAGACTTCTATTTGTTCACGGAGGAGTACAGAGGCTGACTCAAAAGGGCTTCGCTTGAATGCTTGATGCTTGAATGAGGTATATTTGCTTATCTATATATTTGAATCTAAGTTCAAAAGAACTAAAATTAAATTCTAGTGGCCCAATTGAAGCCCTAGGTGATGCTGATTAAGGCTAACAAAACCGGAGCCAGACTACAGGCGTCTAAAAAAAACGAGGATATTCCTGTACCACTATGTTCCGTGTAAATAAAAACATTTATTACGCAGAAGAAATAAATTATTGCTTGCTAAGCAATAAATGTTTATTTCAAGATACCCAGATTTCAAATACAGCGGATCTCGCGTGAAGTGTTTAGTGTCCAATAAGGATTTACTGATTTGGCAACGATCAGAATGCGAAAAAGATATCCATGGTGCAAACCAGTAATGGAACAAGCGCGGTCAAAAACCCACGCCAGTCTTATAAATCACGACGGCTCCTTTCACATTAACCCTCTTGCGCGAGTATTCCGCTGTCCACGTCTCCCACTACACTTCGCTGAACACACTGAGAAACAACTGAAGAGCCATAACCCTGCCATACAAAACGCTATTATCCAGCGGACCTGCGCCGGAGCAGTACACAAGTTTACTTACGACTACCTAAGCCGGCTATGATAACTAGTATCTCTATATTTATTTATTATACCTCTTTTTTTCAGACAAACAGCAGAGAAGGAAGTTCAGGATGAAGACGCCAATGCCCATGAAAAATCACAACCAAGAGGACATCAGCAAGATTTCACCAATAAATGGTATTGGAGGGGGATGGACTAGTATTCAAACAACCAACGAACGAAACTCCGTATTCGATAGCCAGTATAAAAATTCAATTGCGTACCGGTGATACCATTAAAAACGTGATATTGAAGCCATTTTACAAGAGTTTGAAATTTCGACCCTTAATATCGTCTTAATACAACAGTCCTCCACACCTCCACAGCCAGTTTTGACCCGATGTGGAACATGGTTAGAAGCTGCGTTTTATTATCTTCAATATTCCCGTCCAGCCCAGTGCCTAATATTACAGGTTGATTCAAAAGAAATTGCTGTCATCACAGTAAGCCAATTGAATGTCAAAATCAGCAAGTTGAAATTGATTTTACCAACTATTTTCAAGTATATAATGACCAAAGAAGGCTTCAAATTTAATGGTGTTCTACAAAAAGAAGCACAGATCTAGCTAGATTATGCAATCATTACTTGTCGAACATTTTTGTTATATAAAGATATTTTTTCATTGCAAGTAAACGACGATGGAAATCGGAGGTGCCAGCCTCTTCTGAAAATTTTTAAAGTGACCAAGAACTACAACACCCAGAAAATTATTGTACAGCTGACGGTAGATGTAAAAATTTACTGGGAAGCAGTTCATTGCGGTAACTCAGCATGTGAAGCATGCCAGAGGCGAATTTTCGCTCAGTTAGTTTCGCCTCTGGCGTGGTTTACACATTGAGTTACCGTGCCAACTGTGGCCTACCACCTTTCCTCTCCTGAAGAAGCCGCATATGATTGTGGGCGAAACGTCTAGTTATCGATTAATTATGACACGGTCCAAACCCGGAACACGCTTAGTTTTAATGTTGCTCTATGTTCAATATTTAATCTACACAACCATCAAACTACTTGCAAATCTGTGTTTTGCTTTATACAGATTTATACTAAAAGTCTCTTCGAGTGCACTGCGAGCGAAACGATAAAATCTTGTAAGTCGCGCAGTTCTAGTATACAAATTCACATATCGCCTTATGTTCATGAATAATGCAAACGATTCTCTTATTAAAAGAATTTACAAAGAATACTTTACAGTACTCAACCTGTTGACTTCCTCTGTTTTGAACGTGTTTGGTTCTGCTATTAAAAGAAACAACATGTTTGAATTAGTTTTGAAATACGCTTAAGAAAGAGATAAGTACTTATCATGATTCAACTTCTAATTCTAGTCTTTATCAATAATAACTCACAATGAATTTTCATTAAAAAAAAAGAAAAACCTTTAAACCTTTATCGTTCGACTAGAGCAACGCATATCACAATTGAATAAGGTTTAAAACGAAGCCAAAAGTTCTTAACAATCCGGCAAAGCAAACCAAAGTTAATTCTTTCAGATATGATATAACCTCATACACTCACTTTGTTGCGTACTTTTCTGGACTTTTTTGATAATAGGGCGCTTAACATTAGTGACTGGACTATAAATAAGGAAGAAAACGGTAAGATATACTAACAATAGACGCATCTTCTGGAAGAATTCTTCTAAAAATTAATGCTTCTTAAACTTTAGTAATAATTGTAAAAGTCATTCGAGTCAAGATCGTCTCTAATTGAAAATCAATATGTCGAATTCATCGAAGAAAAAGCTCAGGCTGCTCCAGAGATGTGGCAAAATTACTTAATTTTTAAGAAGAAAGAGGAAAATTCTTACAGGGGTAATATTTACAAATAAGACTTCTTAGATTAAATCCTTTAACTTGAAGTAATTTCCCAGTCACAAATCAGAATAGATACTGAACTGACGCTGATTCTACAAATCAGTTAACCTACTGGTTATTTTCACTTCCAAAAGTATCTAAAATTGTGTAAAAATACATTTGACATAGTATTTTTTTTCTCTTGATCACATAATATTGAACTTCTAAATCTAAATTTAATTCTAAATATCTATTTGGTATTCGTTCAAACGTCGTTATGTATAATCATTGTTACAAAAGGTCAACGCACCGGAAAGTTCTAAAGCGGTACGTTCATAGGGCAAATTTCTCTACCTCTTACTGAATTTAATTTTCTGTTTGCATAATAAGAATTTCAGACGAAAAAGGGACTCTCTAAAAGACAAGAAGGGCGTCGACAAGTACACTTGAACCGTTCGCCTCGTCTTGGATATCGGAAGAAACGGTAGTGAAAATTAAAAAGGTTATATTCTGAAGAGCAAATGCCACTGCTCCGTCCCAACGTACTTGAACAAGAACACGAACAAGGGAACAGAAGAACAGGCATTGAAGATAATTAAATTATACGATGTACAAGAGACCCACTGTGACCATGTAAAATCACCGGATTATTATTTAAACGGGATAGGACGAAGATAAGACCGTAATGCATCATCTCCAATAAACATTAGGTCGTCGAGACCACCTTGTCGCCTACAGCACGTTTTCACCTCTCCTCCGTAACGTACTATGTTCTGTAGGTGTAAGTTCACGAAGAAAATGAAGAAAACTTATTTATGCATTAAATGTACTCTCCGCGGTGACCTTAGGCTTGAATAAAATATCAATATCGACTCTCAGCGTTACAAAACGCTACGGATGGGTGTAGCTCTTTTGAAAAATTGTAAATTTAAATTACCGGTGCTTGTAGCCGTAATGTTAAGCTGTATAATGGTGATTTGGGGATACATTCTAGGTGGTATTCAAGCAGAATATGCTTAAATTATATGAGAGAAGTACAAACCAAGTTAAAAAAAAGACTATAAAAATTATAAAGTGTAAAAGTTACTTGTCTTGGAGGAAAGTTTGGAGGTTGCACGTCATATTTAACAGCTTGGTTACGGTGGTGGTGGAGTTGTTCGTGATAGATATTTATGTCACGCGAGACATAAGTGAAACTTTGAAAAATTTCAATTTTCGTGAAAGGTCTTATAATAGGGAAGTTGTACGACATTTTATCTGCTTTACAAGTTGTACGTAATGGCCATTTTATACAGGAGTAATTTTCTAAGAATACCCTCTACTCTAAGAGAAAGAGGCTTTCGAGAATCCTTACAATTTAAATTTTATTCCCGTGATTTAAGACGCAGCTACCATCGGGGTGACGTAAAATCAAATCAGTTAGTTCTCGCTTTCCTTCGAAGCACTACCTTAAAACTAAACAATAGCGATTTCAGCTTCACAATTCCGTTTAATTATTTACCATAATTATAATGATACAATTTTCTTTGCCACTGAACATATGCATTTGCCTTCCATGCGTTGACGCGTTTTTCTACGATTAACATAGGAGTTTGTCACGGCGACTAACGACATGTCGATTTAATAATAATGCTACAATTTATATGGATTCTGCCACCAAAATACTCGTCCCACCAAGATTCAATGCGGTGATTGTGATTGGAGTATTATCCCATACGAGCGATGAAGGATTTATCATGAAATTCTCATCACACCACGATTTACCCGACAACGTAAGACAGAATGTCGAAAATAAGAAATATTCAAAGGAGACAAATGAGAAAATTTAGTAAAAAAATGCAAAATTTAAGAAAAATCAATTTTAAAATGGTGTAGTATGAATTACAATAAACCACCATCAGAGGACGCAGAAGAAACCAAATAACACATACGGATTAAAGAGAAAAGTTAATTACTACATGTGCTAAGAGGTTCTTAATTATTATCATTTTAATCCATCGCATTTAAATAAAAGAATCTTATTATTCAAAGCAATACGAAAAGCATTGTGGGGATATTCGCGTGGCAGCTACTGAGTTAGCAACACGATCGCAGGATCAACTCGACGACCCGGTCCACAATGTCTAAGGATTATAAGAACTTAAATCTCAGAGAGAGATTCGTTTTCAAAGTATAAAAAAAGAACAAAGAGAACAAAACAAGTGGCTCAAAAGCGAAAAAAAAACGAACGATTCGAGTTTCTACTTCAGCAGTTATAAGAACAACAAACAGAACACATCAGAAAATGCCTAGAAACAATAATCAACCGGTTTATGTCGCTGCTTCCTGAACGGCAGGCATGCGTTTCTTTGGCACTAGAGGGCGCCAAGAAATGTCGAGTTTGTCGTTTTGAATGTTGTGGTATTAACTGTGAGGCAACAACGATAGAAGGTAGAGATATGAAAAATACTCTCGAAACCACGCTGATGACGCCGGGTAGGCAGAAACATGTCCGTGTGTTAGTGTAATTTTTTTCTCTTCTTTTGTCGCGTTTGCCGTGAATTATTCCATCAATACCATGAGGAAGCTAAGCTATCTTAACATTATATTTTTTGGTTAAGAACAAGAAAGTACACCAAAAGCAAAGAAACATAATAAACCTGATGAGGTTGAACTGGGAATTTTAAAAGCAATAGAAGGAAAAAACCCTGTCTAACGTCTCATCAGCAAAAATTTGATGACGAGGAATTCTTACAATTTCAAATGGGAGTTTTAAAAGGTATAAGAAATATTAGTGAAAACAAGAAAGGGATTATCCTCCTCCACTTCCCCATTTCTCGCATCAGCAATTTCCAACATATCGACAACCGCCTTTACCTCCTCCTTCAACTTCATCTCGGTGTCACTCTTAACAAGTTTTTAACATCTCCAATCAACCTCCATTCTACCACGATCAATTAAACGTGCTAGACCAAACTTCTTCGTCTTCTATTCAAATGCCCATATCCCCACCGATCTCAACTATTCACGACTAAAAATAACCAAGCACCCCTACTACAACAACTGCCATGCCGCAGTAGAGGAAGTAGACAGCCACCTTCAGTATCGCGTTTTATCGATGGGGACTTGAACCCCAGATAGTGAGGAGAATACTAACTAAGTATAAATCCGTTATTTTTAATTGAATTGAATTCTGCAACGTTACATTATTCAATAAAGTGACATTGAGTTAATTTGGGTTCTTTTTTCTTTCAGTTTCCAGCGTGTAACAACGTAATTCATCATTTTCATTTATATTTGCTTTAATGTAACGCGGCCAGCATCTTAAATTGTTGTATGCAATTCCTAAATTTGGACGCTGAAGGGTATCCTTAAGTTTTTCATTTAACTTATCGAAGGGGGAAATGGTCATTTAGAAATAATTAAAAAACTTTAGTAGAAATGTCTTTCGGGTGATGTCGTGTAGTTAATATTTTACTTGACGTTTCGCTGATCATGCTGTCAGCTTCTTCAGAAGATGACTAAAGATAGTCTTTAGAAATCTTCTGAAGAAGCTGACATGGTCAGCGAAACATCAAGTAAAATATTAACTACACGACATCACCCGAAAGACATTTCTATTATGGATTACGATCGTGAAAGCCTACGCTCAACAATTGAAAAACTTATTTTCATCTTTCCGTAGATCCTCAAATAAGTAATAAAATTAGTTCACTTCCTCCCTTCTTTCATTCATAAGATGCACCCAAACGTGACGATTCCGTTGTCATCTCTTTCGGCGGCGATTACATATCCATAATGCAATAAGTTGTTCACAATTCATTATAACAACGCATCACCTAACCACAAATAACTTGTGATAAAAACAAAGCGTACGGTCGATTTTTTGCCGTACGGTCAAAACCGTACAGCGTGAAAAGAGCTTCAAACTGGAATGTTGCTTTACAAAAGAAGTAAGAAGTAAACTAATACGTTAAAACTGGAGTTAAATTATTGTTGTTAAACTAACCGATTTCTTTTCTTAGTTACGTATAAAGCTTCAGCATTTTGATTATGTACTTGAAAAAGTAAAAAAAAAAACATAATCAATAAAATAAGAAGCGCAAGTTTACGAACTGCACGGTGTTAACTCTCTAAAATTGCTGCTGCCAACCTCTGACACTTCTAAGTTGTCATTATCATGAACGAGGACCTTTGAAAAGAAGAAGTATCCCATAGTTACACCTTTATAACATTTATGGAAGATCGTTGCTACTTTGTAGATAACTTAGTAGTTTAATAACATTAAACCAGAGATAGGCAAGGTAGAGAAAATGAAAATTTTCAATGCGACCGGACAGACTCGTGTTAGTCGCTGCAACAATTTAATAATTCCGCTCATCTAGACTGCATTAGACACATCTAATGTGCAGAGCAGCATTAATCCATCTCTCATCCATGGCAGACTTAATAATGCCGTAGCTACGTACATAACCATTCGTATACATTTAGTTTGTTGAGAATTAATAGCGAAGGATTTTTGCGGGGATGGGAAAGTAAACCGTGTGCGAATCTATACTATGCAAGCACTTCGGGCATGAATAATATTATTAATGAGATAGAAAACAAAATCGCGTAGCTACCAGCGTAGAAAGAGCTCATCTCGTACGTGTTTACGTACGGCATTCATACAACAAGAGTCGGGCAGATATTGCGAGGGTAATCCAATTAAAATATATTTGCATAAACGTTGAAGCAGCACTAATAGTTCTATTACAGACATAGCATTGCTTTCAAGCGTATCTGCGAAAAGCCAGTTTATGTTTACGTTTACGTTCTTCTCGGTGTGTGCATGTATGTACAGGTGCGATAAGTTAGAAAGTGCCTTACGATTTTGCAGAGAATAATTACATTGCCTACCTAGGGATAGCGATTTTCTAGCGTTGGGAACGGTCTCGAGGTCCCATTTGATACGATTCGATGCGCCACGGATATTTATATTATAGGACTGGAATCTGGAGAGATTTCACGTTGGCGTTTCAAAGTTTCCTGTAGTTAATCTTGAAATATATGAAATGATGAAGCTAGGGATTTTAAGTAACGATCTATTAAAGTAGTTCGTTCTCTTGAGGATAGCAATTTGTTGTTAAATGTACATATACTGAGATTAACAAATACGGTTGAATGCCGGGAAACAATCATCAGCCGGTCTCGGAAAGTAGTGGGAGCTGGAGTGATGATCAAACGCTAAACGGTCTGTGAAGTTGGCTCATGCATCTTTTTCATCGATTTTTTTTCTAATTTGAAAATGTCCATATTCCGTGCTGATTTGTGTCGCAAAAATTTTATTTCGTACTAATTCCGTTCTCGAAATATTCGAGATTGAAAAACGACAATTGCACACAACTCCAGCACTCATTTTTTCAAAATTTGATCAGGTTTTCTCGAGATATTTGAGAATGACTGTTGGTACGCTAATATTAAGCGACTAAACCAATGTCGAAATAAGATACATTATGCAATAAGCATCACTATTCTACATATTATGTGTTGTATACTTAATCAATGTATCAGCGTTTTCAAAAACCAAAAAATTGGTAGGCCTAGTGTTGAATAGGCGTCCGCACCAACCCTCAGCAGCATAAAACGAGCACAAAACACATACTTTGAAAAAAAATCAAAGAAAAATGTGTAAATAATTATTGCCTTAATAAGACGGAACGATCAGGTTATTAATATAAGCTGTTCTATTAAAGTTATCGCATTAATTTGTCTTTTTTTAATGGAAATCGACCATGGCTTCCTGAATGATACCTCCTTGCAGTTTTTTCAACGCTACCCACGTAATATAGTCATTTTAAAAATTAAAAATAAAAAGATTTAGGGACATTTTTTAGAATAATACTAAAAAATATTTGATATTTAGTTTGACCTTTGTAGTTGATTAAATTAATTAACTTTTTATTTGGGTTAATAGCTCTGTTTAAGGAGAAACTCTTTTTTTTCGCGACGTTTCGTTGATTTGTTAACCTTCTATAAAAGATTCTTTTAGTCTATAGTCATCTTTGTTTTGTTGTGTAGCTGTACACAACAAAACGACACACAGCAAAAACACAAACAGAGCTATTAACCCAAATAAACAGTTAATTTTTAATCAAGTACAAAGGTCAAACTAAATAAATATTTTTTAGTATTATTCTAAAAAATGTCCCTAAATCTTTTTATTTTTAATTTTTAAAACGACTATATTCCTCTCTAATTGGGCGACGCGCTTTTAAGAATTTTTTTTTATTCAATCTTGGAAACAATATCTTTCGTATATTTTTTTTAAAGAAACACAAAAATTTCAGCACACTCCGCACCACACAAGTTTAATTAAATAGTCCGGGACAGCAGTTTCAAAGATACGTCGATTCTCATTTCCAACCGTAGACCGAATAATGTGAGAGAAACTCTAATTCTATAACATGCCTATTCTATCCCTACTCTCAAGAGAAATATTATTTACAAGTATCTAGTTTTATCACCTACACATCCTAAAACTAAGACATGCGAAAAACACGGAAAAAAATAGACGAAAAGGCTCTTATCTCTGATATTTTTCGTCTGATCTCGATATTTATGAATTTACATGCCCGCATTTATCGATATCATAATTTAAGAAATTGAATTGAAGTATTAGCGTTAATTATAGTTCGTTCAAATAATTTAAACTAAACCAAAAAAGTGGCTGCTTTAAATTAAGTCTAGGAAAAGAAGGCTGACCACGTTCGCTGTTTAAAATGCTTATTAGTTTAAGAAACTGCTTGAATTTGAATTGTTAAAATATTTCTGATTATCATATTGTTTATGTTATCGGTTCTATGCTTTTTTTTACTTACAATGTAATAAATATTTTTACACTTCAAAGATTATTGGTATATCCGAATAAAGACGAAAGTCCTCGGAATAAAATGAAATAAAAACCAAAGATACATGCTCACTCCACAAAGAATGAGTTGTACTTTCTGTATATGTAGCTGCAGCAGAAATTATTGTAACATTTTGAGCACCCGACCTATCAGCAATCAATACAATAGGTACACAATCTGTAATAATCAAATCATTTTGATACAGTTAAATGTTTTTTTTTGCAATATTATGTGTTAAATAAATCTCATTTACCTATTTTGAAGATGATACGTTGATTAATTCCCCAAATGTGGAACATTAATTGGAAATCTCTATTTTTATATTTACCTTAAAATTTGCTTCACAGTACCTAGTCTTTGCAATATTGTCGCAACACTTACTATAATTGAAGATAATGTTAGTTTTGTAATGTTTAGTTTTAATTAAATTTTCCATTCACGCCAATAATACACGTCCACAATCTACATTAACGTGTGTCGATTTGCTGAATTCCCAACGGTGTAACGAAAAACCAAACAAAACCAGCTAATAATAAAAGAACAAACATCGAGTTAGAATGCTTCGATGTTTTCGGGTGGGTGGAAAGCAAAGCGACGCTTCGATTCTCAACGTGCACCGACCGCATAGCACGTTAAAAACATTACCTTTTTAATTAACATTCGGACACATCGAACGAACGTCGGGTACGGTCCCTCTCTCAGTCAATATTCTCCCTCGAACAACGCAGGGATAAATTCGTCTTGACAGTTAATTTGTACGTCATAAAGAACCGGTGATTAATAGAGTCGAAGGGTAATTAGACCGACACCTGGTTTACTGGCGGATACAAGCTAAGTACCATCAAGTTATCAGGTGGAAGATGAACGTCGTTTATGGAAATTATTCCGTGCGTGTTTTGAATGTGATTCGATGCGTTGATTTACCGGATTCTGCAATGTCCTACAATATTACAATTAAATCAGACATTATTTGCAGATTTAAGCCTAAGAAAATATTGATTTTATCTAAATACAGTAAGACACTAATATCAAACTCATGTGTTTGTTTTGTATCTTATCTTTCGTCGTTTGAATTGCATTATTGCATGGTCAAGTTTTACACATAATAATATACAGGGTATTTCACGAAACTCGTTAGTGGGATCTTCTAGTGATGCTATTAAAAAGGGACCTGAAACTTTGAAATAGGGGCTTATTAAGTTAAAATATTTTCGGTGGAGGCGGTAAGTTATAATCAACTTTCTTATTTTAAATACAATGTTGCAAGTTTTAACATTTGCCCCGTTTTTGCTGAAATTAAATATTTGAGAATGTACTACAGACTAAGGTATTTACGTTATTAAAGTTTATACAGGATGTTCATAGGCTGCTTTACCAAATACTCTTTTTTTCAAATGGAACCATTTACACCGTTCGATTGGAAAGGAAATTCTGTATAGATTCAAGTTTCGATACACCCACCTTCAATAGCTTTGAAAATATTCTTTTTTAAGCTGCACATAAGGAACAAGGTGCCTTAAAGCAAATTATTTAGATGCGATGTGTTCAATTCATTAAGCTAATAAAAAAAATATACCATTGTATTTAAAATAAGAAAGTTGGCAACAACCGGAAGTGTTTCGCAGTCGAAAATATATAAAAATTAATAGGCTGTAACCACCTATTCCAAAATTTTCGTTCTAACTAACAAGTTCCGTGAAATACTTGTATACACTGGCAAAACTATGGAATAAATTCATTAAATTTGAGGCAATTCAGCAATTTACATACTTAACATAGTATTTTAATTTAAATAGTCACATAAGGAAAGATCAAAGGTTGTAATAGCTGGGGACATTGGTTCTCGCCTACTGATTCATCTCTTAACAAAGCAGTTGTTAGAAACTCGCAGAGGTGCTGATGCCAAATACCGCCATTTGGCAATTCAAAGTCATCTTCTTTTAGAAAAACTTATGCAAGAACCGCTAAAAACGATACGAGTTTACTTTTTTAAACGGAACATCCTGTATATTATTACTTTTTTGGTTGCTATTTTCAACATAGATTGCTACGGTGAAATACTGTAAACATTGAAGAAATATGTGAACGTTATGTTTTTTGGCACAATTCCAGCATCTACTCGGAGTGGGCATAATTTTCCTCCATACATTGTACAGCAAGCGGATAAATGCTGATTATAGTTCAGCAAAAATGAATAGATTTATTTATAACATTGTATATTAAATTTTTTTTCTAATTAAATTATTATTAAACCTTATTAAAGGTAAAATCTACTTTAGAACAAGCAAATGACAATAATTTTATTTAGATAGTAAACGATTGATCCGAATGAGAAACCAAAATAAGATGGAGGGAAGTTTCGACAACAATAGGGATTAATTTAGGTATTTGTTAAAACGTCAAAAATTTGTAAAAAAAATTATTTTTTTAAACTCTGTAAACACTTTTGCACTAAAAATTGTTTGAATTTTTATTAATTTCTTTTTGAAGTAAGGTCTCATATACTAAATATTTTTACCTCTCAGAAGTTCAATAAAATAAATATTCGGGATATACAGGGTCCTGCAAAAATAAAGCGTTAGTCTAATACCTCTGTAAATATAAACTTTAGAAAAAAATGTTTTTAATAAAATTTGTTTACTAAGTTATTTTTTGTTATTCTCTACCACTTGCGGCTTCTTATGGTAACAAAAAATGGTAACTGTAACATTTGACAGCCAAACACAAGATCTGGAATCCTTATAAATTTCTTAATATGTGTGTATATATACTGTTTTCATGGGTCAGATAACAAGAGAACAAAGATATTTAAAAATATTTAAATAGTGACTGTGACCTATTCTTACTGTTATCATACAATAATGGCTGCAAGACGTTGGTTATAACCGAGTGTTTGTGTATTGGAGTGGATATAATTAACTAAAACGTATGTCAAAGAATTATTGACGTACTTCAATAAATAGTTCGCACCGCAGAAGTGTTTTTTTTAAATAGTTTGTGTGAAAGTGGCGCACTGAATGAATCGACATCCTTATGATAATGGTCGAATATGGTGACAAGGAACGTTTTTATAAAAAAACTGTTGGTTATTCAACAACGTTTGTCCGGAGCGAACTCCTATGTCGAGGCAACATCTTCGAAATTGGTTTGGTAAATTTAGGGAAACGAACGATGTTAAAGACAATGAAAACCCATCTCTAGACGGATAATCCAACTATGCCAACTTTGTTCAACATAGATTGCAACTTTGCCAAATTTCTAAAAATTTCCTAATTTGGCTAATCATAAATCTGTTTGTAAAAACTTTCCGGATGAGTGTCTTATAGCAACGCGTAGTGAAGATATAACATAGAATATTACTTCTTAAATGTTAGCCAATATTTAACAAACTACAAAGAATGGTATTACAGTTTATATAAAAGGAAATTTTGTTTTCTCTTAACCATTCTGGAAGTCAACGCAAATTCATGAAACTTCTACAATATAGCAAGTAAAACCCGAATAACCAAAAAGTAAACAGTAGATTCAACACCTTAATATTCCTACATCCTTCTCGTGCATGCGGACATGTATCTTTTCTCCAATTAAGGGAAAATAAATACATAAATAAGCAAACGCCAAAAAAGCGATCAATTAACAATATTTTGGCAGATGTAAACATCTACATATATATGAGTCATAGTGTAAACCAGCAATCGCTTTACATTGCTGCTACTACGACTACTATGATGTTGGTAACCCATTTACAAGCGAAAAACATCTACGAAGTGTATAAATAACATCGTACGAGACATGCATGTAGATGTGTGTGTGCATCGCTAGACTTTAATACGGAAAGTGTTGGGAATCCGTATATACACTGTGGTTCATGAGCATTTGGAACGCTGTAAGATTCACACTCTGCATACGTTAATCGCCTCGACTATAAATATTTAATTGAAAATAAAAAAAGGTTGCTGGAAAATTAGATAAAGCCGAGTTAAACAGCTAATCTTTACAATATTAAGAAGTATATCGGGATTAAAACAATGCTTTTTATAACTAAAAAATATAATGCTAAGATATCATAGCTTCTTCATGGTATTGATGGAATAATTTACGGCAAACGCAATAAAAGGAGAACGGAAAAAATACACTAACATACGGACATGTTTCTGCCTACCCGGCGTCATCAGCATGGTTTCGAGAATATTTTTCATATCTCTACCTTCTATCGCCATCTCGTGTTTAGCAGTCAGAGAACTGCTCGAGGGATGGTTTGGGGAATAGTTTGGGGAACGGCAGGCATGCGTTTCTTTGGCACTAGAGGGCGCCAAGAAATGTCAAGTTTGTCGTTTTGAAAGTTGTGGTATTAACTGTGAGGCAAGAGCGATAGAAAGTAGAGATATGAAAAATACTCTCGAAATCACGCTGATGACGCCGGGTAGGCAGAAACATGGCCGTGTGTTAGTGTATTTTTTTCTCTCTCCTTTTATTGCGTTTGCCGTGAATTATTCCATCAATACCATGAGGAAGCTAAGGTATCTTAGCATTATATTTTTTGGTTATTGTTTCTAGTCATTTTCTGATGGGTAATAATACTTACAATTAAAATAAATTAAAGAGGAAGAAGGTGGTTCAAAATATTGGTAATAATGGCTGAAAGTATTGATGGATCTATTTTGGACTTTCAAGAGATTCAATGAAACAGAACCACACACTAGAATAAAATCATCAAGCAACACAAAAATTGCACCTCGTGCTCAGTAAATTCAAAGACTTTTAGTTCTCGAAGGCAAATATCCACATCCTAGAAAATAATTTCGCAACAGTGAATTGCTACCAATCTACTCGGTTAAAACTCAAATTACCGCCGGCCTTAGCTATGAGAATGTGGTGACTCTTATATACTAATTGGGTCAAAATATAGCAAAAAATTCCAGCGATGGGACGTACTAGGATTGTACATAATTCCATTATCTGCATATACTCCTAATCTTACATGAAGCAATTAGATGTGCGGATGTTTTAAATAAAGTCTTTGTAAAGTTAAATAAAATGTTGAAGTCCTTGCAAAACGGGCAACCAGTTGCTAGTACTTTAACAGGTTTTGAAAGTCAACATCAACATTAAAATTTACGATAATATTCTAGTTGACTACATTTTGCGTACTTTTATTGATACCCTTCCTCAACAAAGAAGCTGTACATTGATTGCGTGACTCAGGATTGCGCATACCTAGGCAAAAGTAATGAGTTTCTGCAAGTTCATCAATGGAGAAGTGAATGTTACAATCGGTATTATACTTTTTGAAGTGTTCTTATTAAATTTTTTACATTCCTAACTGTGGTTTATTGTACTGAGCCTGCTTTAGTTTTAGTTTTACTCAAACCAGCTAGTTCCTTTAATCATGATTAATATTCATCAAATCCTTCTGAAATGGTGGATTAACTGCACCTTGCAGACTGTATCTGCGCTGATTAAAGGCGAAAATAATATGAGGGGCCATTTTCTTCTCTCCATTACAAAGTCTGCAGATGGGTTCGTCTTTATGGATTTCCATCGTGTGCAGATATCCTCTCAAACAGACATGACCTGTTGATTAACAGAACATTATTATAGACAAGTTGCTGTTTAATGTAATTATGTCAGTAGCAAACATTGGAAGTGTATCATCATTTATTTATTGTGCCGGTAACCAGTCGCATGGGTTCAATAAAACTGGTTTTGTTTTGTGATCCGTGATGATAGTGTCTTTAAGGCTGCCTCATAGACACACATCGCCGATACAGACGGTCTCAAGCAAAGATTTGTTTAGTGCTCTTGATCTGTCGCTATACCAGGAATGGATTTTCGGCTTTTCGTCTATCCCTCTTTTTCATTCTTTTCGATTTAAGACGAGTTGTTTTAAAGAATTTAGGTTTCCGGGTTGAAACCGCGCGTCGTAATTTCATGAGAATGCCAATGTTTCGCTCTGAGTTGCATGGAGCTTCTTCTAGGCTGCTGCATGTCGACTCGCTCCTGTAAAAAGAATCCAGAAGAAGCTCCACGCAACAGAGAGTTTCAACCCGGAATCCTTTAATAAAATGAATGGAAAATGGTACTTAAATTAAATCTTTTTATTCAAGATAGGCTTGGCTCGATTACCAAAAGCAAATCAGTTTGCAGGTAGCAAGTTCCAGAAACATTTGTGTTAAATTGCGACGCTTGTTTAATCTCAATGATGCCAATATTGTCTACATTTTCAAACTACTAGTAAAATTGACCGGTACTGTATATTCATCTGTGCGGCTCGTTGATGCACGCATAAAACCGGTTTCATGCGTTCGGTCTCAAGCGTTGGGAAATGCTCGAAATTGACCTGAAATTGTATCTAAAATTTCCTTTGCCAAATTGGAACGGAGGTCGTTCACACTCCATCCAGCGTGTATTAATGGAATACGCAGACGGTATGACAACGATGGTCCGCGTTACCTACTACTACTTTAATTAATTTTGCGCGCCGGTTCCGGCCGCTCGCTGGTTGAATAGAAGGATCGGACTTCGGTTATAAACGGCGATGGCGGACGAGAAGCCGGAAGTCGGGATGCAAGCGGGAACAATTAACATCAAATTTAATGTAACGGTTGGGATCGGCGCTTCACGCGCGTAGAGTTCAATTGGATCCGGATGCACAGGGTAAAAATATGAATCCATAATGCGGAATGTACGTTTCCGGAAGTAGGGAGGCATGCGAATTCCAAGAAGCTCGCGTAATTACGTTTGGACGATGTTTTTCATTCTTTTATTATCTTTAAGAGATAAGCTTGGGAGGAACACGGATATTGCTTGCACATACGCCACTGTTGATGTTTTCTACGGTTCAATTATTTCTGATATCATCGGAATTCAGGACTTGAGATAAACGAGGAGAAAATAAAATTTACACGCTGGACAGAAGAGAAATTTAGGAAAGATAATAATTTTATAATAACTGGTTAATGCGGAAAACCATCTATTTGAAGGTGGAGATAGTTTTAGATACTTGGCAGCAATGATATCTAAGAATCCGGGATGTCAAGAAGAAATACAAACGAGATTGATGTCGGGGAATAAATGTCTAAATGCGTTAAAAAGATTTCTTAGCTGTAAGCTTATCTTTAGAAATCTGAAAATACGCATCATTTGCGAGCGAAATACGGATTCCAAGGCGGATATTAAGTCATTGGAAGTATGGAAACGAAAAGTCCTTAAAAAAAGAACAGAAGAACAAACCAAAACGTTAAAGAGCTTTACAATGAACTTAACATGACAGCTGTAGTGAAAGCCTAGAGAATAAGAAGAATTTGTAACATATTAACAATGCCACCGAAACGAACGCGACGGATGGAAAAATGAAGTGAAAAAAGACGTGAAGACTCTAAACATCTCAAATTGGAAGCGGAAAGCTAGAAATAAAAAGGAATGGAGACAGACTGTAGATCAAGCCTTGGGTTTTCTACGCTTTTAGAGCTACTATTTCATTCATTCATTTCCTTTGATTCTTTGGTAGTTTTAAACCGACTGAAATGTAATGTGGTTATGGTGTGTCAATTACCATAGATTTTATTCACGAAAATTTCTTCACCAAAGCTATATGAATAGCTCCAAGATAAACATAAATCTTTGCTTTTGTAATGGTTACATTTAGATACGAAACAAATAAATTAAGCATTTAGTTATATAGGTTGTTATCAATCCAATAAAACAAGCCAAAATAAATCTACAAAAATACGAAGCCATCGTACTATCTCTACGAACCTCTCAAACAGAACCAAATAGATTGAACGGAGCTAATAAATACACCTCGGCTGTAACCTGAGTCGTATCGAACATACGTCAGCCATCGTTCTCTTCTAAATTGAAGCCGGTTCGCGAGAAATGCAAAAAAGTTGCGGCGGCGTTGCCGCGTCCCAATCCCGGTACAACCAGCGTAAAAAGACCGATACGACAATTTCGTTCTTTGTTTATTGGCCCGATACAGGCGGTAGTTTAATTTAATGGTTTTCCCTCTGCTTGTAATTGCCGAAGTTCCGCGTGTTTTTTTTTTCTTCTTTTGGTTTCTTTCGGTGCTCCTCGATAGTGGAACATCGAATGCCGCTTTGGAAAAGAGCGACAGCGGCAGTAGTGGTAGTAGGGTGCGTTATAAAGAAGAGACGGTCTACCGGTCATGCGGATAATGATCAATTTCGGTTGGAGTGCTGGAAACGCGGTGATTCTGTGCACGAAATAAGGCGTTCACATTATGCCAGCAGACCGATTTATTAACTACTGCTGCTCGTTATTGTGTGCAATTGTCCGTTCGGAGTATGAGGCGCGTCCAGAAAAAAGAGCGGACCCGCTTGTGTGTTAAAAGTCTTTATTGGCATTCCATTTATAACTATTGTAAAGTAGTTTTTTCAGCAAATTTTTGTTTTGGTACTGATTTAGTCGATTACTCGATTTATCGATTACTATACAGGGTACTACTATTTATCATAAATCACTCGAATAATTGGGAAGGTAGTTATGAAAAAAAAGCTTCAGGTGAAAGCTGCTTGTTTTAGTAAATACTTATTTATTTTGATAAAGTAAAATTGGTTTCATTTATTTGAATTCCTGAATATAATTATTTTGTGAACGATGTCATCCTCAGTGTTGTGAAGCGTTGTGAAATTCCTGTCCCATCGGGCAAGACGATAAGACGTGGGGGCAGCGTTAAAGTATAGTAGGTGGTTGGATGTAAAGAACCCCAACTGCCCAAAAAGTCGAATAAAAGGTAATGAATTCCTTTTGTCTTGTGGTGGGAGATATAATTGGTATTCTGGCGTAGACATTAACCCCGGCCAAAATAGTGGTTTAAGTGAATTATGTAAGTGTATAAAGTGACCATCATCCGGAGAGCCGCGACCACTATCGAGAAAAATCCATTTTTCGTCAGCGGTTTCCAGCCATCATCCCGATAAATCGTGTATTTCCATGTTCATATTTGTTTCAAACTCGTTGCCTTGTGTTGGCTAAATTATTTATATATCTATATTTATATTATATGAAAGAACAGTATTTTGCAATTACGTTCTTTAGCTCACAATCAATTGTTACCAACATTCTTTAGTTTATTTAAATATGTATTGGTACAAAAGACGATACATCGAAGAACGGCCGCCGCATTTTCAACAACCTGTGAGCTCATGCTTTATAAAGGAACCCCAGACTCAGTGCGATATTGGCGGTCAATCTGCATTTATTCGACGTGCATGGTGCAAACAGTTTCTCTTCTTAAACTCATCACTGTACTAATTATAACGCGTAAATCAACTGATACCAACGTCTTAGAGCTAATGACACGGATGTGTTACAAGTTAATTACAAAATTGCGTTTTTATTTGTAAACGCGCCTCGCATTTAGCTGCACGCTTCACGCCTTGCTTCTATTATGATTTAAAGTGACCTCACATCCTTAGAGGTCTCATGGCGCGACATATCAGTCTAAGTGACATATATTAAGCGATCCTTAATTAATTACTCGCGTGCGTAACGAGTTTCTTGCAATTGCAGTCGCTTAACCGACTACTGTCACATCCCTTTCGCTAAAGCTAAACGTGATTATTTCAATTTAAGAATATCGTGATTCGTATCGACTGTAAAGCTTTTTGAACGGAAATTTTTGCTTACAACATCGTTTATGTCCTAGAATAATTATACCGGGTTTTCCACAGAACCTGTACATTACAAGTCTTCACCGTTAGCATCTCACCCTAGGTCTGAAAATTTGTAGCAGTTAACAAGAGCGTCTCTTCTATTATGATAAATTATTTTTAGTCTGGCGTTAGTTCCAGTTATACCTTAAATGGTGTTCCTCTTACTTCGAAGTGGTTTACAATTTGTGCAAATGAAATTCTAGAAAAGCTGTAGAATTTATTCATTTTGCTGTTTACCGGTTACTTTGAATGTTATTCAGGGATCCGTTTTGAGACCGGTCATATTCTCATTATACGTTTTTTTTTAATAGATTTCTTTATTATAATGTTTGCTTCTATGCTTCAGCTATCGTCAGATACCTTATAGCTGAATAGCTGAATAGCTGAAACTATAGAGAAGGGCAATTTAGTTCTTGAAAGGCTCTACCTGTAGTTCTCGTCCAGCAGATTATATTTGAATCCTATTAAGACCACAGCATTTCTCTTCTACACTAGATAGAAGTTGATAAGCAACGCTAACCTCAATATGAGCTGAATCGATTTCTGTACAGTACTTCAAAACGAAGTAAAGTTTCTTGGCATCCACCTTTTCTTGGCAAACATTGCGATAACTTCTATTGCAAGTAAAGAGCCAAGGAATATTTTAAATCCTTGGTCTTCCGAATATTCTTGATGTAATTGCTATAAAAATCCTCTGTTTTCCGCGTATACAGTCAAGGCTGATGTACGGTATAATCTTCTGAGGAATTCCTAAGAATCTTTTTAATGCAGAAGCGCGCCATCCGATGCATGCCTGGTGTTCAGAACGATTCAACAAGATATAATTGGGCTTTACAAAAAAAAAAGTACATTTATTTTTCTGCGAACTGTCCATCATTGTACAACAAAGTGCCAATAGAGTCGACAGCATTGGTTAATAACTGGTTTAAGTATGAATTGAAAAGAATACTTTAATTGCCAATCTAGGTACCACAAAGCAGGAAGCACGCAGCAGGAATTACGTTATGATTTTGACGTGTGTAACTGGTGTTGCTAATAAAGTCTTATTATTATAATTATTAATATGTCATTATTATTATTTACTGCTCCTGTTAATATTTTTCATTTGTCAGGCATTGGGCAAACTCGCATAGTGCTTATTTCTACGCTTCTCGTCTTGTAGGGAAAATACGCATAACTAGTACTTTTTAATTTGTTTACGAAGAGGTTGTGGCAATTATCAACGGATAACCTTTGCTTGTCTTAACTGCACGCTCCACAAAGTCTGAAAGGTCGAACTATGATATTGTGATGACACACTTAACAGTACCCTGTTATATGGGTTTCAAGAAATATCGCCAATAATTACAGTTCTCGGGATAATCAACATCTTCCTCTTTGATAAACGGCTTATCTGCGCTAGTCCCTCTATAAACTGTAAAGTTCAAGAGATTGCTAACCTCTTCGCCATGAAAGATGCAAACGAGTTTTTTTTTTATTGTTTACGCTTGTACTCTGAGGCAATTATATTACTCGTCAGGTCATCCAAAACATTCAAATACAATACTTGTTGCACTAAACGTAACCGCACAATGCTCGGAATAAAAATTAAAATTGCATTAAAATATTTCATGCATATGCAATGTACACATTGAATTTATGTTCTCGCGAATTGTTTCGGTTTGGTGTTTTAGTTTCAACCCCTGGCGTTATAAATTATTTCCAGCACAAACTTTCCTCGCGGGGCATTAATACACGTTCATGTCCGCGATTAAATTTAAACCAACGTCCTTTTGACTTGATAAATGCCTGTCACGGTTTCCGGGCGGCATACGTCACTCAAAATTTTATTCGGGATCTTCGCAAGAGGAGATATTGTAGTAGACAGAGCCATTCACGACGATGGCCTATTAAAATTATCTCTGGAAATAATTAAAGTATCTGTTTGAAATTTTGGTGGGCGATATTATACATAGTGATGTACTTCATAAGAATATTTTCAACTGCACATCCTGAGACTTCAATTTGCACTGAATTAACTCGGAAACGAGGGAATTTGGCTATAGGGAGGAAAATATATTTTGCTCACATTCGTTCGAGTAGATTTTCTCAAAAATAGGCCTTGTCACCTAAAAAAATATATATTTCTTTTAAATTAAAATGTTTGGACTAGGTTTTTGGAACACCCAGTATAACATCCGAGGTATCACCGATCGCATCAGCAGATTGGAAGAACATAAGAACTTCACACCCGATTTTAAACTTTCAGACTACTTTCCCATCAAAGCCCCTGATGTCTACCGAATTTCATGTTCATGGTGTGTACATTGGCGAAACAAAGCCATCGGTTAGCACTCGCGTGAGTGAGAACAAGCGTTGTACGTTGGCTGAGCAGAGATTGCAAACTTCGATTTAATTCTACTCGCATCTTAACTCGTAACCCTCACTGCTGTAGTAGAAAAATCCGGGAATTTACAGAGATTTCATCCCAACAATTTAGATCGCAAAGATGGTTACTTCTTACATCATATGTGGATGTCCCAGTCCACTAAGCCACTTAGCAACGGCCACGTTTCATTGAACCATTACTTTTCCGCTAAATTTACCCAAAACAAGCATTACATAAACCTCTCCGGAATTAATAGCACCCAATCAGTGTGCAGTAATAGCCCTGAAGATGTCCGATAAGAGTGTGAACGAAACACCTATATCTATGATATTGTATATTGTTGGGCTTGTGTTTCAAATCTTTCAAAAACATATTTTAATTATTTTCAGAGATGCCTTTAATAGACCATCGTCGTAATTGATCTATTCCATGCTCCTCTAAATTATAATTTGTTACTACTTCGATTCTTTTCGTGATGGATTTTTGGTGTGGTTTCTTTTCGCAATGGAAGCGAACTGGAATAGGGCGGAAGGAAAAAGGGTGGCGTGCTATTTTCCGCACCTGCATCCGGTTTCCTGTCTGCGTAAATATATACAGCGTAAAATGTCCAAAAAGAGAATTCACATTTTCTCTTAAAATATGACCTGGGCTAGATATAAATCAACATTTCTGTCGCTCCGTTTGTATTCATACGCATTGTAGTATAAATCATTGTCAAGGAAAGTCATTCCCACGCAGCGACATACGATTACTTTTTAATATAGTCGGTATGTTTACCGAGATTATTTCAGGATAAGGAACGGAATGGTTTTTAGTAAAAAGATGTACAAGTAATGCGGATACCCGTGCAGGTTGTTCGAATTTCTTTGGAGTTCATTTCAATTTATGAATCATTTATATTCGTATAAAATAAATTCAAGTGAAAGGGAGAATATTGTGGAAGCTTTCCTTATAGAGTTAGTCGCAGCAAGAATTAACCAAATTTTGCATTTGGGCTTCGGAAGTCATTTTTGGATAGGTCCACGCCCTTACTGCGATGTAGAAAAGGGTCATCTAAAACGGAAAATTGGGAAATGCAAAAAAATCAAAAACTCTCCTACTTTTGCCTCCAATAGGGTGATTACTCTGGGTAATGCCAAGGTAGTAGAAAGAACACAAATTAGTGTACAACTGCGACACATTATTATCCCAAGTCAAGTATTCATCAATGGAAGGGCCCAAAAGCTTAGTACAAGACACCACAGGAATCGTTCTAGGCCCTAGATGTACCAACAGCGATTTATTAACTATGCTGCGACCAGAATGGAAGGAGAGCATGGACGTTTTGATATCGTTAATCGTCATTATCACACCACCAAGATATCACCTTCCAGCGAAGTAGAATGCTATCTGGCTTAGCTCCAAAATATCAATTACATAAATCAAATGAAACAGCTGTTGAATGTCGTCTACGTGAAGAAGTTCTAGATACAGCAAACAATATTCTGTGGAAGTGCGCTGCCATCAATCACAAACAGCATTTTTTTGCACGAATCTTTCTTGTAAAATACGAATAAGATTTGCGGCAACGCAAGAGCCTCAGTGACTAATTCCGCCAGGCGTCCTTGAATAAAATTCCGAATAATAAAACGATTTTACAGTGAAGTCCTTTGAAATGGTAAAGCGCCAACGTGACCTTTTCAGTTTGGGAGCTACATGGTATTAGATTAGATCATCTTAAATTTTCGACTGGTCGCAGTAGGGATCCTTGGGGGCGCCCCTTTGCATAAGCAATTGCCAACGCTAACGTATTGTCTTCTCGTGGAAAGATTCGAACCAATTTATAGCTCCCATATTTCGCAAGATTTTAGGGCAAAAGAGAGTAGCTTGTACAATCGAATGTCTTCGAAAAATCTATCAGCGCGCTCAAGCAAAGCGCTCCAGAATCAGCGTTGTGATATAGACGAAAACGAAGAAACCTTTATATCAACAAATTCAGTACTATAGTAAGATTAGCTGCCCTTACCATTAGTCTATTTTCAGATTGTATTTGCATAGTTTCATTGTTAATAACAAGATTGAAAGTAATTGACGAACACCACGTATTATTAAAGTCTCTCTTGATGTATCATTCGTTCGTTTCAGTGCTCCTTAAGCAAGTTCCTCTGGTGACTGATAAATAACCCTCGTCAGTCGTTTCATTAACTTTACCGGAACAACGTGTTGCTTCAGCTACGCGCGGTGATAAGATTAGGTATATTTCACATAGTTACCAAATTGTAAACGTTTCATAGCCTACACAGATCATTTCATAACGAAATAAAATTAATTAAACCGTTTATAATTCCCCAGGTCCGTTGTAAATCATCGTAAAGGATTTCTCATTTATTACGGCGCATTGTAACATGCTCTTCCCCGATCATTTATTATTATTAATCAACCTTAAAAAATAAATACATGGCCTAGAAATACATTTACATAATAAAATTTCAACACTACCGTACACATTCGAAGGCATTGTGTTCCTCATATGAGTGCGCAGTCCGTACGTATTGGACAAGTACGTAATGTACTTGTCAGTTCAATCATAGTTGAAATATTGATATCGCATTCCATGGCGTTGTACTAAATTTATTGTCGGGACTGGGAGTGGCGGTCACTTTAATCATGGTGCGTACTAAACAAGAAGGCCTGCTAGTTGCGTAATGAGGCTAGCGCATTATAAAATATTCATGGGTTCAAATTGATGAAGGTTAAAGAAATACGAGCGGTTCATACAAGCTGTTAGACTTTGTTGAAAACGCTTTAGCGGATTACAAGGATTATGGTAAAATAAACAAATAACACTAGAAATTTACAGCAAACATGATCCTTTATGATCGCAACGATTTTATGGCATACAATAAGTGTTTGCCATTGTGAAGCAATAGTACCTTACTAGACTGATATGTTCGTGCTGCTTAAGCTGAGGTAATTATCCTCGCGGGGATCTGCTGTGGGTGACACAGAATTGAAATTGTTCCCGCGTAAAGTGGTAAAAATTGTGTGTTAAAACTAACACCAAATTTGGTGAATGTTGCACATAGTTGCGAAAATGAATTCGGCAAGAGGCGTAGGAGATACTTTTGTTGAATTTGGAAACTTGAGACACGATCTTCTCCTGGTTCCCTTTCTTGGCCAAGATTGTTAAATTCGGCAATAAAAATCAGCTTCTAAACTTAGTTTCGACATTTACACTTCCGTTCTTATCAAGATAAAAGCAAAGTTAAATAAATGGATAAGGCATCGAATTAAATAAAGCGAGTAAAACAGGTATATACCGAAAGTACACTCCTCCGGATACAAACAAAGATGGTTCTTCTTGTTGTGTAACGTAGAGATCTCAGTTGTTGGTGTGGTAAGTCCAAAGAAAAACATCTTGCAAAGTGTTAAGATTTTCAAGCTGTTAGGTTAATTAATGGACAAGAAAAAAAATATTCAATCTGACTTGATTTTTAGGACATGACTTCATCGATTTTAAAATGTTTTCTTTCTCGTTTACTAAAACTTGACACCCAAATTAAAGCAATTAACGTTCAAGTAATTAAAGCAAGCTTAAGAAAAACAAAAACAAAGTATTTACGTCACATACACTGCCGTTCAGTGAAGTTCGGTCATACAATAAAAATCTATTATATCACACTGTATATAATTATTAATACATAAAATTAGAAAAATATTAAGCATACACTCTTTTCTAAGCGATTAAAGCCATAAATTATTATGTAAAGTAGAAATATTGCGACAACCACAATAAAGTCCCTTTTATTATCATTCCAAGAGTTTCTCGGAAGTACCGATCTTTTGAAACGGGTTGTTTGGGGATTATTAACGAACAATACGTTTAGGAAATATACCGCAGTATCATTCTTGTTTATTTATCACAGGCGTAAAGATATAAATTTGCTTCATTTTCCTGTTAAACGTGTGTTGGTGTGCATCTGTCGTTTTTGCGCGAAAGTTTTAAGAAAATTTACTTCAAAATGGCACGTGGCAAGCCTACCAGTGTAGAAAAACGTTCACGCATTATTACGCTGTTCGAAGAAGGATATTCGGGGCGACAAATTGCTGAAAAAATAAATATGAGAAGTTCAACAGTAAATGACATCATACAGCGATATCGGACAACTGGAACTATAGAAAACCGTGTTCGTCCCGGAGCATCTAGGAAAACAACAAAAGCTGAAGATTTGAGAATTGTATTATTAAGCAAACGCAATAGAAAATTAACAGCGCCACAAATAGCAGCCGAAGTCAATCGCGGCCGTGAAGAACAAGTTTCGCCGAATACGGTAAAACGTCGACTTCAACAAGCGGACCTTCATGGACGCATTGCCATTCGAAAACCCTTATTACGCCAGAGCGTACAGGGCAAAACGGCTACAGTGGGCCCGCTCTCATCTAGATTGGTCGTTAGATGATTGGAAACACGTGCTTTGGAGTGACGAGTCAAAGTTTGAGGTTTTTGGGCAAAATCGACGAGTTTATGTCCGAAGATCTAAAACCGAAAAGTGATCCCGGACTGCATTGTGCCAACAGTGAAGCAAGGGCGTAGTTCTGTGTTAGTGTGGGGATGTTTCTCCTTTGCTGGGACGGGAGATTTATGCAGAGTGCAGGGTGTAATGAGGAAGGAAAATTACTTTGCAATACTCCAGAATCATGCAGTGCCATCAGGATTGCGTATAATAGGCCGTAACTTTACATTCATGCATGACAACGACCCAAAAGTTTTTTTTACTAACCGACCGAACTTCTCTGAACGGCAGTGTACATGTATGAATTTGAAATAATATAAATGGAATGCAGGAATGTAAGACAGTTTTATTCTATACATCACGTCGGTAAAGTTTAGCCAAGCAATAGACCACAGGATTACACGATGGACTTTGGAACAACAAACCAAATAGCTTTAAGTAACATTCACCACATAAAATTCTATTCTGAATATGGATCATTCCGAAAATAAATTTAAGAAACTCGAAGCAATTGGTACGAATATATTTAGATTTCCTAGAACCATTGTAAGCGTATTTACATACATACTTCACAATAACCACATGCATATTTACAAATGTTCCATGTTTTGCTTCGTATCACGAACAAGAACGTTATTTCTATTACAATTGACACACAAAACACAAGGATATTTTACGCCGAAGTCTAATCGTTCAAAATTCTCTTTTCCGGGAGACCTAATGAAAACATCGTGTGACTCATAATTGCTACAGAACGCTTCCACAGTAAAATCTGATTTTCTTCTCTACGCGATGCTTACGTTAAACGGACGTTACCAAGGCACAAATTGTGCACGGTGATTCAGTAGACTGTTGTTTGTGCTAAGTAACGTGGATGTGTTCTTCCGAAATAATCGGCAAGATGCGCGTAGCGTGGCCGCGATGCAAGCGAGTAATTGGCGTCTAGAATGCTGGTAATTAATAAAATAAGATTGGAGCCTTCGTAGCTTTTTGTAATGTTTTGTAAACGTGGAAGTTATCAAGACACTTTTTCTTTATTATATGCGAATTTAATAGGTACGAGGACAAGGTGAAAAGTTTCAGCCTGGTAGTAAAAGAAAGTTTGGCGAGTTTAAAAATGTAGCCTTAGTGTCTGCGTCACCACTTTCCGCAATACATTTTCCACCTGCAAATTCTAATTTTGCGAATAGACGAGTCCAAGGGAACCAAATCTGGCTTATAGAGTGGATGTTCCACCAACTCGTTCTTTAACTTACTTCATTTTCCCATTGGCAATGCACCTTTGTGGGCTGGTTAATCGTCTCTACGGAATAAGCTTTTTCCTTTTGCAAGTCCAGGCCTGAACTTAGGATCTTTTTTATCTAGCTGGTCAAATAGCGCGGAATTCGCTAATTATTGTTTTAATCTTTTGAACGTAATCAATTAAAAGAATTCTTTGCGCAGCCCTGACCTTCTCGGCAGATGTAATTACTTTGTTTTTTTTTGTGCAGAACCACTGGCCTCTACCTACTGCTGTTTTAGTCGTAGCTCGTAGACCCACGTTTCATCCATAGTAATAAATTAGCGTATAAAATGGGTTAAAATGGTCCAAACATTGCTGAGAAACCGGTTTTCCCGTTTACTTTTGATTAGCATTTAATAAATGCGGCACCCACCTCACACAAAGCTTTGTCATACTTAATTCTTCATGTAAAATATACCGTCGTCCTTCGGAAATACTTACAGCCTTAGCTATCTCACACTTCTTTGTTCCGAACCACATTGTATAGCTTCTCGATGTTTTCATCGGTGGTTGCGGTGGCCGTTCTTCGTTAGAATCACCTTCAAGAGATGTACGACCATGTTTAAACTCCGCCGTTCAATTCCTCATATTTGAAAACGAAGGAGAAGACACCGGCTTTGGACGAACTTCTCTTGCTGATAAATCATCCAGAGCAAAAAAGCATGATATTCCAATTTAACCACCATCTTTCTTTCACAGCATTGTTGAAGCAACCAGATAAGTTGGCATAATACTCGTTTTGTCATTTTCAATTGATTATGCCACGTACATTCCAAAATACTGTGGTCATGATTTGGTTGGCCGATACAGTGGCGTTGGCCTTTTTTAGCGTCTATTGGCCACCCATTCTTTGGAATGTTCTTCAGTGCTTTAACATCGCACGCATTTCTTTGAAGTTGACATACCTGCATATTTATGGTCAGTAGTAAACAATCCCGGCGCAAATATGTAACAATAGAGTTACATATTTCAATTCTAGTAGAGTCATCTCGTATCGAGGTCAGGGAATTAGCGAACTTCCCTTGTAACATAACAACTTCGCAACTTCCTGAAAATTGCAATGTTTCTGTGCAATAAACTACCAAAACGTTGGTCATAAGAAATGGTATTAAATAGGAAAATCCATGAATAACTTCCGTGGTAAATCCACTTTTAGGTTAATTAAATACTAACTATATCACGCCGACGTGTATAATTTATCGCTGTTTGTAAACACTAAAGTGTATTCAAGTGTTGAGAGTGACGTGTAGTTAATTTGCCTCTTAGCTGATTGATGGCCCCATGCATCAACAAGTTAACTTCGATTGTCAAGAGATAATGGTAACCGCCGTAACTGTAAATGGACAGATAAATGTAAATGTACGTAACATAGATCGTGCGGTATAGCTGGATTTAACGTACTTTGAAGCAGTCGGCTTCTTTTTTAAGAAGCGAACCATTCATAACCGTCGTCGGTAATTTATTCACACCTAATCTGTAAACGTTGTGCGTTAATAGCGTTTAGATATCATTTAGCGGGCGTTTCTACGTAATTACGCACGATTTTTGCGTTCCGTCATGTAGGTGTAATGTATGTGAGCAATATTTTACGAGGTACCCGACGTGAAATGAGCAAATCGTGAGGTTCCGTTTAACGGCATCGGACGTTCTGATGAATTTTTCGAATTATGATTTAAATAAGGTGCACCTTTTTTGGTCCTTTCAAAATGTACAATAAAACAAGGTTAAATTTTAAGATCAATGAGAATGGCAAACATTAAATTTGCACTGTTGTACATCTACCATAATTCTTATAGTTCTTTTTCATATTGCGCCTGTTCATTGTAAATTTTTCTGGCCTAAGTTAACCTTCTTCAATAAATGTTATATCAGAGTTTATTTGATAAAACGGAATACAAACTTTGGTATCATCTGCTTGGACAGTTGATTCTTAACAAATGCGACATATTTTACACGGTGGCATCACTAGGACACCAGACGTGAAACAACTAAATGCCGAAATACCGGCCAGACCAAGAAACCACTAGGTTGGCAAGGATTAACATAGCTATTGCATCAGTTTCCGCATGCTTGGTCCATGGATGACACTGCATTTTACAAAAGTTTGCTTGCTGTTGAATGCAAGTTGTTTAATGGTCTCTTAACAGATATGTACTTGGAGATGGAAAGTCCAAAATGGGTACATCTTAAGTCGGTATCGATTGTCAAAGTGAAGACGTCAATTATTGTAGTGGCAGATGGACTCAGAATCACCAGGAAAAATAATGCAAGAATCCGTTTTTTTTTTTTTTGAAGCAAAGTTCTGTAACATGTGAATGGTGAGCTTTGGACGCACCAGAAAAATCTGCCACTAGCCTTGGTACGCCCCCGTTAGGAGCAGGTCCTATCCACTGGGCTACCGAGCCGCTAGCAATTACAACATTGACACTTACTATTGTTGAACCAGAGACGGGAAGTCTTTCGTTGGATGATTTCTTACGATTCTAGTAAGAGCTTAATACAACAACAATGCCCCTAATGCTTTGTTCAACTCTTGAATCATCATCAGAAAGAACTGTTTACGACTAGTTGGCAAAAGTTGAGTTTAGGCTTTCACGACCGTAATCCATAGTAGAAATGTCTTTCGGGTGATGTCGCGTAGTTAAAATTTTACTTGACGTTTCGCTGACCTTGCTGTCAGTTTCTTCAGAAGGTTTCTAAAGATAGGTGTTGTTGTCTCTTGCTCCTCGTTATATATCCCATTTCTGTTCCGATTCGCTGATCCATAACCGTTTCGTTCTGCTGATCCATAACCGTTCCGTTCCGCTGAATCGCGTCGTTGGTTGTATGACGACTCCGTAGTGCTAACTTCGTCGTCATACAACGAACGACGCGATTCAGCGGAACGGAACGGTTATGGATTAGCAAAATGGAACGGTTATGGATCAGCAAAACAGAACGGTTATGGATCAGCAAAACAGAACGGTTATGGATCAGCAAAGCGGAACAGAAATGGGATATATAACGAGGAGCAAGAAGCAACAACACCAGTCTTTGGAAACCTTCTGAAGAAGCTGACAGCAAGGTCAGCGAAACGTCAAGTAAAATTTTAACTACGCGACATCACCCGAAAGATATTTCTACTATGGTTTGCAAAATTTTGCCTTGGTCTTGTTTTCATCAGTGAAGAATTTGGCGAAGATCGAGCCAAGTTAGTTGTTGTTCCAGAAAACATCGAGAAACTTCAACATCGGTGTACAAGATTATAACAGTTGACGAAATTTAAATACGTACTAGCCAAAAACCAAGCCACACTCAATTATTTGCATTCTCCCGAATGAAACGTACCCAACAGAAGTCATTCGTTCACGAAACATCTAAGAAAATGATTACTTGTCTCTTTTGTTGTACTGAACAAGTCGCAAGCGTTGCTTTGGAGGATCAGAGATTAGAGTTAATAACAACAATTTGTTTACCAGAAATCATCGATGAAATCAGGAAAAGTAGTCCACCATATCGCATCATCCTTCATCATGACAACGAGAGCTCTCATACAGCATATCAAACAATTGACTATTCGGAGAAGGAAAACATTGAATTAATGTCTCATTGCAGCGCTTTGTAATAATCCATATATCAAATAATACCATTCGTTAGATTTCTGCGATGGCGTAAACTCCTATTGGTACATCCAACAATAAATCTATACAGTGCGTCTATCAGTACTTAAAAACGTTTACCGCAACAAGCAGAAGCTAAAACGAAAAATGTCGACAATAAACAATGAAACGTAAGCGTTGCTTTAGGAAGACGGCGATGGAATGAATTCCATCTGTCGCTCCTCCATCTCTAAAATAATAAACGGACCGCATACAAAAGTGGAAGCGCAGGGCGCGTACCTCCATTGTATGCGGCGGAAAAGCACAGAAGCATCGAGAAAGCGGCCGGTAGCACGCGAATAAAGGAACATAAACAAACATATTTGACGTGACCATCGGGATTGTTACTCTTGGAAGTCTTTAGTCCTTGCTTTGTGAGTTCCTTTTGGTGTACTGCTGACTGCGTGCATGTTTACTGTTCGTATTTGTATGTGCATGTGAAGAGTATATAAGAAATATATGTCACTATAATATAAATTCGTTAAAACTAAGGTTGCTGTTATTTATCTTTTTCCTTCTTCTGCTTACCTACTTCTATTGGTTCATCATTTTTATCTGTTGTTACCTTTTACTGGCTTGGGGTTTTTCTTCATGGTTTTGCTTGCTTGCTTCTTGGCAGAATTTCTTCGCTTGCCAAAAAATCCTCTGCGAATCTCTTTGGTTTAGGTTTGTGCATTTTACTGCTGCTATTTGGCAACGTTTCGTTGATTTATTGTCGACATTTTCAAGCCTTTCTTAGTGATCTTCCTTTCTTTTGTAATATGTACATAAAATTTAGAACACTTTTGCCCACCACTGTACATCAAGATCAATCAGTTCCGTAACATAAAGGGAAAACAAAAACGGAACCGTTTGACCTCCTAATGGGATCAATCTTCGAGTTTATTGCTCTCCTTTCTTTTCTGCGCCGTCCCTTCACAAAATATCAGGTGGTCAACATAATAAGGCATCAAGTACAAATATTGGCCGTGTGTCGTGGATGACGAAGAGTCGATTGCTGTGACATGTTATATATTCGATTACATCGGACGCTACACAGATGTCTCATTTGGAAAGGAAGCGGGTATCTATGCCGCATAGGCATAGTATAATGGTAGATTGGATGACGGGTTAAAATGCCCAACGGTCTGACATACATTAGAGCCGTATTGTTTTGTCAATTTGTCTCTTTTATTAGGAGGTGTCTGGTTTGGATGTTTGAAAGAGATATAATATGATAGGTGCTCTCGACAAAGGCTTTTGTTTTCGGTTTTATATATATCGTACGCTCGTGATTGGTGCTATCGCGATGAGCCGTTAAATTAAGAGAATAGGAAATGAAAGGAAGGTTAATTTGATATCGCCGTGTTTAATAATGTTTAGGCTATACGGTGTATCTTTTTTAGGTTTTTTTTTAGGTAGAGCATGCCAAATACTTCATCTCTTGTTAAGGGTTTCTTCCTTGCATAATTTTATTCTACAAGATTTAACAAGTTTCAAGACGTTAGATTTCCTAATCTCTTAAATGAAAGTAATAATAGATAGTTTTAGTTAATCTTTGTTTCTTTCTTTTTGAACTTTGTGAATGGGCACTGCTAAATTAAAATATATCGCGTTACATGATTTTAACCGGAAAATAAAAATTGTCAATGTGAATGGTCAGAAATCTTAACTCTCGCTCTCTACTGGAGAGGTTTTTACGTTTAAGAATAATCAGAAGTAACAATTCAGAACATATAAGTTCGTTGCATTGTTCAACAAGGACTTTGCCTTTAAACATTTTCCAAACACGTACAACGCTTCAAAGTGATGAACCTTTGTCGTATCAAAAAATATAATGCTAAGATAGCTTAGCTTCCTCATGGTATTATTGGAATAATTCACGGCAAACGCAACAAAAGGAGAGAAAAAAATTACAGTGACACACATGTTTCTGTCTACCCGGCGTCATCAGCGTGGTTTCGAGAGTAATTTTTATTTCTACCTTCTATCACTGTTGCCTCACAGTTAATGCCACAACTTTCAAAACAACAAACTCGACATTTCTTGGCGCCCTCTAATGCCAAAGAAACGCATGCCTGCCGTTCAGGAGGCAGCGACATAAACCGGGTACTGTTCCCCAAATCATCCCTCGAGCAGTTCACATTACTGCTAAACACGAGATGGCGACGCTGGGGGCTTTGGGAAACCGCACGTGTGAATATTCCGACAGGCTTACCATGATGTATATAAACAGAACACATCAGAAAATGCCTAGAAACAATAACCAAAAAATATAATGCTCATGTCATGTGAACTGCTCAAGGGATGGTTTGGGGAACAGTACCCGGTTTATGTCGCTGCTTCCTGAACGGCAGGCATGCGTTTCTTTGGCACTAGAGGGCGCCAAGAAATGTCGAGCGAGAGAAGGTAGAGATAAAAAATTACTCTCGAAACCACGCTGATGACGCCGGGTAGGCAGAAACATGTCCGTGTGTTAGTGTAATTTTTTCGTTCTCCTTTTATTGCGTTTGCCGTGAATTATTCCATGAGTACCATGAGGAAGCTAAGCTATCTTAGCATTGTATTTTTTGGTTATTGTTTCTAGGCATTTTCTGATGTGTTCTTTGTCGTATCATTCATTGTAATTTTGTTTTTTCTTCATGTTTTTTTTGCTCTTTCCATTGCATCGATTACAAAGCAGATTTGAACGCTAAGCGCTTTAGCAGCGTCCTAATCCTATTTAAATATTCTGTATTTACCTTCGTCGTATTAGATTTGAGATTGCACCGACATGCAGGCGAATAAATTTAATTGGAGTTTAGAACAAGCTTCCACTACTACTACACAAACGATTAATCTCTTCTCGAAGTTGTAATTATTTCCGACGAAGAAATAATTAACTGCGATTGCTAGATGGAGGAGAAGAAGACAGGTATAAACACAGGTGCAAAAGGGATTCGTGTTCGACTCCTTGCTACACGTAGGTATAGCCGCTTTCGTTCGGATTCATCAACGCGCCGCGTCTCATTAAAAGTCTGTTTGATTTTAACAGCTGGTCAAACACTTTCCGTATATGAATATTGTATGCATATACGCCGCCTATGTAGTGTTGTGAATATGATGGAAGCGAGTTGAAAATTCCTACATGTCAGCAATAATCGTATATTAATTATTCAAGAAAAACAACGGGAGTAGACGTATGTCTAAACAAATATACAGAAAGAATTTTTCTTTTTTTTTTTTTGATTTTGCAATTCACTTTAATTTAAGGACAATACTAAAAGCAATTGTACAAGGTCTTCCATAGGAGTAATTGTAATGAGTTGTTTATTCTTTACGAGGTAACAGGTCAACTCAATTTGTTGAAATTTTGGTAAAACGGTCGTATTTAAAAGAAAGAAAGTTTTATTCCTTCAAGAGAACACCGTCTCAATTGTGGTTCGAATTGATAGACCACCCATCTTATTCATCAGATCTGGCCCTCCAATGGTCCTTTTGTTGTTTCCTAGGCTCAACGTTTCATTCAGAGGACGGAGACATTCATCGGATGAGAAGACCATCACATTCGTAAACGCCCATTTTGCAAAACAACATGCCGACTACTATCTGGGCGTATCGAAGAGAGAAGTAGAAAGTTCGAGAGCGAAATATTTTCTTCGAAACTCCTGTAAACGTCAATACCAGCAAATTTCCTTGCTCATACTCAAGTTTTATTTAAAAACGCGGCAATAACGAATCTGGTACTTGCAGCGAAACCATTTTTGACCAAACCAATATCTTCTTATGATTAATGTGTGATTAATGTTGCTATTATGCTTAATTACGTGTGTCTACTAGTATTTTTGCCGGTTTCCCTTTTCCACTTTTTATTGTAAAAAAGATAACGTTGCTTACAAACACTTAACAAAAAGCACGGCTTATTTGCGCAGCATATTTGTAACGAATACTACACAGAATGCTGAGTATTCATGATATTCGCGATTGCTCTCCCAAACACAACACCATCAACTGGTATGGACAATTATGCAAATACTGGTGCTGCAATACCCAGTATCGCATTGCCAGCAATGAAACGTTATCTTACGCCGTTCAGAAGTAGATTTCAAAATATCGCGCTTTGTATTCCGATTAGTACACCACGTCCGTTATCGTCCGTGCTGTAATGGGCGAGTTTGTTTGATGGAACGCTCTGACATGGCGCACATAATGTTTATCTAGTGGATGGATGAGCCAAACTATTTCCTATTGGAATCGGGTTAAATTAATTGACTTATTGTACGGCTGTACACTGATATGGGGGAACAAATAGATCCGGGCATAATTCAATCATTATGCAAATTCGGCCCTCGTATTGATTTGGAACCCGACGCGGCGAGTCGCGGGGTATGGGAGCGACCGACGTCGACAGCGGGTCGTCATTAAAATTTAAATGACGATCCGAAAGTTTCGCACGCGAAGTATTTGTTAAATAAACGGCAACGGAATGACGACAGGCCGCTGCTACGTCTTCGTTGAGAATTATTCAAATTATTACCAATTTTAAGGATGGTATACGGGGTTACGACGGAACATTATAATCATACCTGTTTTTGCTAAGAATAACCTTTAATTACATTTATAAGCTAATATATTATTCCTGTATTCAGCAACACAAAACCACCATTAAAGCCAATTAAAATTTTGTACAGAGCATCTAATAATAGAGCTTTTACAACTAACTTTATAAAAATTTAGATATGCAGCCTTGTTAATACACTCGAACTTCTATAATTCAAGAAAAGTTTAACATTCTTTAACCAACTTGCATTTCAATGATGGAAACAATGGAGACCGGCCGATTTGAGCCTTTTAGATTTTTGTTGCCTGGTGTTACTAAGACTTATTATTAGTTCAATTTAGACTTGGTGGAAGAACTCGAGCGACCAGCTTAACAAATTTTAAAGTGAGAGAGGTTAAAGACCGAAAAAATATGTAACGTACATTATCGTTTCACCAATCTCATTGTTGGCTCGATATATTTACTTACTTATTCCTTATGCCTACCTAGCAAGCCTGCAGAAACGAGTACACCTTCCGTGAGCTTCGCAAAATTAGCAGAGACTCCCGGGAAAACTAGTAGGCAATACGAACCCATTCTCATGAGACGAATAAACACGAGTCTGTCTAGTCTCTGCTAATTTCGTGAAGCGCAATTCGTTTCTGCAGGCTTACTACTTAGCAGTATGAGATGTAATGCGAGGGATGGAAGTTGAGTAGCTTTGCTGTGAGTCTCTTTTGCACCAACCCGGAAACCAAGAGTACAGTGTTTACGTTTTATATTTATTTCGTGTTTCTTCCCACTATTGCATTTCCTGATATGTTTTTAAATTATTGTTTCTTTTCATTCTTTGCTGTGATCACACATTTCGTCAGCATAACGTATTTCTAATACTTCTAGTTTCTGCACCTTCCCGTAGTTAATTTCATATTTGTATTTTTTTTTGCTTTATTTCTTTTATTGCTTCGTCCAGTGCCAGGGAGAATGATATCGGGCTTAGAATAGATCGTTTGGTTGTTCGAAGTTTCATGTTTTATCCTTTCTTGCATGCAAGCAGTTGAATGAGAACAACCAAAGTGTATGGACGTGTTTCTTGTTAAAAAGGCTACTTTACTGTATTTTTCTTTTTGAAGTAAGCTTTTTAGACAGATTGTCGGTGTCGAAAAATGTATTGCTTTGTAATTGTAGGTAGAAGCTCAGCTGCTGCTTGGTCTTCTAGGAATTAAAATAGCTCTAATAGCCCTTCAAAGAATTAAAAATAATCTTAGCAACACAATTTGCGTTTCACATCTAAAAACTTTATTTTAAATTACAAGTAAGTAGTCCATATTTCGATACCAACTCATCTTGTATTCCTCCGAATATTCTTCTTGTTTGTATATTCAATTTAACAATTTCCTGTTTCCGAAAACCGTTTAACGTGATTCAAAGAAAATAAAGTATCGCAAAAGCAGATTCTCTATTTACAAACTTTTTCCATATTCCCCGGCTTCCAATATTTTTATAACGTTTCGCTAGAGAATAGCTTCTCCTTTTTGCAGAAATCGAATAATAGCAGCTCCACTCTTGACATCTAATCAAGCAGATAGAAACACGTTTGATACCGCGCCAAAAGCAGAACCTATCACATACCGGAAATTATATATTTTCCCCCTCCAAAATCGCGTCGATCTTATTTATCCTACGACCTTTCTAAATATTGTTCCATGGCATATTTCGCGCATTTTCGCATACTCCGTACCGCGTTCGGAGGGTCGTAGCCGTACAGTAGGTTTCTCGGCGAAGAATAGGGAACTGTTTCAAGGATAGATCAATCACCATATTAGTTATGGCTTGTGTACGACGTTCGATAACCTTTCCAGTGGAAAGAATAAGTTATTTTGTTGTGCATTCGTTGATAATATGTAATTGTTAAGATTTATTGCGTGAATGCATAATAAGAATTTAAGCCAGCTGATAAGAGTAACTCTTTATGTAATGTTTAAGTGAATGTATTAAAAAAAGTTTCAAAACTCTCGCATGATAACATATACAACAACTACATGCATTTATTATAGGGACCTACTTTATGTAGAATACTGAAGAATTTGTCAGTAAAAGAGGAGAAACCTACTTCTTTATATATTAATTATATAATATATTCTCATTAAATAATGTTTATCGTATATTACCAGAGGCACGATAATTACTACTGTTACTACGCCTTTAATGTCGGAAATACGTTCGTGAATGTTTTGAAAGTTAAATTTTATGTAATCATCGATTAAATTTAGCTGCTCATGAAATTTGATGAAATAATTGTCACGCTTTTGTAATAAATCATACTTCATTTAATTAATTCCTTCAAATTTGGCAGAGCAGTGTTGGTGGTTTTCGACTTGCCAGCGACTTCCTCATGAGCACCTTTTCTCCTACTGACTATGATTAATTGGTGATTCTTAACAAAATGAATTACACAAAATGGGGTTAATACATATCGTTAAAATGACTATAAAACTTACTGCATTAAACAAATCTTTAAAAATTCAGAGTACAACAACCAAAATTCAAGGCACGTGCTTGTTACGTCTTTAAGGTACGATACGGTTTGTGTACAGCGATTAGTAGACTAAGAAAAGCGCAAAAGAGTTATTGCTTACATCTATTTAAGGTGGAAGGAAGGAATTTCGAATTCACTCTAGACAGATAAATAAGTAGATGGCTATTAATTATTCCATTAAAGATAATTACATAGTTTGTTCATAAAGCCTCAATATGAAGTTGGCGCTACTCGTCAAAAATATTCTGTTAATATAATTGCACATGTGTTGAAGGATACTTTTGAAAATTCCAGCCATATTGGACGCTTATTTTTTGTTTAACAGTCATTTGTGTCAGTCGATGTTTTCTGAAAAATTGGAAAAATTAATCATCGAGCCTGCACTGAATTCCTGCATCTGAAAAGCAATACGTCTACCCGAATTAAAGCGGAAAGGGACCATCATTTGTCACTTCTCGGGTTTCAAAGTTGAAAAAAGGAATTTTAATATTTCAACTTCGAGACGCCGTAGCGTCCGAACGGTTGGAGCTAGGTAGTTGAGATTTTGCGCGCTTCTAACGCTCGTCGAGACCTTTCGAGCGAGCCCTAACTTATCGTCGTAGCTCGTCCGGCCGCCAAGATCCAGACGGGCCGTAAAAATTTGAACCAAAGGTGATGAAATTTTTGAAAAGCCAAAAAAGAAAAGTACGCGGTTTCGCCGATCTAGACGCCGGATAGCCGACGCTAATCGAAGGTCCTATGGTCGTATATGTTCCCCATAAAATTTCAGCCCGCTACCTCTAACGGCTTAGGAGATATGGGCGTTTCAAGTTTTCGAAAACTTCGCCGGAAACGGACGGAAAACCGACATCGCTCCAGTTTTCCTCGATTATCTCCTCACCTGTTCGTCGGCGGTATGCGAAGTGGGCACGCGTTCGACAGAGAATTAAACGGCGGATCGATTGCGCCCACGCGGAAGCCTCTAGCTTTTCGTTTTGGCGGGTTTCTCGGGCTTCAAATTTCGTAAAAATTCGAACCAAAAGTGATGAAATTTTTGAAAGGCCAAAAAAGAAAAGTACGCGGTTTCGCCGATCTAGCGACAGTGACATTTTGGCAGATTGATTGGTTAATGATGAACTACTGATAACATCGGAAAAGCTCGACAAACGGTGCCAGACAACCGTCGGATTAAGATTAGAGAGAGAGCAAAGGTTGTACACATCTCGAAAGAATGTGTTTGTCATATGTAGAAGTTGTAAAAATAAATTTGGATGTAACCAGGAATTCCAAGTAAACCAACCCAATTATTTAAACTAAAGCGACGTTGGCGAACTCTTAGTATCATTAAATGTGGGTCCTTGTGATTCCAGTGGCGTTGACTATTAACATTCAAAACACCACCTTGGGTAAATACTCACAGAATCGAATCTTATCTTCCAAATGCTGGTGCTCTTGTAAAATGATACGGATAGTCTTGATCACTATCAAAGCACGCCCTACTCTTTGGCGTCGTTTGCCACATGCCACATTTAGCAAACGATGTCCAGGAAATCGCATCACATACTGCTTGATCGGGCGATATTGTTTGAAGACTGAGGAGCCATCAACATATCGCAACACTCACGATTCGAGTAGTTTTGAGCCATTATTTCAAGTGTTAAATTTTTGTTTTATGTATTTATGGTCAATTGCAGAGCCCTTTTGGATGATATTTAGCTGCTGCCAGAAGATATTTTGACCAAATGTTATAAAGTGTTTTCTCTTATGCATTTTCAGTTGTCTAATATTAAACAACGTTTACATATTTTAATTCTTAATTTGCTGCAAGTCAGAAAATATTGGCCAAATGAAAAAAAAGATAAAGGAATATCGCTTCAGTTTTTGCCGACGCTTAACAAGCTTAACGTCATCATATAATCCGTGTACCCGAGTTTCATAACATCCTGTATATCCACTTGATCTATCACCCCCGCAATCCTTTATGTGATAATTTTCTCAAAAGCACCAAAAATATTAAAGATTTAAATGCTTGCATCTACCTTCAAGAGTGAAATATGGCGCGGGTGATGATATATAATGGCTATATTTACTGGAGTGATCTACACACTGATAGGGATAAATTATGAGTGGGCTAATAATTTCCTCAAGATTTGTAACTACACGTCACAGAAGAAGCTCGTAAAGCAAAAAAAATTCAGAGTATAGACCATCGTAAATTTGTGGGATAGAAGGAGAACGGGCGTGTAACATACGTTAAATATAAAACGATATGATTTAAAAGCGACCGTAATCCATCGCAGGCAATTTACAAAACGTCCCATATTTCATGCCTTTATTAAGCTCGCTTTCGCTGCACTTCGAATTAACATCCATAAGTGCATCGTAGAGGGAATTCTACGACGACATATTGGTTTATGTAAATACGAACATCCTATGTCTATGTGCGTGGATCGATGTTTACATGGTATAAACTTGGTGTTCACTGACTCGCGTCCCGCCGAGAGGAACGATCCAGAAAGAACGTCGTGTAGACTTTATTAAGTTAATTTATGTCTACTTCCATATATTAAGTTAATAATCCTTGCGTTGAACTGCTTAACGTGCAAGTATTGGACGAGGGTGCTCCTCGCGTCAGATTATATATTCAACACTAGTATCAAATTTACATAATGTTTGCGATTTGCATAATTACTAACTTGAAAAAGATTAGCTTTTGTCTTATATAGATCCATACCTATGTATACCGAGAGAGCGCTTAACTTTAATTAATAGCCGCAGATACACTCGCATTCAGCAGGTTAATCAAGTAGTTATATGGGTGTGCATACAGGCAATAAGAACGAAACTCTTGAGATCCATTTAATAAAGTTGAAAATATTGAAAATATATAAAATTAGTTTGAAACAATTCTTGATATTCCGATAAAGGATGCAATGTTTCGTCTAGTTCTTGCAATTTTGGTGGTTAACGTAGTAACTTCTTCTGGCGGTTTCTTATTGAATTCATGCCTAGCAGCCTAACGTAGGCGCTTGAAGCAAACTGAATTATTGTTGCTTTTGCTAGACGGTGAAGAAGATAGAGCTAAGGTTGATATTATTTGCAACCATAACTGCAGCAAATTTCGTGAATTAAAATCGAAAGACTGTATTTGGTCAAATGCGCAATTCCATAATATACAGGGTGTAAGAAAGAGTATACGTTGCAAGATTCTGAAAACATGGCAGTACACTAATACCGGCAAGTACTGCTGAATTAAATTATTTAATTATAATATTAAATTAGTAATCTGATACTTCCGGTTATACCGGAAATAGCGGTCAACTTTTAAATGGAACACCCTATGTATTATTACATTTTTGAATTAATTGCCTGTGTAACTTTTCCGATGTGTGATCTTAGCTTATCGATTTTGGATATTATTCTTGCCTCTCATGGCAAAGTTTGTTAAATTTTTGGTTGTCGTTCGTTTGCTTTGTACTCTTTGTTTTGGCCGTGGAGTTTTAGTACGGTTCTTAGAACTGCATAAATGCTTTGGTTAACTTCGTTAACGACGTACTAGGTTTGGCTGGTAGTTCTTAATTTCTCGAATATCGCTCTTTTCGTTGGGTGGGTGCTTGAGTAGAGAGCTATGTTTTTGCGAAGCGTCATAATTGTTTTTCCCTCGCTCTCAACTCGATTTACGAAAGTCGTGCTTAATTCACTTCCTACTTCGTTAATTTCTTCGTTTGGTTCATTGTCCCTAATTCCTAGTTCTGCTAAGACTTTCTCTCTAATCTTTCAATTTTATTTGTGATAAAGGATGCAATACTTCGTATAGTTCTTGCAATTTTGGTGGTTAACGTAGTAACCTCTTCTGCCGGTTTCTTATTCATGCCCAGCAGCCTAACGTAGGCGCTTGAAGCAAACTGAATTATTGTTGGTCTTGCTAGACGGTGAAGAAGATAGAGCTAAGGTTGATATTATTTGCAACCATAACTGCGGCAAATTTCGTGAATTAAAATCGAAAGACTGTATTTGGTCAAATGCG
>LR737382.1:20861897-20902060 GCA_902655005.2 Marronus borbonicus
TATACTGTGATTAGAGCACATACATATATATATAGATTGAATGAATGATGTGAAGAAGTAAATAACCAAAAGAGAATAATTAAAGCCTTCCTATTTGTTACTTACATTTACGGAATTGTAGAATAATGGTGTAAATCTATTGTTAACACAAAACACTAGAGAAAACTTGCGAGGCAAGGCCCTTTTAAAACATTAATAAATATCGTAGGAGAAATAGCTTTAAATGTAGTTGTATATCTGCATCCAAAGCAATTCCAGCTCAAAAGAGTGCTACGGACATTTTCAACTTGGGAATTTAGTTTTGAACTTTGTCGCTCCAGACCTGTAGTAAAAATAGAATTAGGCGATCGTATTAGCTTAAAATTAGAAGAAATTGTAGAGCGGGTCTTTAAGGAGGCTATTATCACTAATTTTCTTGCAAGACTATTGCCACATTCTTCGACCGGTTACTAGATGAAGAACGGGCTCTTTTTGTGCGTCAGAAAATCTACAGAAATTAACTTCCTCCCAATTACAATTAATAACGTTGTGGGACTTTTTGAAGAAGTTAACAAACAGGACACAATTAATCAAAAGCCATTGCATTTGCATTTGTATGTGTGCAGAAATTGTTTTCTAGAAGTGTGTTAATTGATGAAGATTCTGGAGTTGCTAAAATGGAGATTCTTTATGATGGTGAGTGCCAAAATAGCTGATTGAAAAAGAAGAAAACACAAAAAATACAGTAATGAAATGTTCAGCGTTATCAATAGAATGATCAGTTTGAATAATAATAATAATTATAATGAACCTTTCTTTCATAATATACAAGAAAGTATGAAGCACGTCAATAGGTACTGGCTCAGAACAAATAGAAAGAGAAAAAAATAATAAAAAAAATTAGACGCGGAATAGTACGAATAGCATCAATTCAAAGAGGAAACTGAGGACCCTTTGGAATCATCGCCAACTAAAATTTCTTCAATCCTAAGCAACAGAGGATTGAGGGAAACGAAACGATCGACAAGCTGCTTCAAAAAACAATCCCTGGTCCAGAACCTTGCTGTGGTCTGCTGAAGAACCGCTTAAAACAGCAAGTTGGGAAATGGGAGGAAATCAAAAGGTCTTGTATTGACAAATCACGTACCAGCCAAAAGCATTCATATCAGGCTTGCCACGCACGAATAACTGGAAACGCGATAAATCAGTCCGTATTGCACAAAAAACATGTTAAAATTACTGACACATTCAGCGAATAATTTCATTATAATGCGCACTTTTGACAATTGGCATTTTATCTGGAAGAATGCAAACACATAAAGTTTTTATCTATCTACTTGTTTATGCTGGCACTTAGTATTCTCCATATTTGCATTGAATCACCCAAGAATTTCTGGCTTCTAGCTAGGAATAATCTCTCATTGTCTATGACACAATATGTTCCAGCGCAAGTTATTATACTTGACATACGTATGAAAACGTTTTCGTAGGAATTATGTCTAGGTAGGTCAACTTTGCATTTAATTATTAGGACGTATCGCGGCGTTTCGCTCTTAACATATTCATGTCAAAGGGCAGAAGCGTACTGTTGGACATAGTTGCTATTATGTGACGCTACCCTACGAGTTATAATGTTGAGAACATAGCGAATTACACACACACTCACACACAAGCACATTTATATATGTACATACATTAGAGGACAAACTTCGTTTAGGTGCCACTGGCATAATGTCCAAATTTAGTTGCGAATACTTTGTATGAACTGCAATTAATACATGTATGCTGTGCATTTATCAGGTTATTTAATTGATGGAGCGAGCGTAGGCAGGATGAGGAAATAGTCCTGATTATCAGCAGCGTTGAGAAAGTTCTATTTTACTTAATTCTTCAATTAATATTTGTCAGCGGAAATAATTTGTAACAAAGCTTCTGTATGAATACCAACTAAAATTTTGTCCTGTAAGATATTTTAACAAATTTTTCCTCCACTAACACTTTCATTTTATCCATTTTAAAAGTTATATTCCGAGCTGCAGCAATATCTTTTATAGCAGCCCACATCATTCAAATCCGGATGCTAAACTTTTTTTTTGGTTTAGTGTCTAAGCTGGGACCATTCAAATACTTTCAAAAAAGTAAAAAAGAAGAATTATTCCCATGTTCCCATTTATGGATGGCAAGTCAGCTACTCATGCAGAATGAAAAAATTGTGGTTTTAGTATATGCAGCACTTATTCCTGAACATCTCCATAAACTTTTAGCCAAATTCTGTAGAATAATGTAAACGATATTCTTATTAGTGAAAATGTGGCTGCGTATATTAGAAACATCAAACGCTCACCAACAAAACAAAAGATCCGCCTAAAACATATACTTCAAAATCAAACTAAACCTTTGAAAGACGAAACATTAAAAGAATCGCTAACATTAAGCAAACACCCCGACATTCTCAGTTCTAACCAGGAAATGCATTGCCAAAGTATCCTTTTGAAATTTTATTTGCTGTATCAGCTTTTATTCACCTACGATGGCGACAGAAATGAAGTTTCGCACCGTAAACTCGTTCTCTTTGAGTTCCAAACCGAAACGACTGCGTGCATCGCGACCGCCGCATTTGGTACCATTTCGAGACCAATCGCCGAACTTAATATGCGGTTATTTCTGTTCGAGTGTGAATATTTATGGTCGGTTTCTTGCATTCAAATGCGGGAATTAACTTTAACGTCTACTTTGGTCTGTCGCTTCCGATTTGAGCGTACTCTACGGAAGATTAACCGGTTTCCGGATTGTATGGAAGCAGACCATTTCGTTTAAAGCATATGAGGGTGTAAGCTGATAAGGATGTTTAGAAAATATTTCCTTAGGAGCAATGCGTCTTCCATTCTTCGACATTTTTTAAGCATTTCTCATTTATGCTTCAGAAGTAAGTCAATTATCAATTTACTGGAATTCAGTTGACTATAATATTAGTAGACGTAGGAGAAGGGTCGTTGTAGCGGCTAATGGTACTTGTGATTCAGTTCTTGGATAAGAATTAAGTTTTTTGGCTGAACGTCGGTGTACGAGAACATCAACGAAAGGAAAGCAACCGTCTGATTCGACGAATCAGACATGGTGAAACGTATGGGATCATGTTGGGAATTCAAAAACGATAGGAAATTGTTTAGGAATTCGGGTCTGTGAAGCCTGATGACAAAGGCATCATCAACGTGCCTGTACCAACTTGCGCTTAAGGTTGTAAGACGTTTCCATGAAGATGTTGGTGAGGACAGGTGACAGAGGAATTACCATAGCTGCGCCTGAAATTTGCTCATAGTATTTACTGTGAGATTGGAAATATGTAGAAGGAAGACAGCCAATTCATCCGGTTGATGATTGGAGCTGAGTAACTCTGTAATAATAGATGCTGCACCATATATGGAAACCTAGATGAATAAGGATTTGACATCAAAGTTGACCAGGATGTAGGTCAACTCTTGTTGGGAATTTTAGATGAAAGCGTCGCTATGTCTAGCGTGAGGTTCTACAAGCTTGGAAAGGCACTTTGATAATTTGTAAGTAGAGCTGCTGATAGTGCTGACAATAGGACATAAGGGAGGAAGCGGTTAGATGTTTGGATTTTAGGGAGGCCGTATTACTTAGAAGCTGAAAAAGTCATTAGGGACAAGTGATCTCTGGGTATAGGTAGGGATAGACGACGTTATAATGGAGTTAATGAGAGAACAATCAATTCTGGAAGTAGCATCACGTTTAAGATGTTGATAGGTGCCGTCTTGCAGTAAAGAGAGGACTTTTTGCTCTTACTCTTCACTGTCCAGGATCAGTCTTGGGCAATTAGTTTCACACACCATTTTCCTTCGAAATTAAACATTTCCTTAACTAAGTAGGTAATTATTAATTCTTCTTAATTCCATCTGCTCTTGCATTTTGTGGTTCGAAGAATATCTTTGTTATTGCTGGAGGAACTTGCTCTTAATACTTCGTTTCCCTTCTTTTATGGACTTCATCTATGCATGCTTAATATGCAGCATCTTCTTATAATATCAATTTAATAATTTTTTGTACTTCTGTTGTATTACTATATTGTGAAGAAAATGTTTTGGGTTTTTGAATTTTAATGAAATCTGGGATTAAATCCAATTGCCCGCATCTTACCCGAAAAACAATATTTTGTTCGGTGTTAATAAGTTTCTTAATGCTTGTATTTTTTACATGTTGTCTTCTATGTTTCTTGTAATGTTATATACATAATATATGTAAAGAGTATTGATAAGAGATTAAATTTGACCTCTACAATACGGCGATTAGTAACATCAAAACTACAAATTATACAAATTTATACTATGTAATAAAAAACATGCTCGCACCATTACAAAATCATTCAAAGAGAACTTGTCCTATTTTACTAAATGTTGCCACAATTTTAGACTATAAATAAAAATCAGTAAACGTATATTTTTACGTTTTTAACTGTTCTCTCTATAAACAGACCTACAACGACGAAAATCCAGATTTATGTGCGCGAGTGTGGCAAATATGCGCATATAATTCTCTCGGAATGATATACAGCGTGTTGTTTCTCCTGTTCAAGTAAATAATAAGCAAATCGAAGTGATTATATAATATATTGTACTGTACAATGCTGCAATGTTTTCTAATAACATGAAGTAGTAGATGGAGTTAAACTTGCGGGGGAAAAGTGAAATATGCGGGAATCCTGGGGACATTTTAAGGTCCATAAAAAAAGGTCCTAACCAGAGACCATTTACAACCAAGCGCGTTCTTACGTAAATAGATTAATTAAAATAGCTTTAATGTCCTATCTGTGGACTCAATTTCTGGAGGAGCGCCATATGTTGACCTAGAAAAAAAGTAAATTCTTTGATGTTGCTAAAATAGGTGACCAAGAAGTTGCCACCAAGGCTGCGGTATGTGTAAGCGGGTATAAAAAAAATGACAAATGGCCGGATAAAGCGATGTCTAAATATAGAGTCATATACGGGATCTTATCGCTAATACAAACGTAATTTTCTCTTATTTTAACGAATATATAAGATGCTTCGAAATGTAGGTACAACATTCATCGAAAGAAAGAAAAGAGTCTCAATTTTAGGTCTGTAAATCTAACATTGAGAATAGGTGTAAGAAGATCGATTTGGATCCTTTATATCTGTTTTATTAACGCAGCGGTATGTTAATTTTAGCTTTATTCTCTTGTTGTTTTGTAACAAAGTGATGTGCTAAAAATGTAGGAGAAGGAATCTGTTATGGTGCAAAATGGCAACGCGTCAAATGTAGATGCATTCATGTTCATGAAATTTACGAAGGTGTTAAAGATGTTAAAACAGACGCAAGTATGGTATTCTTTACAAATATGTACCGGTTGCAATTAAAAGTGCACCGATTGAAACCGGCGTTGCACAAACAAGCGCTTCAAAAGAAAATCTCGGGGCGTTATCCTTCTGGGTGCGCCGGAATCTGCCCTATGCGCTTTTCCTTGATTCTCAGTCCACAATGATTCGCAATGTAACTTGTGATTTTGGTCACATGTGCACCCCTACTATATAACAACGCGGAACGTACACTAAATCCATGAAACGACTTATATTTCGAGCATAGCTATCTGCCAGATACTAATCCAGAATAAGATTAGGACATCTCCTAAATTGTGCATATAAGACTATGGACAGGCATTGTAGAACGTCGTCTAATGTAGGAATAGAAAAACTGAAAAAAGAAAGAAAAACAGAGGTTTCATACTCGAAAAATTATTTAACATCAATATTAGCAGAGTTATTGACAGGATATGTAAAGGGTAAAGTGTTACCTATGTAAACTAAGGAAAACTGACGAAGATCAACTCCAACCGACATCAATCATCCATTAACACACTTTTTAATACCGATTGCTATGAATAGTGAAGATGCCAGACTTATTTGAAGGTTTATTAACCGATTAACTCTGAAAAAAATTTTCGGCAATTTCAGCGATTGTAATAAGCAAGATTCCCTCCTTACTTTGCAAATTATCCTACAGATAGTGCATGCGATTCACATTAAAATGATTGAAAACGTTTTTAAAATAATAAAGCAAGAGTAGGAAAATAAGATTAACGTATTCACTAATTAATTCTGCAGCTATTCTCTGGCGATTGTTAGATGTATTTTGCAGGTTACATAGTCGTCCTTAGAATCATCACAGGGTATAACGATGATACTCATGTTCTAATAATAGCAAAATCGTGACTATTACATACATATGTGGTGATCTAATTTTTGCGATAAATTAACATAGAAAACGCGGTGATTTCGCATTGCTCTTATGGTTAATTTTCTCCTCATGTGTAAAAATTACCAGCTGTTACGATGTAGTCGTTACTCATCAAGAAAATTAGCCGCCTTTCATAGTACACTACAACAATCTATCAAAAAGCGATTTGTAATAATTTGTCGCTCTATAATGTAGATGAATAGCTAACTTACTCAGAATGTCGATGGAATAAGCAATCCCAATTAAACGTGAATTGAAAGAGACAATCATTCATATACAGAGTGTTTGTGTGGACGAAATTTATATATTACGAGAGACAAGTTGGAATGATTAGACAAAAGAAATAATTTCAGACAATTAAAAGACGTTTGGCCAAATACGAATGGATAACTCTAAAACAAGGTAAGAAGTATGGTAGCGAAAAACAACTCAAATTGTTATTATTTTCGCCTAAATTCGTTTTGCCGCATTAATAATTAATCTGAGCAAAATCACAAGTGACTTTAGTGATATTCAATTCTTTATATTTATGAATTATTATTTTGTTTAAGATGCTAGATAAGATAAGTGTCTCTACTTTAGACACAGAACTATTTCCAATGCTCTGAATAGGGAAAAAATATGCCTTTTTAGGGAGGAAAAAGCAACTTATATCTGATGTATGTGTAGTTACACACTTAAAAAGTTGGCCAAAATTATTTTGGTTAGTTGATCGATCTCTGTAGAAACAATGTTATTCATCCGCCCCCAGCGATAGGAAGTGAAACGCCGTCAATTATCTCCCAGCGAAGGGTGACTCAATAAATGTACGAAATCCGCCAGAAAAACTGCCATCGGCTCTAGAAGAATTTGAAGCTTCAACCTGACGACCGTTTTAAATAAATTTCCACTCCTTCCACTTAATAATAACTTAAAACAAACCAATCATATGAAAGCTAGTTAATAATTTTTACCAACGGAACTAAAACTAGCCTACGGATGCAGGTGCTCACTGAAGGTTTTAAAAGGGGTTTACATTAGACACCGATGTCTGTTTACAGTTAAGGCAATGGTCATTCTAGAGGCGCGACCGCTCTGATTCAGCCAGTGTTCTGCGATTCCTCTCAAACAATGGCAGTACTAGTTAGTCATAGTTGCTAAAGTCTTTGTATTGGATTAGTTAAGAGCCATTCAGGCGTTGCGTTTAACGAATAAATAGATAAACTATGCAAAAAAAGCTGTAACGATGGCATACCGCATAGGTCGATCCTAGGTAGTAGTAAGCAAATTCTAAAATTAATGGATAAAGAAATACGACCTTATGTTTGGAAGAACTCAGTACAATGGTTTGCTGTGGTATTATTCGCGAGAGCACTTCCAGATCTTACCATACTGCGGTTGCATGTATAAAATTGAGTGTATCCAACTTTAACCGTAAATTATTCAACTGTAATCTATGCAAAGATGTTCTGAACAAATTTGTTTGCCAACTACTCTTCAACGACATTCATTTGGCATCAAATATATTCTTATTCTAAAACTATATTTTATCTACATAATGAAAGTAAATTCTTGAAATCTGCTTTGTAAAACTTTCCATTCCTGAACGATCACGTCTTTCTTATGTTTGAAAGCGTCAGTCATTCCGATAGATCCCGGAATGTAAAATATGTGTCCTTGTAGACATTTTAAAGTTCAACGCGAGAGCCTAATTACAAATAAAGTAATAGAGAATAGGGAAACGTTCCTTTTCTTGCTTACTACTTCCGATTCAGTGCGTCACTGGCTTCAACAGAAAAGAACAAATTTCCGCACTTTTCATGGAAACCTTTCTCAATGTTTAGGTACGTATCGCAATTTTTAAGTGCCTTTTCGAATCATAAATTTCACGCCAGGAGGCCTTATAGTAAGCCTTTTATTTTCAAGATACAGAATATTAATGGTTTGATATTTTTTGTTAGAAAATTTATTTCTTTGCAAAACCTCACAACAACAACAAAAAATCGCTCTAAAGAAGGTGTTCAAATTGGTGGACTTGTTCTTTTTTATACCTTTAACAATCTTTATGTTAATGACTGACGACATCTTTGGTGCATACATGACTTATTACGGACCCTATCAGTAAACTGCACACCTCTGTTCCATAATAGCCCTTCATTATTTAGTTCTACGGCATACACTTCATTTTTCATATACTTCCAAAATAAAAAATCGAGGGGATTGCAAGCTGGCCATGGCATAGGTCCCCCAAAAATTCCCTTGCACCTGGAAGGTCCTGAGCCGCCGCCTCGTCATGCATGCACGTTTTTTGAATTGAATTTCTCAAAAAACTTCAATACAGTTCGTCTGTTAATAGGTTTGGTAATCGAAATGGACCAATTAGGTAACTGTCGATTATACTTGCCCGCATATTAATAGAAAACCCATATTAGTGATTCCGAATTACGGCTTAACTTATAACAAGTTTAGAAAAGCGCTCTGTAATTGTTGCTTTTCATCAAGAAGGTTATTCAGTGCGTCAAATTTCCGAAAAAATACATGTTAATAAATCGACTGTTAGTGATATCATTCGGAGACATCAATGCACGGTCAGTTTCAGAGAACGGGCGCTCAATTGAGCGTTCAAGTCGTAAGAGAATAACAACTCACGCCGACGATGAACGTATAAAATTGCTGAGCAAGCGAAATAGGAGACTGACAGCACCAGAAATCGCCGCCGAAATGAATCGCGACCGTGCAATAAAATTGTTACTACACTGAAAAGAAGATGAAAAGCTGCGAATCTTCACGGCCGCGTTGCAACAAAAAAACCCCTACTTCGACGGGGAAACTGGCAAAAACGGCTACAGTAGGCAGAAACACGTAGAAATTGGACAGTGGATGTTTGGAAAAGGGTGCTATGGACTAATGAATCAAAGTTTGAGGTGTTCGGACAATCAAGGCGCGTTTTTGTAAGAAGAGCGAAAGGCGAAAGAATGTTGCAGGATTGTGTAGTGCGAACTATCAAGCAAGGAAGAAATTCTGTGCTTGTTTGGGGTTGTTTTTCCTACGCCGGTACAGGAGACTTGAAGCGAATCGAAGGTATTTTGCGAAAAGAAGGTTATTTAGAAATACTGCAAGAAAATGCAATACCATCGGGGCAGCGTCTAATCGGCGAAAATTTTGTATTCATGCAGGACAACGACCCCAAACACTCAGCAGTGATATGTAAAAATTTCTTAAACGAAGAAAAAGATAATGGCACTTTCCAAATAATGACATGGCCGCCGCAAAGCCCCGATCTAAACCCCATCGAGCTGTTATGGGATGAACTGGACAGGAGGATCCGAAAAGTATGCCCTACCTCCGTAGGCCACCTGTGGAACATTTTACAAGAGGAATGGACTAATATGCCAAATAGAGTCTTTGAAAAACTAGTGGAGCGGATGCCTGGGATTGTCAAAGCTGTTCTTCGCGCAAAAGGGAGTTTCTTTGATGAACGGAATGTTTAAGAAGTTTTTCTTTATTTTTCGTTAGAATTATTTTTTTTTACTTTTATCCTTTAATTTTAATCGCTATTAATAAAATACAATAAAAATTTTAAGGTTTGGCAAAATCAGTTTTTTTAACATTTATTTGTGTGTCCGAACTAATATGGACGGTAGTGTACGTATCTTTCATAAATTGTGGATTCATTGAATATTTTCATTCCGTTAGCCCCATTCGAATCTCTTAACTTCTACTGCAACACCTCTACCACCATCCCGAAGATTGCTACTTAATTTTAAACACCTTGAGGAATACTTACATAGTCCCCCTTACGATTTTCTATCTAACGTGTGGAATATTTGGTGCACTAAGAACGTTAAATATTAAGACGTAATATATGTCCGCGTTCGGCTTGCACTCACCGCGCGATTCCAGTATATTTCATTATATGCACGCTCCTGCAAATAGAGCAATTTAAATTTAACTTTGCAGTACAGGTACCACTTGCAATGAACAATCGCGAACTCGCAATAAGTTACAACGATATCGTCGCTCGTGTACGGCCTCATTTACGTATGCTCGTCTTCCCAGGTTGCGGTTACTTTGAGATTACCGCTCCCTGCAAGAGCAGACAATTTATAAGACGGATGTTAATTGAGAGGCAGCTACTTGTTTGTTCTATTCATCATAGGTACGAGCAAACGTATAGATATGAAACGTAACTACCATATTGTGTTTCATGGGAAATCAAGATGTGCCTCAATTTAATATTTATACTGATTGAGCACAAATCATTATCGAAGAGCTTCTACTTTGTATCAGCTAAAATAACCAATCACTTATTTCGAATATCCGTTTAGATAAACAAAATTTTGTCATTGTTTTTATTTGATTTACCAAAATGAGGTCAAATACTTTAGAATGTTGTAACTAAAGATAGACAATGTTGGCGCTGACTATTGACAGTTAAAAAATAGTTTGTCGTTTGATTCTATTCTGTCTGGCAGTCTTAAAGAATTAGTCCTGTTTTTGAAAAAGATAATCAATTTTTGTTGTGTTTTGTCAAGATGTTTGATGATGTTATTTGCTCTTGCTTGCATAACAGTTACCTTACATTTCACCTAACCAACATGGTTTCATTCGAGGAAGGTCCACGGTTACTAATCTTGTATCTGCATGTCAATTTCCAAGTTAACAACTAGATCTGCAAGGTCAGGTTGACATTAAATAATAACTTGGGCTTCTACGACTTAAATCAGTTCAAACTAAACGTGTACGCAAAAATTCGACGCTTTGTCCGGGACTTCTTCGGGAAAAGAAAGGTGGTAGGCCACAGTAGATACACCAAAAGCCAGACTAACAATTATTAGATGCGCTTCTGGCGTGGTTTACACATTAAGTGACCTACCAGCCTTCCTTCTCCTGAAGAAGCCCCATTGATTCTCCTAATTTGCTTTCTTCTATCGATTTCCCTATATCTCCTTCATCCTATCGTTCTTCTTCTACTTTTTCATTACCTTTTCCTCGAATCAATTTGTTAGAAAAGACAGACTTATTATTATTCTTTTCCTTTTATGTATTTAATTCGTTTTGTATTTATCTATATGTATGTACTTTAGCTTGTACTATAATAGGCCGTTGGACAATAAAACGATTATTATTATTATTATTACTATTATTATTATTATTATTATTAAAAGCTAGGCTAGAAGGCTTAGCAAACTTTGCAGCTCTTTGCAGAATAGTTCGTAATTTCAATGAAAATGCCACCGACCTGGATCTGTTTGCCTACTCGTTATTAAATTCCAAAGAGAGACTTAGAATGAAATTAATTCACCTTAAGTAAGGTCATAACCCTCCTCTGACGTGCTTTAACCTTGTATTTCGTTGATTTAATTTTTTTCAGTGTTGAAAGATGAATACCTAATTAGTATCTTTAAAGAGGAAAGAAACCTTACCGTTCAGACGATTCAGAAGTTTTATTCCTTAAGACCTAAGACGAACGTTCGTAACTACTGAATAGGTTCATATTTCTTTATTGTTCATCTTTCACCTTCTACAAAGTCAAGATGATGAGTTGTAGTCTAAGTTCATTATCAGTATTAATAACACCAATAAACAGTCTTTATTAACCTTTCCAAGAAAGTTGACAACAGCCGTGAAAACCTACTTTAAACTAAGCGCATGTTGCATATTAGGTCACTTGTAATTAAAAACAATCGTTACCAAGTCATTCGTAGAGCTTCGATTTTTAGTAGTTTCTTTCTTATTTAATTGCTTTAGTTTCCATTGCATTCATCCAAACTTGCATTCAGCAATTTCACATCATCAAGTTTGATTATCTTTAAAGTTGTAGGCTACGTGGATAATATCATTTACACAAAATCAAATAATAATGGTCCTAGTATGAAGCACCGTATTGTTTGTGAAACATTCGAAGCTCCATTGCAAATCATTCTAGATATACTCTGTATATAAATCTTGTTTATGTCATTAGTTAAAAGATCTTTGCAACCAAGACCATAACAGTAAATAAAGCAACTCCACACCCTTATTTATTTCCATACCTATTCACAGAGTAATATCAATATTGAAGATAGTGATCCATATGAACATAAAGTTGATATCTATAAATGAACCATATAGACATAAAGTTAGTTATCAATGTTACCTGAGGTAGCACAATAATCAAACACAAAGATCTCATGTCCACAAATATTTGAACGAGATTTGATCTTCAATGCGAGCGAAGCTCCTACTTTTTTAAATCATACAAACGCATCTCCAACGTTTCAGATACGCGGAATGCTTCCGGTGATAAGATGACGAATTTTATGGGTTCGTTGGCACCTTTCACGTACGCACATCATCGAATGCACACAGACACACAGACGTGTACGCATACTTAAAAACCTATACGTAGACAACAATATGGCAAATATGTGCATCGAACGTGAGTATCAATAATGATATCCGTTCCCAAAAGTCCTCCGAAATAATGCAACCATCGCAGATATCTCCCGAACATACATAATAGCCTTATTTTTCGTACACAATCGCCGTGCTCTTTTGAATATAAAAAAGCAATTCCCGAACGATGGACGATAACAGCGGGTCTTGCCGTACACAATATAATATATCGCGATGATGTATAGCCACAGGGCGATGACAGTCTTGTAGAATGCGTACACATATGCATTTCCTTTTTTAATTGTATTACGTAGAATGTTGGATGTAGGCGGAATTTTTAATTCGGGAATTTTCGACTGCCAACCTGGCGAATCACAGAATAAATTTTTAATTTAATCGTGGACGGAATACTAAGCAAGCCGTCCGCGGAATGCTTAAATAGAAATTTATTCTGAAACGCCAATAAGATCTTTTAAACAAGGAATCTTACTTTCATCTCTGGCAATTATTTATTAGGCATTTCGCACCGCCGTAATCCATCCTAAAAGGGAATAAGAATGGTTTATTTACAAAGATTGATTAAAAAAGTTCCGCCATCTAAAACATTGATGCGTGCATGATCTGTTTCCAAGTGATAGCCAACAGTCCTTGCTATCATCATTACGTAAATTGCATCATTTTATAACAAAGACTTTACATCTTTAAAGATGTCAACATTTCTTAAATCAATTTGTGAGAAAGGCGATACTACTTTGCCGAAACGCAAAAAAATATTTTAAATTTAACTTAATTAATGTTAAAACATTTGTTAAGACACTGTAGCGAATTAACACGTTTTAGGACTACGAGGGTAGTCTGAAAAGCTTCATAGCTTCTTCTGCTGAAAGATACTTTTGAAAATTTCGGCCATGTTGGACGCTCAGTTGTTGTTTAACAATCATTGATGTCAGTCAATGTTAATGCGTCTTGTAAAAATAGAAAAAATCGAGTATCGAACAGTCATTAAATTCGTGGTCTGTAAAGCAATACGCTTACGTGAATTAAAACCGAAATGGACTCCGCAGCATCTAAAAAATCACGATATTTGGTGCTCATATTTAAATTCAAAAAATTACGACAATTTTGGGACATGTAGATTACATACATGGCGCATTTTTTTTCTGCGGAAAAACACTCTGGGTGAAATGAATTTTTGAAAATTGGAAATTTCATTCTGCGCATAACTCAAAAATTGTTCGTTTGAATATATACCGTCCACAGGGTAGATATTGGTGAGTTGTGTAACAGACCTTTAATGATGAAAATGATCCCCAAAATATTATGAATGTAATTGGTTTGCTGATGGCAACGCTCATAATTGCCAATAATAAAAATGGAACACCTCCGAATAAAAATAAAATTGATTTGCACAACATTATAAAAGATATCCTTCTTGATGCTCAAAGAGGAAGATCGCTCTCATAGAAAGCCGATACAATCCTAGAATTTTTGCAACTGCACAGACCACATTGAGATGAGGTAGATGAGCTATATACGCCCACACAAGAAGAAGCTTTAGAAGCAGAAGAAGCTGAAGAAGAAAAGGGTATACCAGAAGAAGAAGATATTGCAACTTTAGATTACAAAACCAACGCTGTTGTTAGTGTGGTTTTAATCTAGACCTACATTCCGACCGCACTTTAGCTGCGCAAAGAACAAAAACTGTTACAGCAGTTGAGCAGTCTGTATACAGGCTCGAGTATTTAAATAACTTTTACTGACAATATTTTTCAATAAGCTGAATAAATAAGATATAATTTACTTATTCTAGGTAGTTGTAGATGTAGATGTTTGCTTTAGAAGTACGTACATAGATGATAATTCGATTTCCTCTTAAAAAAAGATTAATAGTTGTTATTCTTATTTATACGCCGATACTTTCCATTTTGCGTTATAAATGGCTTATATTATCTTATATCTTCAAAGTTTGAGGGCTCACTCTGTATAATTTCGTGGATAATAAAACGTATCAACGGAAAATTTATATTTCAATAAATTTCATTTTCACGACAAATCTGCGATAATAAAAGATGTTAGAATGTAAATAATTCGATACCTAAAACTTTATATAGAATACAAGAATACCGATGATCCTCGTTTTAAAAGACGATACACCGTCTCCAATGTACATACGTAGAACTTTTCGAATTAATAACACCGATACACAATTGGCAATAAAGTTGTAACTAAACAATTAATTTGTTCAGCGGACATCGTGCATGCGTGTAGATTTAATATCGAGATATTATGTAAATTTAATATTTAGAGGGCCCAGACAATATCAAACATTCTTGCATCAGACGTATCAAACTGTTGATTGTAATATACACATTTACATCATTACAACACAGTGGACATCTTTCACAGGTAGACGCAGAAGAATAATGACGTATAGTCCATGGAAGTTAGCATAGCTCTACAAATTTGCATTTTTTTAACAAGGAATAACAAGTAGGAAACTTAGTTCCACTAGGACTTGTTTCCACTTAGCAATATCTAATCCACAATATTGTAAGGACCTAATAGAACATTCCAAATAATAATAAAAGAGCAATTTTTCTAGATTATGAGAGTATTAGTAACCATTAACACTTATCATTGTTTAAAGATGCTGCAGGATTAAAATATTGGCGTCTTCGAATTGGTTGTAGTTAATTGACTGCGCGTACTCTGAACAATTCAAATCTTTACGGGTTAACTTTAACAAGATGCAGTTTTTCTTAAGGGAAGAACTGCAAGATAATGGCCGAGAAGTTTAATTTAAAGCATAAATACAGTTTAATTTCTTACGTTACAATTGGTTTTTTGTTTTTTTTTGTTATTGGAATTTTTTGTGTTTTTTGTTTTTTTTCGGCAGGGACCGGCGTGCCACGGGTACCCCCTTAGGTAGATTGGCATTTTTTGTGTTTTTTCGGCAGGGACCGGGGTGGCACGGGTACCCCCTTCGGTAGATTGGCATTTTTTTGTTTTTTTGTTGTTATTGGCATTTCTTTTGTTTTTTTTTGTTATTGGAATTTTTTTGTTTTTTGTTGTTTTTTCCGTTTTTTGTTTTTTTTTGTGTTTTTTCGGCAGTGACCGGGGTGGCACGGGTACCCCCTTGGGTAGATTGGCATTTTTTTTTTGTGTGTGTGTATAACAATAAGTTTGCTTTCCTATGATCAGAAAAATAACGTTGATAATTTTGATTAATTTCTGTTTCTTTTCAATTACAAGCTTTTATTTACTCATCTTCATTACACATTTGTTAGTAGACAAGTCTTGCAAGTAATTTCATCTTATACCAAAAATTTGCTTAAATTATTTAGACCAATAACATGGATGAAATAGCGTTTGCAAACTATTAAAGTAAATATTTATTGCATTTGAATAAAAACTTATTTATAAATTATTTCTAAATAATCAAACGTGTAGCTGTGGAATTAAAAGATCCACATTTGGAGATTTCCGCGATAAATATGTATTTTTTAAAAAGCTTACCTTGTTTGATACATTTGTTGCAATTAGGCTTTGCAAGTTAAAACCATGGGGTAATACCTTAGTTTCCCTTACCGGAATAATATTATTCATTTCTGATCATTCGGTAAGTGCGTTAGTATAGCAGAATTCAGGAATTTTTGAACCGCTAGTGTGGCATCCATCGATTTTGTGTTTGAGATTTCCGATGTTTTGAGGGACGGCATTTTTTTATTTACGTTTGGTGTGTATCGCTGCGTTTTATTAAGTTTCTAAATTTTAATTATTATTTCCGGAGTTTTATTGCATATACAGATTAGGCTAGTGTGTTGTAGTACATTATAGTGTAACGTAAGTATATAATATAAGATTCGATGATTTCAGGAATATGAACAGGTCAAATCCATGTTCAATATATGAGCCAAAAAAAAATTGGAAAAGTATGTGGCTAAGTCTATGTCGTAATCTTCATTTGTGTAGCATTCACATAAAATGTGCCAAAGAAATTTTTTGCCAAATGACATAAGCCGAAATAAATAAATTATCTTATATTTTGTTTTCTGTCGCATAATCATTCCTAAATAGTATAATTTACATCTATTTAAGCTTTTTGGTCACATTTTTTAATTTTTCAAAACGAATAGATTCTTTAAACAATTTTTTTTTGCTTCTCCTTAAAATGGTCACAATAGTTGAAAATATACAAATAAATTTCGTTCACTTGCTGAACGAAATTCGTTCATTTAGCTTGTGTTCGTGTGATCCCAGCCGTCTTTTACATTATAATTGTTTAATATTTTCAACCATTAGTATTAAGAAGAAGAGTAGTTCTGGATTTTTCAACCATTTCGTATTGATAAATTCTATGGGTTGAAGATGTGTTTTTTTTTAAACGAAACCGATCGCTTTTAATATATTTAATAGAGAATTGCGAGACAGCGGACCAACTTGTTTTACTTATCCTTAACCATGAGCTCACGTAGAGTCCTACGTAAATGAATTGATTTTATTATTTAGTTTCCGACTATTTGGTAGATGCCTTTGAAATCTGCTTATGTTAGGATCGCAATTTGCAGAAGTAAAGTTGTCTATGGCCACAACCGAGAAAGATTGATTTACAAAATTAAAATGTTGGAAAATGTAGCGTAAGTAGTTGTAGGCGGTTTCTAATTCCGCAACTGAACATATTTCATTAAAGCGAAGCCCTAACAGTAAATGAAATTAATTTCTTACCTGAATGCACAATAAAGAAATCTCCTATAACTCACCGAATATTAATTTGTGCAATAAAATGATATATTTATCGGCATATTTATTATAAAAAAAAAATTAACTTGGACTTAGTTACTCGAATGCCATAAAAGCTCCCTAATCCTAATGACTAGAACCATGTGACGCAGCACCAGGCTTGTTTAACTTAATATTTGAGTTTATACTTCTTTTTCGACTTCGATTTATTATCCCATATTTAAATCTTCTTCGAGATAACAATCGCTTGCTTTCTCTAATTATACCCGGTGCTCTATGGCCGAGTGAAATAGGCCGAACTTTTACCTTAGCGCCTATGTATCATAGAATTGCCAACAATTGTGTTCCCCACCGATCTTCAGTATTTATCGTTTTCAGTATTTTGAGTCCACTAACAGAAGATTTAAAAGTTGTATGAGATGCTTTTACCATATTACAAAATAGGAGCCGTTCCAGGGCAGAAATATACAACTGATGCTGAGATTTAGTACTAGATAAGAAAATCACCTTTAACTGTATTTGTACAGTCATAGACTGAAGAAGACCTTCACCAATGAGCGATTTTCGAGGTGTTCTGGCAATTGACAAATGCGTAACTAAAACATTTAAATTTCAATTTGAATATGTGAGTGAGATTATTATATTGGCCGCTATTTTCATTTCACCGACCTATCTTTTATTTCCTATAGTTTATCACGAAATTAACAATTATTCCATCGTCTGCCGTAGCGTTAGTTGCAGAAAAAAAAATTGTATTTGTAGCCTTTAATTTTATTAAAATTCCTTATTTATATAACAAGCTCTCTGAAGACTAGCACTTTGATGTTTTACCTATAATATTATCTAAATTTGTTTGTTTCTGTACTTCCATGCGTACAAGTCTTCCTTTCAACTAGTATCATTATTTGACATACTTTTTAAATCATTTCGAACTATCGTTAGTGTAGACATTGTAGAAAACAACATACAGCAGAAACAAACATAAAACAAATCATCAGCTAATGAATATGATGTGCAATCGACACAATGAATGCGAGAACACGACAGCCGATAAGAAACCGTTATGTAAGCTTGAGGCCGTCGGTCAGTAAAGGACGGTGAGTATACTGGGGCTACTTCATGGACTAGGCACTGTACTCGTACATACCATACTACATCACATCAAAGCAACAAACATTGACACGTATGCACGTTTTACGTAATCGTAGAAACAGTAATATCGTAATTGTCCCTTCTGGACGTTTCTCAATGACATTTAAATTACAACAATGCTGACTTTATCTGTCTGAGTTTGCTGTGGCGTGGGTCACGCGGTGATCGGACAATAGTAATTCGGAATAAATAAAGATACAGTGATAGGAATGTATTGATTTAAATATGTAAATAACTATTATGAGAAGTTCTCTTCTTGAAACATACAGTGGCCGCCACATAAATAGCACAGGCATCAAATTTAATTTGAATTAACCGCTCACGCTGTTCCCGTTTAAATTTTTATTAAACTAGCGTGAGAGTCCCCGAGAAGGTTGCGTGTACTTCCCCTAGCCTACGTATTCCAGAACAATAATTCGGCATTTAATGAAAACAAAAATTGTTTCACTTTTCTAGCAAGCACATAAATAGCACAGCTGTCGGTTCTGTAGCGGAATCTTATTATAGTGTTACGGTTCGAGTTATTTTGTACCAAAAAAGTGGTGTACTTACCACTTTTAAAATTAACGTTTTATTAATAACAAAAATTTAGGTGCTAGAATAATGGGACGACGAAAACATTGCACACCAGAGAAAAGGGAGTTAATTTGCACCATGAAAGAGAAGGGCATATCAATTTCAGAAATATCGCGTACATTAAATTGTTCACGTAAATTAATACAAAATGCGATAAAGCATATTCAGACAGAGAAAACTTTACAATAAACGGAAGATTAGGCCTCGTAAAACAACCTTACGACAAGACAACCTTATTCGTCGATTAAGTCCGGAAGATCCTTTTCGCACAGCTACACAAATAAAAACCGAATTTAATAAACAATTTAATATTGATATATCGAGAAGAACAATACGACGTCGGCTGAAGGAATTTAACTTACATGGGTGTATTGCAGTACGAAAACCGCTCGTGTCAAATAAAAACCGTAAAAGAAGATTACCGTTTGCGAAAATGCACAAAGAAAAGCCGCTTTCTTTCTGGAAATCTGTACTTTGGACAGATGAGAGCAAATACAACCGACTTGGGTCTGGATAATTTGTTTATCTTGAAGTTTATAAAATATTGTGTGTTTATTATAAGCTCCATGCCATCTGCTACATTTTTGTTAAGCTAAGTTAAATAAATTACTTGTTAACATTTACAAATTTATCAATTCATCCATATCAGTTTACCTGTGCTATTTATATGGCCGCCACCGTACATGTGTAGACTTGGATGGTATGTAAAGTGTTGTAAATAGGTTTTCAGATAAAAATAAAAATCCGTAATTAAGTTTTATTGGCTTGTGCAAGCAGAACAGCATTCCATAAAGCAAAACCTTGACCTACAAACCACTTTTTTGCATATTACATATGCCCACGTAAGGACTAATTTACATTTTATAGCAGTCTATTTTTTGCAATATTTGTTAGAATCGAACTTGTGATGCGCATTGTGTGCTAACATTGTCTGTTGTAGTGGGCGTTATATCTTTTAAGCTAATATTTAAAAAATTTGGAAATGCGTTAAGCAGAGCAATGATCTGTAGACTAGCTGAATTTCGACTCGGTTCCAACTCCCAAACAAATTAAATAAAATCTCAGTCTAAGTAATTTGACCAGATCCAAATAGAGCAGGTGAGGTGAGATTATCTGAGATTTCACGTAAATGGAAAGCACCGATAAGCAGAGACAATGCATCCTGGCATTGCGTCACTTGGTGTCAAACCTTATTGCTTTTGTAGCTACTCAACGCTAGAATTCGAAAAATTTGAGCCAGGAATGTACTAATATAAACAATGTTAAGACTGGATTAAATTAGATGTGGATCTTCCAATCTTTTGATATCTATTGTAGCATCTTATTTGTTAAATCATTTATACTAGCTTTATCTGTACCATCAGACCTAATGGATTTGAGACCAATTCCCCCAGATAGGTTTTTGACTATTTCGAGCCCAATTTCAAAAGCCGCATTTTTTCGTAGATCTGTGCGGTAGCATAGTGCATGTGCAGCATTATCACTTTCATATTCTCAAAATCTACATGAAGTTTCCTCTGTCAGCGGCGATCAAGCGGTCGGTGGGAATCAGCTGCATGCGACAGCGGATCAGCAGGATTCTCCTAAGTGGCGTTGGCACCCATATTTCTGTGAGATATGCGCTCCTTAAACATACCTTCAACCACATCTACCGTTGTTGACGGATGTCCTGTGCCTGGTAGATTTGCTGTTTAAACCCGTATTAACTACATGCATTATTTGGCCTGTATCTGACATGGAACGCTTTTCCACCAGTCTTGAGACTTCTTTCTCTTCTATTGATTAGTAACTGCTTTAATTATTGCGTACGCAATGCCTACAGAGAATCACGGATCTTAGCTCTGCTTTGACGTTTTCCCAGTGGCCTTCATGTTCTGCTACCCAGGCCAAAATCACAGTTAACCTTTCGCATAATTTATATTGAGGATACCATTAACTACACAAATAGATTCAACGAAATAGCAACAACTACTGATTTAAAAAAAATTTACGTCTTTGTAAGAAGTCTCAGTAAGATGGCAGATAAAGATGGTAAGATAATAACTCCTGGCCTTGTTAAGATATTTGTGAATTTACGATTATTATAAAGGCGATAAATTCATAAAAGTGTTGTGATTCGAAATTAACCTGTCTAAAAACTTCCCATAAAAATAAATTACGATTTAACATTCAGATTCTTATGTTCCAGAGTCTTATCCTGCATATTAAATTTATCCAAAATGAATACGAATGATTTTATGGCCTTTTGCAAAACGCCAATAAAGTTTATATAATTATGTTCTGTACAGTTAGTTTTTACGGTTAATTAATAGAGACTGCGCGTATTGCTTAAGTTCATTGCGGCACGTCTTCCAACTATTACTAAAACGAATTATGAACAACTTTAATAATCGTAATCGAGAATTAACTCCCCGAAAGCACTTAAAATTTGTCCTTACATGACAATGCATGCTAGGCAATAATTGTAGATTTAAATTCAGTAATTTTAAAGCCGTTGTGTTGACATATTTCCGTGTTAGAGATCCGTTGATAATAAACAAAGGAAAAAAAAGGGGTATTGCGTCCCGTTAACGGGACATTTGAAAACATAAATTCCTGCTGTAGAACAAGATAGTATCTCGAAAATGTTAATTAGGCTATTCTTACCAGTTCACGACGTGTGATCTTAAACTTTCTAACACCTGTACGTCGCGTAGTTAAATTTCCTACACGCAATTTAGTGCCTCGATCAATTAGATAAGACGTTTATTGTTTTCTAAAATTTACGCCTCGTTCGCTTTATTACTTAATTTGGCGTTGGAAAGTTAAAGAAGATGTACAAGTTGCTAACGACTGGCTTAGCCATTTATTTAAGTGAATCGTATCATTTGATTTGGATCAACATTTCATTCACATAGTAAAGTGAATCTTTCCACATTCCTCGATCTTTTTTTAAGCTTCGGGCGAAAGTATTTCAAGAAAATGTTCCGTTTAAAATAAGGAAGTTGATAACCATTTCCGGCGTAACCGGAAATGTCTTCAGAAATATTTAAAATAATTGAATATCTACGTTCGCAACATTTTTTTTTCTTATTCTACTTACTCCTTGAAATACTTTTGCCCTAAGTTCAAAACGCTGTACTTTGCACGATTACTGTTCTGCTGAGTAGCTAAGATTAAAACTATGAATCTGTATACAGGCAGTCGCTTATTTATGTTTTAATTGCAGCAATTTACGGAATTGAGCAATTTGCGTTAACCTTCTTTGTGCATCCCCGAAGGACCTGTTTCTTTGCTAATAGACTTTGTATACCTTACAAAAATCGTCGTCACTACCATGCCTTGACTCTCATAGTTAGCGTGCATTTCGAATTGCTCCTCCTTTACTCATAGTTTCTCACGTAGTTAAAAAGAACCATATCTTTGTGAAATGTTTGGCTTATGTTGCACTTTGGTTTGCGAGTGATGATGTCACAATTACTATTAGCATCAACGCCAAAAAATACAAAAATTATTAATTGGGTTTTCGCGCCAAGCACAATACTACAAATCTTTGCTTTAAAACGGAAATCTTTCCTGACCATCTCAAACTCACACTTTTATAGAAAAGGTGACAAACACTACAAACGCCTTAATTTCAGTTATCCCAAAAGACTGCTACCGTTGTCGATATCGTGTAAAATCTTATCTACACTCCCCGACAAAAACTTAGACGCGAAAAGTAAAATAAACTTAAAAATATCTCCTCCAGTAATATATGAACTAAATAATAAATTATTACTCCAATGTTTATACAATTTCTGCGACAAAAATTTAGACGCTCTGTTACAAATGTAAAACAAAAATAAACAAATGAGTGATCAGTAATGCGTAGATCTTCCATTGTCCTTAATCACTTCTAATAGTTTGTTATTAATAGATTTATATAAATTTAACACGTAATTTTGAGGGATATTCTGCCATTCAGTCACTATTGAAGTTTTCAGTTCCTGTACCGCGAAATATTGACGGCCTCCGCCATAAACGCGACGTGCCAATTCACCCCGCATGTTTTCAATAATGTTTAAGTCTGGTGACCGTGCCGGCCACTGTAAAGTTTTAATCGTTTCCTCTTTAAACCATTCAGTAATGGTTTCTGCTTTATGAATTGGCGCGTTATCTTGCTGAAAGAAAAATTGCGCCCGGCCCATTGGTTTCCAAAACGTAGAAGATTGTCAATAAGTCTTTATACGTCACAGATGTCATTTTGTTTGTGCAAAACACTATCCCACTTTTATCGCGAAATCCAATCGCTGCCCATATCATCACAGATCCACCCCCTAATTGTCTGGTCATTTGCACTTTTGGTTCCTTTCTCAGATCATGATAATAATGCGAGTACCCATTCGGTGCGTCCAAATTAAAACGTTTCTCATCGGAAAATATAACTTTTTTCCATTGTTTCTTCAGGATACGTGTTCTTCAGTAAATCTCAACCTCGCATCTTCGTGTTTCGCCGAAAGTGGCGGTTTTCTCAACATTTTCTTCCGTGATATTACCGGTGACGCCTTTAAAATCGTTTGAACATTACGCACGTGCGTTTGTACCCCCGCCTGTTCTGCAATAACTCTGGCCGGCGCAGAAGAATTGGATGCACACCGCAATATCATGCGTTTATCCCGTTCACTTACAGCTTTCGGTCGCCCCTGGCCATTTGATTTGCCGTAATTTTCCGGATCTTTTAGGAAATTTCTAACGGAATGATCGCTTCTTCGTAACCGACGAGCAATTTCCTACTTACTAACACCATCCCGGTGCCAGGCTAGAACTTTACCCCTTTCTATCAAGGATAATTGCTTTTTTCTACCCATATTGCAAACACTTTATAAAATATAATTTCTCGTGGTGAAATGTGTACACTTTACCAGCACAACCACTGCATATAAAGAGAAGTATCAAATTAAAACATTTTTGCTTATATTAATGTAACAAATGCACAGGGTCTAAATTTTTGTCGCATTTAAAATTCCTATTTTGATCTGGGAAAATCTCAATTACCCCTCATCAAGCAATAAATACCCAGAAATATCTATAAATGGACTATTTACATAACAAGTATTAATAACCCTCATTTACATTTTATATAATGTTTATAAACTTTGTTTCGTAAATAGAAACGATACCGCGTCTATGTTTTTCTCGGGTAGTGTAACTCGCAGAATGAACACATCACAGGACGGTCGACAATGAAGATCGAAGGGATTATGGAGGCAGTGTCAAATAGGCAGAAAATAGCCGGAGTATTTTGTGGATCTTTCAAAAGCATTAGACAGTGTAAAGTACGATATCGTATTATCAGCGACGGTGGTATCTACGTTGCATGGTACAATGTGCATAACATGCAAGGAAAATACACCAGGGCGCGGCCCTCCGTTACGTCATCACTCACTGTCGCTGCCTATTATGGAAACTACATAGTCTAGGAATCACGGCGACAATACAGAAATTACTTAGTTCCTATTCGATGAATAGAATGCAATGTATACAGATAACTTGCAAAGGCAAATGGTTACGACCGAATTGCTCGAGAATAGGGAGAAGAGTACCTCAAGGGTCTTCCTGAAATCACGAGCTTTTTCAAAGAAGCGAATGACACAAACATAAAAAACGATATTGCACCAGCTGGGAAAGGAAAATAAACACATCGCTTCAACTACACATCATAACTATCTAAGTCTGGAATTAGATTCTTGCTTAAATTGGAAGGACCACATAAATACGGTCATTAAGAAGCTGTCGGGGTTCGTCTGTGGACTAAGAGTGATCTGGTCCGAAAGGAGCAGTTGGTAATTAACTATGATAAAACAAAATTAATGCATATCAGCATTTAAAAGCATCGTGCGCACTCGGTGCGTTTGGTCCACTACGACATGTTGCATTTGCATGGAGAGGTCAAATGTTTCTGCAGTGGTGAGGTCGCATGTTTATCATAGATGTTCACCTTTTGTCTATATGGGCAGTTTTATTGGCTGCACTAGTGAAGCTTTAAAGAGTCATTTTTCTTTGCGGACTTACGGTTTGGGGTGTGGGGGCGCATACAACAGAATGAGCTAGAAGATCGCTACAGTCATCTTCAGGCGTCGCCAGTTAAGAAATTGTATTTTTGGAAAGTAGTAGTAAGCGGCTTCTGTGGATTTGGCTATGAAACGAGAGAAAGGAAAGAGGTAGGTAAGATCAAACCAAGATTTGGAAACAAATATGACGGAAGAATGCCCGAAATGGGTTACTCTAATTTTTTTAATGAGTTGCCTTTACATTTAAGAATTGAACAATCCATTGGTAAGGTTTAAAAGAGAACTTGAAAATTGGGTTTTTGGCGGTCTTAACCCACAGTAATGCGGCGTTCAATTAAAATTTAAATTTATGATGTGTTGAATATTCTTTATGTTGGCGATCTTATAGTATGTGTTGCATGATCTCAATTATTTATTGCCTATGTTTACGGATATTTTCCTCGGTACAGAGAGCTCTGTAGAAATAGAGCAGTACTGTTGCAAGAATGGGAACGGGAAGCGCCACTTACAAGTAATTATACATAGTGGAAATCTCTAACATCTTATCTTTAATAATATACAAATATAGAAACATGTAAGAATAATAAAATAGTAAAATATAGGAATTGTAAGATAAAAATAAATTAAGGGAGAGAAGGAATAGATGGAACAAAAAAAATTATCATTATTACATTTCACTACATTAACATGTTTAACGGGATTACAGAAAGCACATAAAATAATTTGATAATAGAAATTAGCAATAAAGGTGAAATGCACCACTGATTTGCTTATTTATTCTGAACTATTAGCATATAAAATGTTTGTAAAATCACATCTAACATCTCTTTTTTTTTCAACTGTTGTGAAAGTTAGACGTGTGCCAATTTCTAAACAACTCTATTACATCAGATTGAATTCATGCGAATATAAAATCGTTTGCCTAGCGGTGTATATTTTCGCCTAGATTTGCCGAATAGAAAAAGAAATCTCGAGATAGGAATTGATACCGCTGTGTGAAACGGTTGACCACAGCTAATGTAAGCGCACGTATCGAAAATTCCAAGTTCAGAAAAGTCGTTATCACAATTTCCGCTCACGTATTCCGGAATGTTTTCCTTTCACGTCGTCGAAACGGGTTTTCAACTTTCGATGCCTTTCCGCCATACTACGTCGGCTGCAATACTATGTATGTTTGGAGGTCGGATTTACTTAAGCGGGAATGAAAAAGACTGGCTAAATAAGGAATATTACGTATAGCGTATATATATGTAAACCTACAGCTTAAAGAATACATATTTGCACGTAAACGGTGCCGCGAAGTTTCCAGTTTTAAATTGAGTTTTCTTTTGAGAGATGTTTAGCATGAGCAAATTTGAAGTGAAGCATGGGGATAATCTTCTATATCCCCATTGTAAATCCAATAATAGACAAACACTAAGGTATCGGTACACTCCGCACCACACAAGTTATTTGAATAATACGGAATACTTGTCTCGGGAATTTCCATTGTTAACCCTATGACCGAATGATGCGAGAAAAAGATTTTAATTCTGGCATCCCTTGTTCCACCTCCACTCGAAAAAATATTTGCCTTTATCGCCTACATATAGTAGAACATACGAAATACACGAAACTAAAAAGAAACGTTCTTGTCTGCAGCACAGAACGAAGCATTTACACCAATAAATCAACCAACGGTTAAGTGGATCTTCCTCCATGTTCAACATTTTTGCATTCTTTTCCATATAACTTCGTAAGCAGTTATATGGAAGTAAGCTATATATCAGTAAGCATCTAATTCTCGCAGTGAAGTTACGATCTTAGTTAATTTGAGGTTTTCTAATATAATATTGTTCCCGGTTGTATTGTGGTACACTTGACGATTCAATTCTACCATAGCGGTAATGAGCTATATGTTCTTTGAATCTGATGTCTATCTGCAGGTTTTATCACAGTTACCGCATAAATTCTCGACCTTTCCGTTGTCTTTCAAATCTTATCCCATAAAAACTTTATTACTACCTATTCTGTGAAAGGGAAAATCCAAAAAATTGATAGTTAAAGATATCACCAAGAATAGTTTTAAATCCCATAAACTATTCAGCTGATCTTCGTAACTATAACATAAAGTGTCTTCGATAAAACAACAAAAAGACGATGGGGAACCATCCTGACTAGCATAAACGGTATTAAAAATTTTCATTGTAATCCCAAATCATATTCTGTTGCAGTATAGACGATAAAAAAATTATTTCTTTTCCTTTATTTCTCTTACAATCTATTCAATTTCTCTTTTTTTAACATGTGTGTGGCGGTAGTTAAGCCACATCGAAATAATGCACGTCAGTAGTAAGTAAATTTTCGTGTTCCGAACGCTGACACTCAATTAGGATTAGCTTTTACGCGCTGCGCAGCAACATATTATGCGCTACATATTTTATGATCAGCTTCAACAACTGTGACTAATGCCGGCGATAGGTGATAAATAGGTTCCGGGGTGGGTAGCTAATGGTCCACAGAAAAAATACGAAACATTTAAACTCGTTATTAATGCGGCGTGGCTCCCGAGAACTCCATTCAAAAATAGCCCTCGCTCACAAAATTGTCACCGGGCGCTCCGTTCTGTTCTCTTTTGTGCGTAATTGAAAGCTTCTCCGATATTCTCCGATAATGACGGGTTATGGGGCGCTCTAAAGAGGGAACGGCAATTCATTTGTATTCTCCTATTGAATTGTATTGAGCGGGGATCATCGTAAAGAGTTATGGCTTATAAAGGTGCGCTGCTTTAGTACGGAATTTAGTATTATAGCTTCATCCTCTCTTATAGTCGAGTAAGGCTAACTTAGAATCCTTTTAAAAATATGCATTTGAATGAGGAACAGCAATTCGTATTATTTTCTTTGGCTGTAACATATAATATTTCAAGAATAAAAAAAGAATAAAAAAATGTTCTTGCCGTGTTTAATTATCTCCTTTGTCAGAATACAAAAAACAGACATACTACGCCACAGTTCTTGCTATCATTATTATTCGCGATAGTTTGTTACAGCTTGTTGTAAGCGTTGTGTTCCTCAGACACACAGCGCTGGCCATACAAAATTTGCTTAATGAGAGAACTTTCCTAGGCAGAAAATACAAAACTTTCTTTAAAAGATAAAACATCATTAAGAAACGTGTTTCGCCGCAAGTCACATTTTGACTACCATAATTCACTCGTTATTAAAAAAAGACCTTGCTTCTAATTCAATTTTATGCGTTCATTTTCCGCATTTTTTTTTTAACTACTACAAGCACGAACATCCGAAGATACGAACATAAAATTAATGCTTAATAATTATTTATAATCAACGTCCCGGGCGATTTATAGCTGCTCATTTTTCAAGAGTGCGTCGAACGCTAATTATTTTGGTAATTTCACAATCGCCAGTCAATAACACTATCATCGTAGACGTAGTCGTCGATGCCTATTAGATCGCGAGAGTAGACTCTTTCCTAGAAGGCGAAAAACGACGAAACGCGTAGAACCGATACAAGATCGGAGCTTGGAAAATTCAATTCAACTCTATTCTCTCTATTGGCGCCGTGGTGTTACTTCGGATGCGTTTCGGTCCTTGTATCGGTTGTTTATGGGCGGCGGTCCAAAAGTTTGAGTGAGAATAACAGCGGAATAATAATGACTTCGTAGTGAGGTTCCAGGAAAATACATTAACGTAAACAAAAGCGGGCTGGCGAAGTTTTCCTTCTTTGTGAGCGGACAGTAAGTAATTAGCCGCTACAGAGGAAATATTAGCGATAATAGGGAACTGAAAAACACAATGTTATACAATATTTTGGAATTGTACGCTTCCTTAATTAGCTATTAGAGATTTCTTTTCGAAATGAATAGGCATTCATTTCTATTACACGGTCTCAAAGCGAAATCGAGCTCAATTATTGGAATCATTAGAGATACTTCAGTTTTATTCTGTACGTATTGCTACTGAGAAGATTATATTAGATCAGATATTGCTATTATACTCTTTTTTTATTGCTTGTTCCATGATATAGTGGTCGCTAAAATAAATGGGCACTGTCAAATTTGCCGCCATAAAGGTCCGTAGACTCAAGCATGATGACGGGAATCCTCAGTAACTACCAGTTTATTTCTTTAATTGTTTGTCTTTGCCTCTTTGAATCTTTTACTCTATTGTTATTTTTGATTTGCTTTGTTTGTATCCTTTTTAATTATAATTATACATAATTTGTTAAGCACCCCCTATTATTTAAAATTTGGAAGTGAAAAAATGCAATTTAGTTATATTGTAATGAAAGGTTCCATTTATGAAAGAAAATAACAGTAAGTATTAAAAAGTGATTTCGTTCATAGCATAGACCCCCGTGATGTAGTAGTTAGCATGCCTGTTCGGCAAGCGATTCCGTCCTTACCGGAGCGACATTTTTAAAAATATTTATTAACTTCGAAAGTACCAAAGAAACCGCAGATTTTCATATTTCGCAGTGATGCATAGTCTACAAATACTACAACTCTACAGAGTATCTTAATAGTAGGTAAACGAGCGTTTACTTTAAATGGAACACCGTGTATAATATTTATTCTAATTTTATCCACCACTTTGATCTAAATAACTTTTATTAAACGGCTCGGTGGCCCAGTGGTAAGAGGGTCTGCGCTTAATTGGGTATTGTTAAGCGTTGTGTGTGATTCCCGTTAAAATCAAAAAATTTTCTTAGTGGGTCCGAGTCATCATTCGCTTTGTTAGGGTATAATTAAATACGCTTCACCCTTTTCGGCGAGGAGGTGACAATAACAACGCCATGGAACCGTTTACACACACAACTTACACACTAAAAGGCTCCTCAGGTTATGACAAGTAAGAAGCGTATACACCCCGTTGGGCCGTCACCATAAACTAAAAAAAAATTGAAAACATTTTCCTCTAAAGCAAGAGATAATCGAAAACGCCACTTCCTTGGCGAGCCCTGTACGACCAATAATTCTGCATTTTCTAATAAGTCTTACATTCAAGTTCTTATGTTCACTAGTGTTCATTTTAGTCGCTACTGTAACACACCTTTTAGCACAGAAATCATCACATTTTCACCTTATCTCCCACATTCTTGCTATCACTTGTAAGAGACTACTAAGATAAGAACTCACGGAGGCAGATGAGGCAATAGCGATAGAGGGTAGAGATAAAAAATACTCTCGAAACCACGCTGATGACGCCGGGTAGGCAGAAACATGTCCGTGAGTTAGTGTATTTTTTCTGTCCTTTCGTTGCATTTGCCATGAATTAATCCATCAATACCATGAGGAAGCTATCTTAGCATTATTTTTTGGTTAAGAAGATTTAAATTCAAAAATTAGTGCGTTGTCAAGATTAGAGGATTTAATCTTAATTTGATCAAAATGTATTTCTAGAAAATGTTGTTTCTACGTGTTAAAATGTGTGTAGCACGTTTAAACTCTTTGGGAGCAAACACTAGGCAAGTTTGAAAATAAAGGAAGAAGAATCAAGGACAAAAATATACTTGTTGCTGTGTTAGGCTGGACACATTTTAGACTACCCCAGTATGTTTTTATTCTTTTTCAGTCAATCACTCTTCCGCTTCTCCGATCGTTATATTCGTTTTACCAAGGAGAACTTTCAGAAAAAAAGAAAGAAGTATCGTCCGCGTATTAGCAAACCCCTTGCAGATGTAGTATTAGCAGCTAGATCATTGGCATAGGCAATGAATACAAAGGGCATTAAAATCAATGCTCGCGGTAAGTACCCTCGATTTGGACTTCCATTGCACAAGTTGTTTTCTGTTACAAAGGCTTGATCTCGTATATCGAAGTGAATCATCTGTCTAAATTAGATTAGAAATTATCTAGATTGGCTTGCTAAGCGTGAAACCAGTAGCATCGCGGTTTGCAAATAGTATTTTGAGAAAGTCGGACCTTTTTTACAATTTTAGTATCAATTATTTAAATAATTATTTATTATTGCTGATGCTTGAAGCTATGTCGTATCATTCAGTATAACTCCTTTAATAGAAGCAATAAAAGTTAAGGTATTATATTTAATTTAAATTAATTTATTAAAAAAAAATCTATTTTCTAAAATTATCTAAAATTATATAATCTCTCCAATTAAAATTATTGTCTAATTCATACAAATTATTTCGTGTATCGTTATTTAAAATAAGCTAAGTAAACCTGAGTAAATATATTTAATGATTTGAATATCATTCCCATCAAGTACTTTCTCTTTTATTAACAACACCTTATTTGACTTTCTTCTTATAACAAGAAACATGTATGTAATTCGGTATCAAATTTAGTAGGGACTTTACTACCTCCAATATTGACAAGAACAACCATATACGAATAAATTTAAATATAATCTCATTTAATATCTCATTCCACGGACTAATAAAGTCATATATCGTTACATTATTTCCATATAATCCAATAGAATCTTCATCAGCACCTACGCAAAAGCCTCATAATCCCCGTATAACGTTTAGAAGCCTACATCCTGTCGTCTAACAACGAGAGGTTCTACATCATAGTTTGTTGCATAGGTAGAAGGCGACTTGACTATTTATTTATCACAAAAAGTCCGTGAAAGCGGCTACTACAGCCGTTTCTGTATCGGAATTGCTCTTGTAGGCAATAAATAACCCATTACCTCAAGCAAGGTCAGCTCATTCAACAGAATGCAACGTGTACGGCCACCGCCAGGCGGCTCTCAGCGGCCGCAATACACACAATGAGCCTAGTTTATGAACGACGTCGACTTGTCTAGCTGTAGCAGATAGCCGTTGGTGAATCGAAGAATGGGCAATGCGCCCACCTGAAGCGATAATATCGAACGCACGGAATCGTCGGTACATTGTCAATAGTACCTAACAACATTTTTTATGTACGTCATACTTGTAATTCTATTAAATACTGTGGGTTGGTACGAAAGTGCGATCAGGGAAGGATAGGTTTTTAGCGATGCGTTTCGAAGAGGTTTGGAAATTAAGGAAATTGAATTTCGTAAAAAGAACTTGTTGGAAGCAGCTCGAATTGTAATTTATTTCCTGCTACGTCCAGTAAGGAATATGCTAACGTTAACAAAAATTTGTTCTGGTGAATACAAGAATAGCCTTAAAGGTTTCCAGCACAACACAGAAATAAGTTTTTTTTTTTATCAAATTAAATTTTATTTCTAAGCATAGTCTCATAAGTTTACACAATTTCCCAGCGTTGGCATCTTGGTTTCGCAAAACAGGCGTTTACAAATGTTATGTCCTCAAAATCTTTGCCCTTTGAGGGAAACTTTCGGCCTAGGAAACAAAAAAAGATCGACGGAGCCCAGATCTGGTGAATAGAATGTGGTCTACCAGTTCTAACCCCAATTCGTAGATATTTGCCTTGGCGACCACAGAAGTATAAGACAGTATGTTGTCTTAGGTGTTCTTTAGGCGGGTTTTTCAGCAATTTTTGCAATCTGTAGTATGAAATCGTTACTGTTCTTCGTTTTTCAAGAAAGTCAAGAAAGTGGCTTCGTGACGATAGCAAAAAACTATGGCCACCACTTTGCTGGACGAAGGAATAGTCTTCGCCTTCTTCGGAGCAAACTCACCTTTCGCAGTCTATTCCTTCCAATGCATCTTCAGAAGCGTATTAATGTGCATTGGTGTATTAATTGATAAACGATAAACACGTTCTTTCGCGATGCCCATAGCCTATTATACAGTGTAATTTCTTTTAACACATCTAAAGACGCAGTGGACGTAATTTCAATTTATTGCTTTAGTTTCCAAGAATTGATGTAATGTACCTTTCTCTTAATGTGACCAGCTGAGCACAACCCATAGACCAAGGAATGATTGAAAGCTTAAGGAAACGATACAGGAGTTAGCTCATTTCACGAATTTGGCAACATTCAAAAGTGAAGATAAGGGCCTTCTTGAAAACCTCAAACAGGTCAACATTAAGGTTATGATCTAAATGTTAGCTACAACGTATCAAGAAATGCCGTCCTCTACTTTTGCAATATTTTGGAGAAAGCTTTAATTAGATATCGAGAAGTTTTGAGTTGAAAATGCGATTCTCTCAGAAGGTCAAAAGCAAGAAGCGAAGACAAAAAATAAATCCATTCGACAAGATCTTCAAAAATGATTGGATAACGATACAATGCAACCGGAAAATGGACTGTGATGAGAATCCTGAAAATGGGGAATTATTGAATGCATGACTCAATAATTCATTGAAGATGAAAAAGCAGAGGGAACCCTGCCAAAAACAGAATGTTTCCTTTAAGATTAAAATGCAAAATGTTCTTTTCGAAATATTACAATACGGAGGTTTCGGGACTGCGAATAATAACCCTCGTTAGCTTCTTCAGAAACTTTTTAAAAATTGGTGGTGTTGTCTTCTTCTCCTTGTTACATACTTTGACGTCGTGTTGCTCCGTTGAACCGTATCCGTTCTGATCTGGTAGATCGTATCTAAAATGATTCGAGTTGTCAGTAACGGATATACTAAAGAAGACTCTAGAAAAGAAAGTGGCCTAGCTCGTACAGTACAGTACAGAAGAAATCACATGGACGCAGCTCCCAATGCAGAATCGAAGAAAGCCAGAAGCCCCGTGGGCATTTTACCAATTAGGAAAGCATCACAACGCCAAGATATTTGTTAAAAGCAACGACTACCACCAGCGAATTGTGAAGTAATCCGTGGAAATAACGAAGAACACCAATAATTTTAATGAAGAAGACAAAGAAAGGCTAGGATGTAACTTTCTTACTGTAACTTAAGAAAGTTACATCAAAACTGGACCTAAAATCACCTACCGCATTAAGCGGTATAGAATTCCGTTACGTACCCGACTTAGGTCGCTAGATGATTTAATTTAAAAACCTCTTGCGGGAACATAAATGTATTTTTATGTAAATTTGGGTTACGAAAAGAAAAAAAACTCCCGCCTAAGATGCCGAATAATAATAATAATGGCCATAGTACGTAGAAATAACTTGTATCCTGTTACTTAAATTATTTTCGACTTGATCGAGTGTTATGATTGATTGATTACGGGTCAGCATGCAATGCGTTCGATCAATCACACCGCGTAACACTTTCGAACAGTTTGTAAGCACTAAGCTTATTGTTTTGAAAGGTCGTGATGGCGTACAATTAAAACAATCATTCTAATGTTATGAATTATCAAACGTATCCATCAAGTTTTTTTTCTTCTGAATTTTTACGAGTTTATTTAAAAACGTGATTCTGGCGTATAAAACGCATCACGGTATCGAGTTACATCGTTTTTATAAAACAGTTTCGGGGTTCCTTTTCGGTTTGTTTGGATAAGCAAATAAAATAATACGCTACTTAAAGTAGCTTTCAGCAAGTCGTTCGGGTGCGTAACGACTTTATTGTATAGTTAAAACAAGTGTTAATGTTTAATGGGCAATAAAACTAGTATAAACTACGTATAACAATAAGCTGGTATTGTATAAACTACAATGTTATAGAACATATTCACGTTTTAGTATTGTTTTTAAAGTGCACAATAAAATTCGAGATGTTTACGAAACTTTTCTGACAGATTAAATGCATAATAGGACTTCTACGGAATCGTGAGAGAACCGTTGGGAAAAGAAGTGACGAGATAACATCTGCATTGGCAAAGCTTTTATATATGTATGTTGTACTACGTATGCGTAGGACACGTGTTTACCATTGAAACGTGTTTAAGCTGCAAAAGAAGGCGTGTAGGTTATGAGTATACGTATATGAATAGATATTTTTGCAAAAACCTTCGAATAGTATTTCATTTTTGCCTATAAACAGGTAAAGTCCTTTACGTCCTTAACAATAAAGCCCAAACAGATTAGTTCACTTGATCAAGTTTAATATTCTCTATAGAAACTCTTTCTGCAATGGTCTTTACTCTGTAACTCTTCAAACATTTGGAGAGATTTTCTATACTAATTTGTACCCGAAGCTGCGCGGGCGTTCAAAGCTCCCTAATTTAATCTGTTTTTCTCAATTTTTATCAGAAGCAATAGGCAATAGAAGCTAAGCCGACGCACTTCCAAAAAGTCATTATATTCCTCTTTTTTTGAATTTCTTTGAGTTTTCAACACCGTTGCGTTCTCTGTTGCAATCTTATTTAACCAACAGAGGATTTCAAGTATGTCACAGAAATTACGCGTCTTCCCGGTAGATCGCCAATCTTGTACCCTTAACATTCCTTCTTTTCATAAACGACATAGGTAATACTGTTGAGTGCCAAATTGCCTAATATACGCATATGGTAAACTGATCTCTAATATTGATGCCGCTGTGGATAGCAAAGTACTTCAAAGGAATATTAACCGGGTGTGAAGTTAATAAATTATCTTTGAATATTGCAACAGCAAGAATATCTTTTCTATTACAACATTGAGAGAACACTGCTACGAGCTTCAATTTCAATTAAAGCTTCAATTAAAAAAAATCATATGTTGCTACTTCTTTTTTAAATAATTTTGGTCCATTATTAGCTTTGGTTTAAGGCAGTCTTTGTTGCTTGGCTTTTGATTTTGGCAATTTCCGGCATTTCTGGTGAGTAGTAAGTGTATGTAGCGAACGTACATCAGAGAATTAATTTCCGAACGAAACGAGGTGAGGCCAGCAAGACAGAAGATTTGTTTCACCTTTATAAATCCTCCATCCCATGCAGGTTCTTCTCAAACCTGTCGTTGCTGTTTTGAGTTGAATCCCGTTCAATGCAAGTATGTCAGCCGTTAAACGTTGGATTATCATTTGTCTGCCGCGCCTCTGTCTGGCTGCTTCTGTCCAATAATATTGCTGTTTGCGATCCGCAAGTTATTTGTACCGCTCACTATACTCCTCCTGTGGAAGTCGAATTTCATATCCTTTATTACCATTGAGGTAACCTTCATGTTATTAGCTTTTGTAGGCACTCCCACATTACTATGTTCTTGGTTTCCGGTTTGGAGTCGCATTGTTATCGTAGCTTCTGCTGACGTTTCGTCCTCACTCTTAAGGGACATCTTTAGGGCTATTGCTGCTCTCTGACTGGGGATTATCCGTTCCGTGGGGATTTATATAGGGCTTGCTACGGGTCAATGGAGTGGAAAACCTATGAATCAATGAACCGTGGCGGTTGCTAGGAGGTTTAACCGGTTGGGATTTCCAGGCATGCTGTACGGGATAGCCGTCGTTGCGATTTAATTTGTTGAAGATTTCTATCTCCCGGTTACGCGTACAACGCTCGTACTCAGTAACACGAGCGCTTTGTTTCACCGACGTACGTACTACCGCACGAACATGGAAGCTGGTGGACACCAGTGGCTTCCGGATGATTACGGTCTTTAATAGGAAAGTAGTTTGAGATTTTGAAATTGGATTTTTATGTCGTTCCTGAATGTAGGTAGATACGCTTGCTTATAGAAATTATGATTGAATGAGGGTAATTGCTGTGGAGAAGGGTAGTGGTTAATGGTAGTTTAAATATCTCGCTTAGAATAATTATTGCGGATCAGAGTTTCGATGATGTGGAGGAAGCGAATTGGGTCCATGGGGGGAAATGATCCTCTGGATCAAAGAACTGATAACACCGCGTTCTTCAGGTGGATGATGGTGTAAGAGGCCATTTTGAAATCTCTCTGTTGTTAATGTTAAAAGAAACAATCAGGAACGATGCACTAGTCCAAATACAACCTTATGACGGGTTTAAACGGATGGGAACGAGAAATTGCCCAGGAACGACTGAAGTCATCACCATGGCAATGCGGGGCCACATACCGCTTTAATCGTAAAGCAGTTTCGGGTAAAAACAACATGGATCTCTGCATAGTAAAAGAGCGTTAAATTGCAGTGAATAGCGTTACCATACAATACCCCAAATAGCTGCAACAGCGAAATTTGTAGATATCACGATCTGAGCCTCCAACTACCTTACGAAGATCCCCTGATCAACACCAACTATTATTATGGAAGAACATGCCATTTATCTTGTTTGTGTCGTTTCTTTTGTTAGACTATTACCAATTAAATGAAGCAATAGATTATTGTTGTCCGAGATTATCTACATGTGGAATCTAAACCATCTTTGTACAAGTTAACATTATTATCATTTTACAACTTTATTGAAACAACCAATCACGATAATGAAGTAAAGCCTGTTCGTTTCATAACGACCATGCGACCGCAGCAGCGCAATCCCGACCAATTACAATGAAATACTCACTGCCCTCGAGACAGGAATCCTTTCGTCGGTTTTTATACATCCGAAGAATTCGAGAAGACATATTTTTACGCAAACAAAAGGAGACGTTGGCTCGCGTAGTTCGTTGTACGTTTAATACGCTGCCTTAATAAAACGAATATCATTCTGAAACTTTTTTCTCGTTTCCAGTATCCAATTATTGAGGATCTTTTTTCTTCCCTACGGCGGCTAGCACGGTGCGCACGACGACGTGTTTGGCATACCGCACTTATCGAAGTTTTAATGCGATGCGTATTTGCCTTTAATAACCACGCCATCCTGTTCTGTGCTCATTGATGCATCACAACTGTGGCAACTCAGCTAACCGAGTTTCTCGCTTACCATCAAGCGCACCCGTACAATGTGTGTGTGTGAAATACGTTTTGGTTTGGTTTCGCCTCGGAACGGGGAGAAACTACATATAACAAAGCCTTTGTGAAGGTGTTCGTAAAGTGTATTATGTACATACAGCCTATGCGAAATTGCATAGAACTAGTGATGAATGTAAATGCGTTCGGGATCTATTGAAACAACTTGCAATGCATTTATGATATGCTTGTTGGAGTTGGAAAGTTTGTTTTATTTTTATATTTGTCGTATTTATATGGTCAGCTTTGATAAAGTTTGGTTTTCCATTGAAGTTCAAAGCAACAACAACGAACTTTGTGTTGTAGCAAAACGTGTTACAATTATTATACAGGCTGTCTTACCGGGAACTGCATTGATCGATATATGAGTATACACAGAAGAACTCTGACGCTCCCGGTTATACCGGAAATAGGTATCAGAAGAGTTCATAACACGTAAAAAACTTCCTCCTCCTTCCTCCAACTTTACAATTTTCAATAACAAAATTTTAGGAAACTAATTACCCATGGCCATGTGCTATGATACCACATAATAATAATTATTTTATCTATCACTACCTACCTACCTACAAATTATCTCTTTTTAGACTGAAATTAACTTGAAGAATTAAGGAAATTTCGTCGTAATTATGACATTATGCAATACAAAACAAACTAAACGTACTTAAGTATAGAGTACGCGTTTCTATTAAAAAGTACGTAGGTTTGTTTTTTCTCGTAAGTACCGTCCTAAGCGTTCACGGAAAGCGTGCTCGAAACGACTTTGAAGCATACGCCATTGTTTCTTACGACGGTGCGGCAATCTTCCTCGCAGCCATTATGCAGTATGTACTTACTTAGATAACAGTTCTCCTTCGTTTTTTCGGGAGATGCGTGCGTAATTCTTGCGCTCAGAAACGATTTTTGTGCATGGGTGGTCTGCGTAATATCGTCTAATTAAATTAAACCTCTCCGAATTCGGTAAAAATAATTAGAGTCCTGTAATGAAGCTTGTGCTCTTGGCGAAATCATCGGCTATATGAGATTTAGGCTGTACTGATAGCAAATTGAGTTAAATCGAAATGAGTCGTGAAATGAACAGGATACTGAAAAAAAAATAATTCAGTAAATCCTGTTTGTTAACTTTATTTATAAGAATTTATTATATTAACTATTAAATTTATTTATTAGTTAATATAATAGGCACACCCCCCACCACACAAGTTTAATTAATTAATCCTCCATTATTTTGGAGGATCGAAAAAAAGTAATGGTGAATAGCATAAAATAACTTGTTTCATGGTCAGAAGTCATCGATAAAATCCGGAAAAGCAACCGATAACATCCAACGGTGTCTACGGACACCTGGGGCTCCTATGATCGTTGAGGAGGATTGTGACAAATTAAAATCAATTGTTGGGTGCGTGGACAACGGGGGCCCGCGGAAAACAATAAAACCATTTGTGCTATTTTTTTTCTTTCATTGTTTTGTATAAATCTAAAAGTATTTTTTTTACGACAACACTTCAGTGCACTTCCATTAGTGTCTTTAAAGGATTTTACGAAAAATGAAATTTTGTTCTTAAAAATTAATTTTTGACGTCCTCGACTATAGCATTGAAAGAGATATACCCAGAATATTTTAACAACTCCAGGACTTAAATTTTCAGGGAAAAAAAGAAACACTTGAAGCGAGTATAGGTGATATGATCCAAGTCAATGTTGAAAGTTCCTGCCTCCGTAATAATTTCCAGATTTTATTATTGCTCAAAGAATCCATGAAGGCACGGATAAAGATTGGATGTTTTCGAACGTAAATCTAATGAAATGTGGTCGTGTAATACGTTTTTATGGACGTTTAAACGCCCTCTACGAAGAATTTACTATTTCTGCAATCAATTTTACGGTTTGTGTATCCAGGTTTCAGTTACGTACCTTCTCCCACACATTATAGGTGCAGGAAATTAAATCACGAAGGTACCGAACTAACTGTACCAACGGATAGTTAACGCGAGAAACGAATTTTTCTAATTTTAAAATGCTTTAGAATTTATTCGTGTTGATGTTGGCGATGATCGGGGGCCGCGTGGAACGCTACTAGCGGTAAAGTTACGTACTACGCTAACAAAAAAGAAATTACTACGGCCGGCGCGTATCAAAAGTACGGTGAAAAGAGGAACTTTTACAAATAACCGACGTATTTTTAGGCGATGATTACTTACCGCGCTCGAGAGGATTCATTACATTAAAAACCAAAGGTTAATTCCTATTTGTCAAACATGGATTTTCGAAAAGGTATTTATCGAAGTCGAACGACGGGAAAATATATATTTAGGGCGCGTCAGTGCTTTATTTAGAGAAGAATTAAATTTCGACGTGCTCTTTTTGGAATATATTAGATGAATGCTTCTAGGTTTCCATTAATTTTTCAATTTTCAGACTATTAACAATCACGTTTAATTCTTTTA
>LR737382.1:20902460-20937802 GCA_902655005.2 Marronus borbonicus
TATACTCCCACAATGGTATTTAATATAGAGAGGTCTGCGGTTAACAGAAATTTATTATCAAAAAAAGAATAGTTATTTTGATTTAATTCGCCTTTAAAGTTTAGAAACTTGGGAATTGTAAAGTTAAGATTTTCTTTAGCAACAATTACTAGATGGAAGTACGTACAAACCGTTAGAGTTTGGTGGCTTTTCCGTGTTTTCCTTCATTTTGTAAAAAATAAAAAATAAAGGACAGAATTGTGCATCGTGTAAAACAACCTTTAGAGTGCGGCTTTTGTTTACCTAACTCGTTAGTTAAAAGTTTTAATGATGTTTCTCCGAATGGAACTCTGACATTTTGGAATAGATAGTTAGAGCATCGGAACTATTAATTTAAAATATTTTCGCCTACAAACAACACTTCCAGTTGAACCGGAAATGGTTACCAAGTTACCCTAAATACAATTTTTTTCAATGGTTTTGTTAATTTTGGGTTTTGAGGTCAGGTGCCAAGAAAAGAAAAACCAATCCCTTTCTCTAATATGCCATCTATCTCGTGCTTTTCGTTTCTTTTGTTTACTTTTGCCTAATTTTTATATAAATTAAAGCGTATATAGAAGAGGACGAGTTTACATAATGTAAAAAGTTTATTTTTGAATTTATTTTAGATTTTAAAATATTCTTATCTAAACCGACATGGCGATGAGTTTTAACAACGCGTCCTTTCAGTAATTTTCGTTAAACTCTGCAGACATTAACTCCTCGCTACGTGTTTTAACATAGCATGGCATTTTCCAACGCATCTGATTTTTTGGATGGCAAATCACCTTTTATTAATACAATTTTCATTTGGATAAACAGAAGAACAAATAATTAATTATTCGAATAAATTTGAAGGAGAAATCGATCTATTAAAGTTGTAATTCTAAGAAAATAGAAAATACTTAGCAGGAATTACGCGAAAATATTTCGTATAAGCACTCTGTATATGCAGGAATTGGGCCATCTTGCTTCATTGAGATGGATTCAGCGAAGTTATTTGCAGCACTACAAAATCTAACACCTCGCAACACGAAGCCACAATGTCTCATATCAAATTACATGACATCCGCCCTCTGTACAGTGTTCGTTGAATACCGGTACCCACTTTCCCAAACAATTTTAATAATGCGAAAACCTATTAACGATTTTGCAACGTTGTACCCCTGGTTAATTAAATTTTTCACGGGACTTCTGACGTAAAACGATATCAATAATTTTAGGAAATATTGCACTTCCAGGTTGCTTCCGACTCTACTTCACCGTAACTACGTGAAAATACGTGCAGCTTGCATGCTGGCCGACCCTAAGAAAATCGAATTATGTATTCATTAAAGTCAGGTTAACTAATTTCGAACAACAGGTTGGGTTTACGGCGGTGCTGTTCTTTCGGGCCTGTTGTGCATCCTAACTTAATTGTATTTGGGAAACTTAACAAATGAATTTGGACAGGTACTTTATCGATGTTAAACGGTGTTGTGGTTGTTGCTGTTATTGACTTTGCTACCGTAGATTAAGCTGTTGGATCTATTGTAAGATAGGGAGGTGTCCTGATTTAACTGATTCAGAGAAATAGAAATATAAAGTTCTTTTAAGTTTCACGAGTTAAATAATTAAATCTGAAATAGTTAATTAAACAAAGACTACTGATTCTGCTGAAACGATTTCCATACAGATTTGCTTATATTACGAGTTTTGCTGTATGATCGCCACAGAGCGAAACCTCTGCGACAGGATGCTTTATAGAAGGGCGATGTTCTTTTTACACCTTTGAACATATTGTGTAGTATAACATCGTTTGATTCGATTGATCTTAGTTAAGGTTGACAGCAGTCGGTGCAGGAATATACCAACCTCAAACCTCCAATTCAATAGACATACAACCTAGGCGGATGCGTGACAACCTTCCAAGCAGAAATAGTTGCTATCGCTATAGGTGTACTCTACTGAATAAGTGTACCAAACAAAATTTTCTCTGATAACCAAGTTATAACAAACAACAAGATTACGCTCATTTAGATACCAAAACATACTGGCATTGTTGGTAACCAGCTAATTGATGCCCTTATCAGAACTGAAGCTGAGCAGATTAAAAAATTAGTCGGCATATCAGCTAATTCTGCCAAAGTACATGTTACCCGGTAGCCCGAATAGGAAGTTCCTCCTACTCATATAAGGGCATTTAATTGTGCTTATGGAGACAAAAATATGTCAGCGTTCTAACTCGATTAAGAATGGAGGTCGTCCAAGATGGAAAGCTTTTGTGTCTAAAGGAAGAGGAAATAGTTTCCTGCGTTTTGTAGAATTAGATTTTCTCCGTTTTCTCCGGCTCATATCAGATAATTTGAAAAAAATGTGTCCAGAAAGATAGATCTCATCAGCAAATACAAGGTGTTTAAGAATAAACAAGTTATGAACTTAGTATCGCTAACTTGGCTATAATTCAATCGAATTTGCTTTGATTAGCGTACGATTGTTTCTTTGAATAAACCTAATCATGATCGCGTAAAGGATACAAAGTTTTTTGGGATGAACTATACATTGTGCCAAGTTTAGTTCCAGAAAGCTCCTTCACAGATAAATCTCCTGTTATATCGCGCGAGATCATTTCTTAGAAGAACTATTTGACCCACAACAATATACACATCTTAAATAATGAAGTGTGGAGGTCTCTTAACGGCGTTTAATCTTTATTTACCGACAATTTTGTCGCGTCGTCGTCGCCCCGTTCTAAATCCTTTAAGCCTGCTTACATTACGAACAAGCGTCCACGAAAGAAAGCATTAAAATTCCTGCATTTTTTCTAGAGCCGCTCCGAAGCAGTAATAACAGTAATAATATGGTAATACGCGCTATTGATGTGTATCGAGTCGGCGTTGTTTCTTCGACTCTATACTTTAAACCAGACGTCGCTAGCTTCTCAAATGCACAAGAAAACCATGCAGCTTTCTGTAAATCCAATCCATTGTGTCACACTGGGCCGGACGAAAGCTCAAAGCGATGCGACGAAGATTTAAAAGATAGAACATGCGAAGGTTCTGTACAATAAGTGGTACGTACTACTGTATCATTCGGTAAACATCTTAATTCACAAGACCGCCGCGCCGTGGAACCATCTATACGGAACAATGTGTTGTTAATAAAAGTTATATATCTAAGCGAGCACTTTCAGGAGGAATGAGTTTACTTTTAAATAACGTAAAGCGAAACAGATGTTTACGGAAACTCGAACTCCCCATTACTGCCCGAGCGAGGTGCTTATCGTTTATAGAGGGTTATATACGTGCTTGTGGGCAGTCAGTGTGTCGAGAGACGGCGACTTAAATCGAGTTATTCAACTTTAATGAAGAAATTTATTCCGTATAGAAAGAAATATGTTAATGTCCTTTCTTGGTAGATGGCACGTTTAGAATGATTTGTAGCAGCTTCGCGTATCATTCGAAGTTGTTTAAATTTTAAATATGAGTGTAAACATAAACGCTCGCAACACGTTGGATATATGCTTCCAGGTGTGGAGTAAATACGAATTAATGCTTAAGTTCTATCTGCAGATCTCTACAATTCATTTGTGCACGGTAGAAAATTGAATGTCAAAATTAACACTCAAAAGTGGCACATCCACGAGTGTAGTTTCATTGAGCATTTTCGGGTGTAAAAAATGTAAAAAGGATGTTAAATTTTCTCGAAAAGTGAGTGTTAATTTTAACACCCGCTAGTGTTAATTGTCTGAACCGTCGTATTAAGATAATGTACTGACTGTAAAATTTACATTTTACAGTGTCTATTGTAGTTATTTAGTGTGATTTGTTACTGCAAATATGCCTTCTTACACATACTGTACCTTGTCGCAAACGAAAAAAAAAAGAGCAATCCAGATGTCCCGCATAAATAAGCTATAAAAAATATCTGTTTTGATATATTGTCATATCTAATTGTCCCATCTTTCATTTTCATCACCTTAAACCGGGCTATTAAAACTGATAGTGAGGAACTGTTACAAATAAGCAATAACACGTGAACCCAGTTGCAAAATTAAGACGTTACTTAGGATACTTAAGATCGGAAGCAATTGGCCCTTTTCACACTGAATGAATGCAGACTCAATGTACAATTCGTGTAGAGTTCACACGATAAATTTCACCACTGTAAAGTTGGCGTTCTATTACATTTGGCTCTTGAAACGAGCGTTCTATTGCAACGTGGGGCCGGGCGTTTCAATACATGGTGCAAAAATTAATTAAAAGTCAAATAGAACGAATTGTACGTGCCAGTTTTCATTTGGAGCTTAAGAATTAACACGCAAATAGAATAGATTTTTAATATTGAAAATCTGCAAAATTTACTAAATTTAGAGAAGTTATGGCAACGATTTTTTGAGATTCCCTAGGCATAATGTTACTTGATTATTTGGAGAAAGCGAGAACAATCACGCGACAGTACTATACGAAAACTAAAGAGAAAAAAGGATTCACATAGCACCATGATAACGCCTCACCGGCACTCACCGGCAATTACGACAGCAAAATTTGTCTAATTGCGGTACGAATTGGTTCCCCATTCATCATATTCGCCAGATTTGGCTCCTTTGACTTCTTTCCGTTTCCAAACTTGAAAAAGTGGCTGGGCGGTAAGCGGTTCACGTCAAGTGAAGAGGTCATTGCCCAAACAGGGGCCCATTTTGCAAAGTTAGGCAAATCCTATTATTTAGATGGTTTAACAGTTGGAACATTGGCAAGTCTTTATTATACCGACCTCGTGCAATATCTTCTTTGATATATTTTCCTACGTTAAGAGCAGAAAGATAAATTGCCACATTTGATAAAAAACAGGTGGCCTTTCTCATTTCATAACCAGTAACACCGTTAACGCCAAATCAGAGCAATGCCAAATAAAGACTTCATCTGTGAGAATTACGAAAAATTGACACATTAATCATATCATATAAAAGAAAACTAAACTTATTGGAAAATAAATCACAGACAACTCGTATTTGCTTAATTTTTTTTACATACGTCTATAGGCTCTGTTCCTGTAACACAAATCTGCGATAATATTAACCGACCGTTTAATGAAGCATAAATGAGAACGGAGAAGTCCTTTCATTCATTGGTTTCCATCCATAATTTATATTTAAGGATCAATTGATGAGGTCGCTTTTTTCATGATAATAAAAAGTAATAAAACAGAAGACTTCGCCGCAATCAGCTTTAAGTTATACACTCAGAAGAAAAGCAGTTTGGGCGAGGAAAGGATTGGTCCCAGGATCGAATCCTATGGCGCCCCGAATCGTCATGGAGTTGTGTTAATCGACAATCTTGAAAAAGGAAAAACAATAATGATGCAATACTACTACTAGAAATTGCGAAAGGACGGCCGCATTTCACGGAAAAGAAAGTATTCTTCCATCAAAAGGACGTACCATGTTTCACATTTCAGGAGTCGCCATGGCAAAAATTCACCAACTTGGGTTCGAAGTTTAGCTCGGAGGAACGAGATTTTCGTCAAATGAGGAGGCCATTACATTCGTGAACAACTACCTGGATGGATTAAAAAACTGAGGGCATCGCTGGGAAAAGTAATAATACTTGTTTCTGTGATTGAATGCAAACTTTTTAAGCTAACCTCGTATAACATCTGCGGCGATTATTTCGCCAATTAACATAGAAAATAATTTACTGATTAACGGCAACTTATACTTACAGTTGGTTCTACTTAATAAAGTAGTTCTTATATAACTCCACAATTATCCTACGTAAAAAGAACCATTAAATTTGTCACCTGCATGTGCGAAAATTTATTATTGCGTTAATGGCAAATGAATCGGTTATTTAAGGCATTTATGTACCTCTTTTATACGCCATTTAATAGTTTTTCGCTCGTATATTACTCGCTTGCTTGCCGATAGTATTCCCGTAACCCACTGAAAGATCGTAAATTTTCATTAATACCTACAGGTTCGGCACGACGATATATATCGAAATATGGGAATGTTTGCCTATAAATATCGTCTTTGTTATTATTATAATTTTATTACCGATATCAGGTTAAAATTTACATATAAATTTGCATTTTTCGGTAGGTTCCGTATATAAATTGATTTGGTAATAATATGCGCAAGGTGGTAGTATCGCGGTACTAATACAACTTGATCCGATACAGGAAAAAACGATTCGTCTATAAATTTTCAACGGTAAAGTCAATGCCGTCAACTGTGACCTAATATATGGATGTATGTACACTGCCGTTCAGTGAAGTTCGGTCATACAATAAAAATCTATTGTATCACACTGTATACAATTATTAATACATAAAATTAGAAAAATATTAAGCATACACTCTTTTCTAAGGGATTAAAGCCATAAATTATTATGTAAAGTAGAAATATTGCGACAACCGCAATAATGTCCCTTTTATTATCATTCCAAGAATTTCTCGGAAGTACCGATCTTTTGAAACGGGTCGTTTGGGGATTATTAACGAACAATACATTTAGGAAATATACCGCAGTATCACTCACTTGTTTATTTATCACAGGCGTAAAGATATAAATTTGCTTCATTTTACTGTTAAACGTGTGTTGGTGTGTATCTGTCGTTTTTGCGCGAAAGTTTTAAGAAAATTTACTTCAAAATGGCACGTGGCAAGCCTACCAGTGTAGAAAAACGTTCACGCATTATTACGCTGTTTGAAGAAGGATATTCGGGGCGACAAATTGCTGAAAAAATAAATATGAGAAGTTCAACAGTAAATGACATCATAAAGCAATATCGGACAACTGGATCTATAGAAAATCGTGTTCGTCCTGGAGCACTTAGGAAAACAACAAAAGCTGAAGATTTGAGAATTGTATTATTAAACAAACGCAATAGAAAATTAACAGCGCCACAACTAGCAGCCGAAGTCAATCGCAGCCGTGAAGAACAAGCTTCGGCGAGTACGGTAAAACGTCGACTTCAACAAGCGGAGCTTCATGGCCGCATTGCCATTCGAAAACCCTTATTACGTTGGGGCAACAGAGCAAAACGGCTACAGTGAGCCCGTTCTCATCTACATTGGTCGTTAGATGATTGGAAACACGTGCTTTGGACTGACGAGTCCATGTTTGAGGCTTTTGGGCGAAATCGACGAGTTTATGTCCGAAGATCTAAAACCGAAAAAATGATGCCGGACTGCATTGTACCAACAGTGAAGCAAGGGCGTAGTTCTGTGTTAATGTGGGGATGTTTCTCCTTCGCTGGGACGGGAGATTTATGCAGAGTGCAGGGTGTAATGAGGAAGGAAAATTATTTTGCAATACTCCAGAATCATGCGGTGCCATCAGGATTGCGTATAATAGGCCGTAACTTTACATTCATGCATGACAACGACCCAAAACACACTGCGTTAGTGTGTAAGAACTATCTAAAGGAGCAAGAAGAACAGCACACCCTGAAAGTAATGACATGGCCCCCACAAAGCCCAGATTTGAACCTGATAGAGTTGTTATGGGATGAACTGGACAGGAGGATCCGAAAAATATGCCAAACTTCACAAGAACGTTTACGGAATATTCTGCAACATGAACGGATTAATATTCCACAATCCATTTTAACAAAACTTATCGAAAGAATGCCTAGAATAGTTCGAGCGGTGATTAACAGCAAAGGAGGTTTTTTCGATGAAAAAAAGAAATATAATGTTCAGTATGTTATATTAGGCCAGAATAACTTTTTATTTATTTATTTTTGTCTTTTTTACCTGTATATAACAATAAAATTGCATTTTGTTTTTAGTTTCGTTTGTTTCTGTAACCTTTTCGTGCAGTGTATGTGTATATTGCTATGGAAATAGTTCTGGAACACAACTCGCATTTTAATGTTTTTAAACGGATTGAATTCTAATCCTTACCACCGATGTTCTTAAAGTTTAGCTCAATACCAATCCCCATGTTCTCAAACAATCAATTCATTTATGTCAATCTTGTCATAATTCTTTCTTTTATGTAATGAAGTATAATAAATTCGTTAGAATGCGGCTGGTGTTGTAGATACGTATATAGCGAGAAATGTGCCTCCGTATCTACATTTTATAGTTCCATGTAGTTTCTCTTTTCTGTAAGGTTATCATGTTATCAATAATCAATAATAGACGGACATAATTTTTAAATTATGACTTTTTTTAATTAAAATAAAACGAAGGAATATAACATATGAAATTTATATTTGTTCAAAATGTCCTCTGTCTGCTGTTACGCGGCTAAAAATTATCAGCATTCTTTATTGCGGTTACCGGTAGTTCTACGGAATTTAGATTTTGCTTTTTTTTGTAGGTGGTGACGTCATTTGTTTAAATGGTCAGGTGTGAACATGTAATTTGCGAAATTTAACATGTAAGTTAGTTTTATGCGATTTCCTGATCTCCTGGACATTTTACGACAAAAATTGTAGGGTGCAAAGTTGTTCAGAATGAAAGCGTTGCGCATAAAACTATAAACCCTACCAACTTCACACCTACCAAGAACTTCTTCCTCACGATTTTGAATCCAGAAACCTCTTTTGTGATATTATGCAAGCGAAGGCAAATCGTGACCGGCACTTCATTTCATCCATTTGTTTTACTTTAAATAATGAACCAAAACACTCATGCATGGGCCAAAAAAGATCCGTGATCACATTTTTGTACAAACACCGAGTATCCCCATACAAAATGAATTAAATTAAAACAATGATTGGGCCATTTGTGGGAAATTTGACTTCAGATAGCTACTTGGAACTTCTTCAGAATAATGTTGATTCTGCCTCGGAAGATGCAGTTCGTCCAGATCAGAATAGTTGGTTCCAGCTGGATGGGTGTCCAGTTCGTTTTGGGTTACTTGTTAGGGATTATTTGAACTTTGTCTTTCCTAAGCGGTGGATTGATCGAGGTGGGAAAACAAATTGACCTGCAAGATCTCTGGATCTAACTCCTTGTATTTTTTTTTTGTGGGGGCATCTTAAGGGGTATTGGTATTAATAATCCAATAATGTAATTTAATCACTGACAGGCAGTTAGTTAATGTAAAAGCTTCGTTTTACAATAGACTTAGTTACTGTCTTGCTGAGAATGGTGTTCACTTCTAAGCACCCTGTATATTTCCAAGGCTTTCTGATATCACGTTTAGATGGAGTCGAATGTACACATACGCTAAAATGTTAATTAATGATATACAAGCTGAGTGTAGGCTTTCACGACCGTAATCCACAGTAGAAATGTCTTTCGGGTGATGTCGTGTAGTTAATATTTTACTTGACGTTTCTCAACGTCTGGACGTCCGTAATTAATCCAGTCTTTAGAAACCTTCTGAAGAAGCTGAAGAAACGTCAAGTAAAATATTAACTACACGACATCACCCGAAAGACATTTCTATCGATATACAAGCTGTTCCATAAAATAAGAAAGTTGATTGAAGTTAATTGTCGATCATCGTATTTCTAGAATTCCAGCACACCCCGTATATAAATAATTTGTGGCTCCAAACGAAAATTTATGTATACAAAGTACAAACATTGACGTACTCCATAATTGCTCTAAGCATCAATGATTTTGAAGACGTACTGCAGCTACAAAAGATATGCTTCAATCGTTTAAAAACCAATTTATTTAGAGGCATTTTTTCATGTAGAAGACGTACTAAAACGTTACATTGATTATTGGGGGCCGAAACTTTACAACGCTCTACTTAACAGTGTTAAACAAATTACTACTGCGAGATTTGAAACCGAAAAAAAAACTTCCCTATAAAATATGAGTGTTACATAATCGACGTCTCTCTACCTTTCGTATGTGAATTTATTAAACTAAAATTAATTAAAAAACGACTGGATATGTATTTATCATTTCTATCACTGTCGCAACGCCAAATTACATAATCCATGCCAATTTCTACAGATGGGAAGCGTTCGCGCACATCTGCGACGTAAAAAGGGACTCCAATGTTTAACTTTTCAAGTTCAATGATCGTTTCGAAGATAAAAACGTACGCATATAATGTTCAATAAACATTCTCGATGTACTCGAGCCAAGTCTATACGACGGATACTCATAGTTGATCATATTGCAGAGGTCTACATCGATCGAATGCAACTCAACAATAGTACAAGGCAAAAGTAAAGCTTCGGGGTATGGATGTGGTAATCAACGTCTTTCTAGGTCCTCATTAGCGGAACTCCTATTATTGCGCGCCCGCTCAATTAGACGTTCCGGATCACCCAAGAAGTTGGCTCGTATCTGCACTTAAGTGAAGAAAGCCGTTTGTCAATTTTATTGAAAAAAAGAGATTCATTGAATGAGAGCTGTTTTCATTATCTGCCGATGTATTTAATTTATGTTCCGCCATCAGTAAATGTCACCGATCGGATAATATTAATTAGAGTAACGTAAAAATTCGTCTGGTTGACGTGAAATAATTCTTGCAACGGCGATGCTCGTTTGGAATAAGGTTGCGGTAAGATATAATCTATTTTCCTGGAAACTAGATAGCCAACACATTCATTACTCTTTACACGAGCTTTGCTTATCTTGGGAAGAAAATATGTTGATGATAGCCGACTTAACAGAATACTATTTGAATGAAATATACCAGAATTGTTCGATATAAAAGTACATGCAGTCGATATTTTATCACTGTTTATGTATATAGGTTGTTCAAGCTATTTATTTGCCATTTGAGCTCCAATTTTGGCTATTGGAAAATTGGGCTGAGTGCGGTGAATAGAGTTATTCTGATATGATGCTGGTTGAATAATTAATGATGTTCCGATAGTGAAGAAGATCCATTAAAAAGAACATATTTGTATTGGAACATATGGAGCAATACGAGACAATTAGAAATTGTTGCATTTGAAAATTAATTTTTTCTTAAAGTGCTTTGCTCGGAAGCAACTGAACTTCCGCCAAATAAAAAGCTTTAGCTACCATTCAGGGTGACAGCCAGCTAATCGGCGTAAGGAAAAAGGAAGAGGACTCTCCGAGGTATGAGAATAATCAAATATTGCCGCCACTTGTTTTAATCAGGTTCTAAAAACCAATTTACTTAGTTTGTAATATGTACATATACAGTCGAACTTAAGCAAGCGAGACCAGGAAAAGGAAAGCTCCATTTGAAACAATAATTTTGGTGATAGCCCAACGGGGTATTTAAGCCATTGAAGACATAGAACTTATCATAAGCTCGGAAGTCTTTTAGTGTATAAATGGTGTACGTAAAGTGATTCATGACTTTGCTTTAATCACCCCCTTGCCGTAAAGGGTGGAAAGCAGTCGGTTATTACTACTGTTAGGCACTGTGCTGAACACGAGCCATAACGCCTATTATATTCGTTGCTAACACTCGAGCGGTACGTGGATACAGGGACGCAATCAGGTAGCTTCGTAGTGGAAATTGTTGCAAAACTTGAATATGAATGCTTGATAATTTAAAGTGGAAAGGAAACTGTTACATTTAGAGATACAATAATAGTATCCTCGGTATTTTCTTGCGTGAAATAGATTCTTTTTGAGGTTGGGCAATTATATTGAACTTAACATCACAAATAGTTATTGGGGCGTAACTAAGGCTTGGAGAAACGTGAAAACAAATGGAAATTTCACGTGATTTCATATGAATTTGGTAAAGGCTTACCATATCAAAATTTGCAGAATTTCGTCGTAATCGTGCTTCCACGCAATATGTTTGAAAAGGAAAGGCACGTGTGTGAGACAAAGGCATCCTTGGGCATATCGAAGGCTGCAGTGCACGTTCAACTTTGCATGAATGTTTAGGTGTTTCCACACCAAAACAAAGAAAAGAAGGAAAGATTTGTTCCCGATGAAGTCCGCATAATTTGACCTAAGCAGAAAAGGAGGCTTGTGTCAATTGGTGTAAGCAAAAGCTCAAAAGATTTAACAGAGGAGCTTTAAAATCCGTAACATGAACCGAATCTAGCAAAAATTAAGTACGTCAAACATTATTTTAAACTTTGATCGAATTGATATCCCACTGTTCGTATTTACTTGATTTACTGCCCTACAACTTCGTTATGTCCCGAATGTAAAACAAAAGATGTGTGGGCAGCTGTTTTTATCAGCTCAAGAAGCTGATAAAAGATATGGTACATTTAACAAATTTTTCAATTTAAGGTCTTACAAGGAATTTGCCTTTCCATTATTTTCCACTAGAACCATTTCGAATACTCTCGGTGTTCCCTCCCAACTCTCACAATTTAGTTTGCGTGGGTATCTACGCAGATAACATCAAAAATTTAACCTATGCCATGTTCTCGACTGATCTCTTTTCACACGTTTAATATACATTGGTACATACACTACAAAAGTGTATATGTGTGTCTGTAGTACAAAAGCACCAATGTTAATACCTACCGTAACCAATTCGTAACGATTTGTACCGACACGACGGACGTGGCATACCACCCATCGATGATGTGTGAATATCTATTCATATTCGACTCCCACCACCTATTACAGGCGCGCGTCACCCTCTATTGAGAACGATCATCGTCGCCGGCAGACAACAATAGCCCTATAATAGTCCACGACCCACGTTCCTCACAGCGCCAATGAAAGGGCATACGTTATAATTTCGATTTACACGTCGAAAAAAAAGTTTTTCGAAACGATTCGAGAGCACATCGACGGCGTGAGTTTGGGTGTTCGGGTGGAGGAAAACGCATCTTCTCTGTTATCATTTAGAAATGTACGGACGACGATCTGCGTTGGATGATTCACTGTGAACGATGTTGAGGTGGCACCCTCAAGCGAATGAATGGAATACGTAGGCTGGAGCTCCTTTTATTTATTTAAATGACGGTTCACTATAAAATTATGATTTGCTTAGATAACGAGTAACATGTATGCGTGAATTTCTGAGACATAATGGGTTGGCTATTTCTTCGTAGAGGCTCCGTTGAAAGGAATGAAACTTGTAAATTATGAACTCAAAGGTGGCCCATCCATTAAAAATGAACACATTGGTGAAATTATAAAAATGTAAAACGATATTATAATTTTGCTTTAGCAAAGAGAGTTGCTGGTAGTAGCGGCTTGGTTATTTAATTTCAAAATTTTTTTCTTTACGTTTCGGCAATAAATTTATTGCCTTCTTCAGGACATATAATTGGTTACATAATAATGCAAATATCAAGTTTGAAATTGAAAATATGCGAAGCAACGAAAACATTGAAAGAATAGGAACTTGCTACACTAATCCTGAAGTTATTGTCAGGAACAAGGTTGGTGCAATTCGATGCTCGAATCTTGAACTAGATCGCCAAGAAATAACATAAAACTTCCGAAAATACCAATACGGTATCAATAAGGTTCTCCGACACATCAACTTAGACCTTCAAAGCTATTTTTGGCTCATTCCACTCTCAGAGTCAATCAGTAAATTCTGCGGCTTCTTTATCAATGGGAGAAAAATTTTTATTAAAAAAAATTAAGCTTGGACACTTTTCCCAAAAACAAGTCGGAAAAAGGATAAATTGTTTCATGGCACAATAGTTTAGGAAGCGGGGGAATTTGGCAAAAGGTTTAATAAAGCTGCAAAATTCGCAGTTTATATCCGCTTAACAACAAGAGAACCAACAATACAATTTAAAACTTCAATAAGCGATTAGAATAAAGTATTTAGAAGAAGCTACAGGGATAAAGTGTGCAAAAATAAAATTATACTAAAAAACAGATAATACCAGGTATGAGGAATTTATTAAACTAGAAAAAGCTAGATTTTTTAATAGGAAGTATAACAATGTATTATAATGTTAAAAAATATAACATCTAAGGTCGATCCCATTGGTGCCATAAGGTGTGACGTTCACCCAAGTGCAGTCCGAAAACATAGGCCAGAGTGTCCCTGTTTCTGGCTCATTTTCAATTATTCAAAGGCTTATATAGAATCGAATTCTTCACTACCTGTAACTCGCCATTAATTATTTAATTCAGCCAATGATAATCCCGGCAGAATTTTCCTACAAATATGTATAGAATAACCTCTATGGAACCCTTACAATTATTTCGCAAATTAATTATCGCTCGGTAAGAAGTCGTCAAGTTCAGTAGTAAATATTCATATCGAACGATTATCGAACATCAAATAATTAGGTGCTAAATCGCGAAGTCCTACGACATATTACACGTTGAAAGAAGGAAAATTTTAGCTGATTAGTAAAGATATGAAGCAGTATACATTCGAAACGTGAGTTTTGACTGACGCTAGCGGTAACAAAGAAGCGAAGAGACTCTACCACAATCTGCCTCTTCAGTTTGAATCCCCTTTGAGAGTATTGGCTAAGTGATTAATTGATAACAATTTCGAGTGTCCAAGTGGCTGAAGTGCTGGATTATTCAAAAGTCCGCGAGGTTTGTTTTACGTTATGCGCCACCAGAGAGCGCGCGGTTAACGTGAGAGTTTTTGGTCAATTCATAACTTTCGCAGGACGTTATTATTTGTTCATTATTTTTATTTATACTCACGAAATAGTGTTTAGGCGACACTCTCGGATCTACTGACCGTGAAAATTAATTTATTTATTCGAAAAATAAATTTCCCTATTTTTATAACATTAAAATATATTAAAAAGAACGTATCAGATATGACAAAACATTAAGTGTGCTGGTGCACCGCGCATAACTAGGTCGCTGTCGTAATTAAACATATAAATAACGCAAATGGAAGGCCCCGGTTTTGTGCTGTTTTGACGGCGTCGAATAAAATGACTAAATATAATCTGAATTATGGCCAACATTACCTAAGCCTACAGCATAAATTTCCGTATAAATCGAAATTAAAACGCGCCCGTCCGTAAGATGCGCACCACCGGACTTCTTTCTCGAAAATATAAATATTCAAAGGAGCCGTAGTTTTTTCGATCTCTTAGATTCTGGAGGCCCCAACGATATCAAGCTACATACCTACGACAAGGGCAAGTCCTCAGCTAGGGACTTATCTTTTAAATTGCGTGTGTTGCTGGTCCATGTCTTCCGAATTGAATTAACATGTAAATTTGGTCGAGTATTTCGGGGTAATTGTATGATAATTGATTTCGAACGTTTGTTCCCGATACATATGATTGTGTGGCGGTTTTTTCTTGTAGAATACAACACCCTAATTTATGCCTTATTGTTGTGTGTGCAGGGAGGTTGGAATTTTTATAAAATTAGCATATATCGACGATAGAATTAGGTTCTTCGATTATTCGGCTGGATAATTTTCTCGTATATAGCTTGCTGGAGGTGAATAAGTTTCGTATTTAAAGACGAAAATTAAAAATAAATGGATGTACCGGGTTTTTAAGATAATCCTTATAGAACATTTAGATATAGTTAATTGGAAGGAAATATCGAAGCTATAAAGGTTCTTTCTAACGTGTATGTGTGTGTGTGTGTAGAGGATGGATCCATATTAGTTATACGAACAACTTGTCGGGCAACAATATTAAGCCGATGGCTTCTTTCATTCTTATGATGAATAATTAGAATTAGTCGTTTTAACAATTTCAACTCACCGACGGCAACATCAATTTTATCTCGATTTTTTTAACTCTTAAGCGTCGCAATAGGCAATTGGAAGTTGCATTCACAGCGTCCTCGATGTTCACTTGCATGCGGATATATACACTGCCGTTCAGTGAAGTTCGGTCATACAATAAAAATCTATTATATCACACTGTATATAATTATTAATACATAAAATTAGAAAAATATTAAGCGTACGCTCTTTTCTAAGGGATGAAAGCCATAAATTATTATGTAAAGTAGAAATATTGCGACAACCACAATAAAGTCCCTTTTATTATCATTCCGAGAATTTCTCGGAAGTACCGATCTTTCGAAACGGGTCGTTTGGGGATCATTAACGAATAATACATTTAGGAAATATACCGCAGTATCACTCACTTGTTTATTTATCACAGGCGTAAAGATATAAATTTGCTTCATTTTACTGTTATATATGTGTTGGTGTGCGTCTATCGTTTTTGCGCGAAAGTTTTAAGAAAATTTACTTCAAAATGGTACGTGGCAAGCCTACCAGTGTAGAAAAACGTTCACGCATTATTACGCTGTTTGAAGAAGGATTTGAAGGCAACAAATTGCTGAAAAAATAAATATGAGAAGTTCAACAGTAAATGACATCATAAAGCGATATCGGACAACTGGAACTACAGAAAATCGTGTTCATCCCGGAACATCTAGGAAAACAACAAAAGCTGAAGATTTGAGAATTGTATTATTAAGCAAACGCAATAGAAAATTAACAGCGCTACAAATAGCAGCCGAAGTCAATCGCGGCTGTGAAGAACAAGTTTCGGCGAGTACGGTAAAACGTCGACTTCAACAAGCGTACCTTCATGGACGCATTGCCATTCGAAAACCCTTATTACGTCGGGGCAACAGAGCAAAACGGCTACAGTGGGCCCGTTTCTCATCTAGATTGGTCGTTAAATGATTGGAAACACGTGCTTTGGAGTGACGAGTGAAAGCTTGAGGTTTTTGGACAAAATCGACGAGTTTATGTCCGAAGATCTAAAACCGAAAAGTGATCCTGGACTGCATTGTGCCAACAGTGAAACAAGGGCGTAGTTCTGTGTTAGTGTGGGGATGTTTCTCCTTTGCTGGGACGGGAGATTTATGCAGAGTGCAGGGAGTAATGAGGAAGGAAAATTATTTTGCAATACTCCAGAATCATGCAGTGCCATCAGGATTGCGTATAAGAGGCCGTAACTTTACATTCATGCATGACAACGACCCAAAACACACTGCGTTAGTGTGTAAGAACTATCTAAAGGAGCAAGAAGAACAGCACACCCTGAAAGTAATGACATGGCCCCCACAAAGCCCAGATTTGAACCCGATAGAGTTGTTATGAGATGAACTGGACAGGAGGATCCGAAAAATATGCCAAACTTCACAAGAACGTTTACGGAATATTCTGCAACATGAACGGATTAATATTCCACAATCCATTTTAACAAAACTTATCGAAAGAATGCCTAGAATAGTTCGAGCGGCGATTAACAGCAAAGGAGGTTTTTTCGATGAAAAAAAAAATATAATGTTCAGTATGTTATATTAGGCCAGAATAACTTTTTATTTATTTATTTTTGTCTTTTTTACCTGTACATACAATAAAATTGCATTTTGTTTTTAGTTTCGTTTATTTCTGTAACCTTTTCATGTTTTTTACCAACCCACCGAACTTCTCTGAACGGCGGTGTACACATAAGCACTGGATATCCAATTCGAATTTGTAGCAACAACTGGTGTTTCGTTTAATCATTTTTTTGTTGTCTTATCAGAATGCACGTATTAAATCAACAAAAAACTGCTCCTCCGTGCGCAAGAGAAACAACTAGTTAATGTAATCGTAATTTTGTTGAATCAACAACTGGCCTTCTCTCAATACACTTTTCTATTTATTTGAAATCGATATAAAGAAACGTAGCAATTATAAATATCTACTGAACATAAATAAAAGTATCGAGAGAATAGAGAAGATGGCTTTAATATGGTCCTATATATCGAATGAAAATTCCCACATGGCCGAAAACAACAGCTTGACAATATCAAGATGTCTGGAGGAACCGAAAGAAGAAAAGAATTGACAAAAAGAATATTCGGCTTTTCAAACGATAGCATAAAATGGCAGGAGGTGTAAACAGCAACTTCCTGTACTTATGCGTTTATAAAAATATACCACACACACATATACACGCAATTAGTTTAAATGGGAACAATATGTCTTTTCAACAAATTTCTTTCTCAGGCGTTAGTTCACAAGCAATACTTTTGTCTTGTTAAAATTTCAGAAGCAGTTGGCGCAATGTTGTACAATACACGTATGTACATGTTTCTGAAGAGGTGAAAGAATCTCGTATCAATTCGTTCATCTTTGTATGCATATATCTTCGTGTTATAAATTTCCATAATTCATTCACGCGGAAAGATCTCATAAATGATTTATCAGCTGCATGCTATAGGTTTAATAGGTATTTAACATTCTGGTCACACCTTAGTCTTTCATGTTTTCAATAAGTTAAATGAGGTGATGATTACTAATATCTGCATATACGCCGCCTTTAAAATACGAAGCATCGCTCTTAAATCAGAAAGATCTTTTGAAGTTACAACATAAATGGTGACGTATTTCAATAGCCATTAATTTTCTTCTAATTGTAGCTTTCAACATTCTTTTGATTAATATCAATTAATTTTAGCAGTTTATCAACGATTCGCTGCAGGCTTCCAAGGTTGTTGTACATTATGGCAATATCTTCAACACGATATGATGACGCTATTTTTTGTGCCTGTTTTATAGATTTTCGATCAATTTTTAACAATAAATGAATTATAGTAGAGTCTCGATTATCCATGCTTTACGGGAGGAAGATAGGTACTGATAAATGAGAAACAATGATAATAGAAACCTGATTTATTTTAATAAGAAAGGTTCGGTGGAGAACAGAAATGTTGATCAAACGTTAATTTTAGAAAAATGTATTTAACCCTTTGTAGATTTAGCGGTCAAAAAATCGACCACTTCGTTTTCAAAACGCTCCTCGGTGGCATTCTTGTTAGAAATAGCTTCTTTTAGTTCTCAAAACAACACTATAAAGCGCTGATCCCGATCGGCCAACCGGAAAACTAGTAAGCCCCCGAAGTGGCCGACGTATTAACCATTGCGCATTCAGTAGCTGAATTGAATGGACCTCAAATTTCACTTTCTTATCTTAAAAACAATAAAGATCTATTTGTTCTTGTGCTTTAACACTGTCTTCTATGTACTACTGAAGCTTTTATTACAAATAATTGCAGGTAGTTAATTTAGGTAAGTTTTTTAGGTGAGAAACACACTTCCAAAGATTCGCTGCATGTTGGGTGTACAGCGAAAAGTAAAGAATGTTCTGCTTTACAGTTTTATAACATTTTATTCACTTTTAAATATCGAGAATCAACAATTCCTTTTTTTTCTTTTACTTGGAAATGAGCGGATATACAGATGACACCGAAATCAACGAGGACATGGCTTATGATTCTGAAATTTGTAGAGACTTGGAGACCGAAGACAATGGACTGTTGACTACATTTTACTTGAAGTTTTTTTTTTTTAATTCTGTTGTTTATTAATAAATACAAATAATTGTAAGAATCAAATACACTTTTTTCTATGCCCTTTTCTCTTTTAAGAATGAAGTTTTGGATAAAATATAATAATTTAAAAAAGAGTCCTAAATGGACACTGCTCAATATATCGACCACTTCATTAGGAGTATGGTAATTAATAAAAAAAAAAACATGCATGGAATTGGAACCTACGTAAATAAAAAATCGATTCGATATTTGTGAATTTAGTAAATGAACGAAATTAAACGAAGCTAAAAATGAAATTAGACACGAAATTTGGATAATGTAAACAACATGTTCGGTTTCCAAATGCAAAATGTAAATATTCGAAATATATTTTAAAATATTCTCCGGATTCTTGAAATGACAAAAATGTTTGTTTCAAATATATTCCATTTGTATCTGTGTTTCAATAAAATTTATTCAGAACATCATGAGAATATGTTGATCTGGGATAAGAAGTATGGGTTTTTAAAAAAATTACAGTATACAAAGCAGAGATTTCATTGGCATAATTCTTTTTTTTATATACAGCGTTTACATCTGGGAAATAATTCCTCCCTGAAAAATTTAGAGAGAATGTTTTAAAATAAAGAAAATGTTTGGAAACACACGATTTAAGTTTGATTTCTTAAATGGAACCTGTGGCGTGGCGTAACTAGGTCAATGCAACCAATGTGTTGCATTGTAGCCTACTACACAAAGGGGCCCTGAGCTGACATTAAAACAGAATTTAAGAACAAAAGACAAAGAATTCTTTTTTTTATGAATTTGCAAAAGATCATCGTTTTAATAATCTTGAAAAATCATTTTAATTAAATGTATTGTAACAATAGGTATAGTACAGTCCCAACTAACAAATAAATTCAAGGGAGCGCAAAGCATATTAAATAATTTTTAATTTTTGAATGCTGCACAGCTCGTTATTTTAAAAGAAGAGATTAAAAATCATAAAAATTAGAGAAACAAAGATTTTTCTAAAAATTTAGATGTACAACGAAGCAGGCGAAGAAATGGAAATACAACACTGCATTGACGAGTTTTCCTAAATTAATGTCAAGAAGATGCCTTTAAGGTGCGTTTTTATAATTTTTTTAATTCTAACGTAATTTCAAATGGTCAATAATAGTTTTCGTATTGGAGCCCGCACACCAAAGAATCGAACATCCTGTATATTATTACGTTTTTGAATATCTCTAACTTTTAATCATTAAATTTACATCAAAAACTTATTTATTAAACTTCAATTTTGTATTAGCTGCTATAAAGCTATCCTGTGGATTACTCCATCTTTGCATTTTATGGTAGCATTGATTCTTCTTGACAATCGATTCAGCGGTTGGTGCTTTGTAAGATTAAACAGATAAGAGAATTTTATCCATTTCTGCATCCACAATCTCTTTCTCGTCCTTCGTTGCAATCCCCATTACCAGTAGCAGAAAAGTTCCATATTCTTATTATTGGACGATTTTGCAAGAACGCCAATTGATTACGTAGTGAGAGTGTATATTGCAATTGGTTTGAAAATCATGAATGACGGTAATATTCTTGTTCGCAAACGAAGCTTGGTTCCACCTTAATGTACATGATCCAATGGAAACACTAATGTTATGATGCAGAAAACATTGCATTCTGAAGAGGTTGGTGTTTGGATAGCAGCTTCTCATAGAGGAATTATTAGTCCATTCTTCATGAAGTAGTGGACGCAGAAAGAGATCGCAATAACTTATTGCAATCTTTGGAATTGGTTTAGAGAGCTGATGAAGATGGTGTAGCAGCAGGTTTTCCTTCATATTCTCCTTATTTGACTATTTTAGGTTATTTTATTTTTCCACTCCGATGAAAATACAGTTTTTAAAAATACACTACACACAAAACAACACCGAAGCAATTCTAAATGTTTATAACGCGATCATGGTCCAACACCTCGTCTACCCACTGAATAACATGAAACGACGAGAAAGGACTTGTATTGGAAACCGCAGCTGATTACTTTGAACATTACTCTAATTCTTCTTTTACTTTTACCAAGAAATTCTGCTAAGCTTACTATTATTGCCTTAGAAGCTTTAAACAGAAACTTTAGGTTTAATAAGGTTTAACCGTTAGATGTCATTGAAACCAAGATAAAAAATAATTCGAAAAAAAGGCCTCTCGCTTACGTTTTTTAGTAATCGTAGGTATTAGGTACTAGAATTTCATTAAAAGTAATCGACTTATCTACCAAATAATAGCCTAAAACTTTTGAACCTTGACATTTTTTAATCATATAGGTCATAAATGGATGTTCCGACGACTGTTTACACATTGAAACAATTAAATCACCATAACTGAAATAATAATTACTCTCTTAACCTATAATCATCCGCGACAATTAATAACATGACTTCATTCTCAACGTTACTCTATTATTAGTCAGAAGACGACGCAATTTAGTAATGTTTTCGCGTCTTCTTTTAAAAGTGACATCTGTATGCGCCGGACAATTTTGTCTTAACAATCCTTTCAGCGTTTATTAGCTGCTAACAGAAACAATTTCCCTTTTATATTATCGTCTGCTTCGATGCATTTTTAATTTGGAGCAGGCAATGAGATCTGTTAATTTAAGGCGTGTTAATTTACAAGAGGCCGCTTGTTAACGATGTATGTGGTATGTCCAAGAGACTTGTTCACGAAGGAAATTCCGCAGATTGCAAACTGTTTACATGCATAAAATTCACGAGATGTTTGGCGTTGTCTAAAAGAGACGAAAAAAAAAAAGAACGGAAGCAACTTGTTGGTAATTAAATATTTTTCACTGCAGCATAGGGATTGCACAAATATTTTTACAGTTGTCGTAACGGACCACGGGCGAAAGTTAGCTGAAGATGAACACGCGGCGGTGTTTCATAAAAAAAGGAGGTAAATAAATATCCGCGTAATTGCAACACTTGTTTGCGATACTGTAAATCAACATGCTGTATGTTCCCGGGTAAGGTTACAAAAGGGAAACAAATATGTAAAGATGCGGGAAGCTTTTGTGAATGTGTAAAATTGCTTTAACTATGCCGATATGTTTGCTTTTCATTATTTCAGCAATCGGTTAATTTCCAATTAAAATTTTTTTTATGCTTTTCGCTAATTAGTTTTTTTTATATAGAATAAGCAGTGGTGGACAAGACAAGATAAGGGAAGCGATTCAATTTTCAAAGCGTTTACACAGGTCGACGCTCATGGAAGCCGGTAGGCCATACGAACCACTTCGCAGCAGATGAATAAATACCAGCATATCTAGCCGTTGCAAATGACTACACGACACGAACCCATTCTTATGAGACGAATAGACACGAGTCTGTCTAGTCGCTGCAAAAAAGTTATAATTTCACCTGCCTTGGTCATCTCTAGTTATCAGGCATTAAAAATAAATATCACTGTAATATGTAATAAATTTATGTACAATATCCCTAAGAACAATAGACTTTGCGAATTTGAACGATAGCATCGCTTATAGAATTTGCCTCTTCTGCCGGAAATGCACAGCAAAATAACTTATTTTCTAACAGCTTACTCTATTTAGAGCAGGCATCGGTCAGTCATAAAGTTATTATCACATTTGCGTCCATGGAGCGTCTTAATAAGGTAAACACCTTCATCATTCGCCAAATTTGGAGTAAGGACGCTACGAAAAACCTTACTCTGGGAATTGCGAATTAAAGCTTCGAAGCCGGTACCCCGTGATTGATGGTCGAGTACGCTAGGCGCTGCGTCACCGATCCAATAAAATAATACCACAACAATATCGATCAAACATTGTAATTAATAAATAAATAGTAAAAGAAAGGGAAATTAACTAATTCGGATGAGAGTATCTAATTAAAAATACTCTAATCACGGAGATTGTCGAATTATATCGCTATATCGACCTCTACAGAATTATGCAGTCTACTCCACAGAATCTGCGAGGGTAGCATTCTTCGACTTCGAGGCCAGCACACCCAAGGCAATTAATATAAATGAATATGTTTAATGAACCAGCTACCACCAACCACTATGTGTATACGCGTTTCGCTGTATCACAGCTCATCAGTACACCTATTTGGAAATTACCTAATATATATATACCTAATATAAATACCTATTAAATTATGGAAAAGGGAAATTACCTGCTAAAATAACAAAGTTCTCCATTTGATTTTTTTTTTACAAAGCGCTAGTAACCAATATTGGAGAGAAGCCAATTCTTCCTGGCTGCGGTAGCGGTGTTTTTTTTCGGATAGTGTTTAACATGCGAATGACATTGACATGATTTTTTTCCCGAGGCTCTGCAAGCCACCAGAAAATAAATCGGAACTCCCGCGCTAAATTCCGAAAATAATCTAATCAGCTGTCATCCACTTAAAAAGCAAACGACGGAATATTCCTTGAACCTAACATCCAAGCAATAATGAAAGAATAAAATGAGAATTAACATAGTAGGTAATTAGATAAATGAATACAATACAGGAATATTACAATTTTTATATGTAGATAAAGTAAGGATCATTATTTTAGATTATGAGTAAATAATTTTAAACAACATAGCGCGAAATTTCTATTGCCAGCGGGCATGTGTCAATCCATTTACGGGGAAGATAGCAGAATATATCCGAAAGAGAAGTTGTTATTAACTCCAAAAGTAACCCTCTAATTTCAAATAAATTTAACCACAATGAAAGCCAGAGTCGTTCAGTTACGGGGAAGATAACTGAACCTAAAGAGAAGATAACGCAAAATTAGGAAGGAATAATATAAGCGATGGAATAAATAACGTAGAAGGCAGCCTATGTAATCAATTATTTCTGATTTTAATTTGTTATTAATATTGAGTGAAGGTCTTAAATAAAATAAATTTAACGATTAACTTCAGGATTGTTCAAGATATTAATTCATCGACTCGTTTTCACAGTTAATAATGAGGCTAAAAGAGCATCGTACACTGACATTCTATTTAAAACATTCACAACACTTAAAATTGTAATTTCAGAAATAAATGTTGTCCAATATAGACTATACAAGTCACGACTGCCTTGTTCAATTTCAAGAAATATAGGAAATTCCATCTGCAAACAGATAGAGAACTCCGTCGTGTGTGAAGCACATCAAAAGAAGCACCAAACAACAAACAAGTTACAAGTTACAATGATTGAGTTTACGTCAACATTTATTTTCCGGGTTCCTCTTTGATGCAAGAAGTCGCACACATCGATCTATTTATAGCCCAGCAAAGAGAGTATTAATTGACGCACTTAACAGTCCCCTCGACGGATAAATGTCTTGTCAATCATTGCAACTAATGCAATTATACGTCGAATAATAAACAAATTAATGCATGAAAGGGAGACCAATTATAAGATATTACATTATTTACGAGCGTGTAAATGTTTAACCTGACAAGGTTATCGGCTACTTACTTATTTGCGAGCTCTTTTTATGAAATGTAAAATGAAAAATGAATGTAAACACGCAGCGATATATTGACTCCCTGTATAAATATTTGGTGAAAGAGGTCCATTTAATACTTGATAAAAAAAATAGCCATTCTTGTGACAATATGTCTTTGCACGTGAGTATGGTATATGCAGATAAATGTCAAGCACGGTTCGCGTAATCTCTACGATTTCAAAAATAACACTGTTTTTATGGAAACTCGTAAATGGAAGAGCAAACACACTGCGGGATTACGTAACTCTTATCTTGGGGTGAAAATATTCCCGGCGACGAGATGTAGAAGCGAGTAAAAGCGCTGATAATCAATATCGGAACTTAACTGTCAAATCGTGAAAGTTTACACATACGTTGATCTTCGTGTTTAAGATGTCTTTAGCAACTTATTGTAGTAGACACGAGTCCGAAGTGTCTATAAATATCTCTATTATGGATGTTACGTGCCACATAAGAATATTATTTTGCAACTAAGAATAGATTCATACGTTTCAATTGACAAAACAATGAAAAATATACTTTCAAGAACTTGTGAGGAAGGGTTATTTCGGACTCATCGCCTCTGAATCTTGCTTCATCATTACGTATTAAATTGTAGTTTCATGAACATCTCCAAAGCCCTATTGGAGCAGTTGATGCGAAATAAGTCGTAGTTGTGGCGTCGATTAATAATTTGAATGTACCAGTATAGTGATAGAAAGAACTCTAAAAATCAAAGAAATGCCCGTTGCCTATTGCGTTCTTTGAAAGAATATATCATTAATTCAAGGAACCTTATGGAATTCCAACAAAACCCGTAATTTTTTCAAACCAAGGTTTATCTTCTTCCATTTAAAGAAACATTTGATCCTATTGAGAAACCAGATTTTTGGATGGGATAACTCTTTCTGCCAGATTTAATTTTGAAAAAGGAAACAACAACAACTGGCCATTGCAAAAATTTTCTGTCAAACTTCATCAACCATTCGGTCATAATATCGCTTGTCATCCATGCTTTTTTATTAAATTTCCACTTTACGGGTAATTTACCTACGTTTGCTCATTTGAAACACCGTGGGTTCTTGGATTTTCCAATCACCAATGGGCTTTCCTTTTCTCCAGCCATACTCGCACAAAATAGAATTGTGAAACGATCTTTTGAAGCTTTACCGCCAGTGCACTTTTCTTTTTTTAAAGCAAAAGTTTTTGTAGGTAAAGCGTGAAAAAATAAAACAGCTTCAAAATATTTCTAGGTGCGTATTCTTTGATGATCTCACACAACTTCCTTTCCCAATCTGCAACATCTTCTTCGTTTACCTGACCTGCTTCTCCACAAGTGGATTTAAAATTTATTTGCATTTCTTTTGCAAAACTTGTCCAACCATCCATTTGAAGCTTTGAAACTGGCAAGTTCTAATTGTTTTCAATGTCTAGAGCTTTTTTTTTTAGAAGCGCTCCAGAGGCTGGTATGTTTTTATTTCTTACTTTGCAGAACCAGTCGAATGCAATCTGATCCAATGCAGCACTTGTAATTTTCGGAAAATTCGTTTTCTGTCCCGATTTTCACAAAATTTTTTGAGAATTCCTTCTTTTTTTTATAATCCCGGCGGCTTGAGACTTTCCAATTAAAAATTCGTCTGCGAGTTGACGAGTAAATTTAAATTTTTCACAACACCTAATAATTTAACAATAATAATAATAGCTGTAATTGCGAGAAAGTTTAATTTATCAAGCAATATTTTTTTGTCCGCTATAAAGAGGTCAACTTCATAAGGATTATGTTAATTGGAGAAATTGTTGATGCCCGCGTCCGTTATTGAGAGTGCCCGTTATTAGGTCATTTTGCGTTAACTATTCTATATGTTATATGAAAAGTTCCTAAAAAAGTGCTCCTTATTGAGAGGTGCCCGTTAAAAGAGGTTTTAAAGATAAAGAGGTGGGAGCATCGCTGGGTAAAGGAGACTCTGTTGGGAAATAAAGCTGAATTTTACAAAGAAGGTACTTGCTTCTGTTAGGCTGGAAACCCTTCCTATAATACCTTTGTAGCTCTTAAACCTTACAATAATATTTTCTTAACCATCTAGTTAACCGTAGCACTCATATTAGCGTGTTCTTTTTATATTTTACGCACTTTATTGAAAGGTTTTAAAAGCTCTTCTTTATTTCCAACAGTTACATCACACTGCAATCTGTTAAACAAATAATTTAATCCGGACAATCAACATTTTATTTTTGACCGGAATTTACTTCAATGTAAGCTGTGAAGTGTACTGTCTTAAATTTATTATCGCTTTAAAGCGAGTTATTGGCGGTTTTCTAGGAAAACAGTTACTCCAGCGGCGTCGAAATGGTAATTAAAATACGCATAAACATCCAGAAATCTTCCTTACCGCTACCTAAATTGCTTTTTCAGCCATTCTAAAACATCTAACCGGGCATTTCCAGGATTAAATTTACTTCGTTTGTTGAAACGAGAAGCAATTTATAAGCGATGTTATTCTAGAGTACCGCAACCTAACTTAAACATAGATTTAAAAATAATATGTAGACATTTTATTACTTGTCTCGTGAAATTATCCGCAATCTATTTCATGTACTGTACCTACGTATAACGAGTATCACCCACATGCAAACATTCTTGCAAACATATTGCTGTCGAATAAGATTTACGCGTTAGAAATAGATGATTTATTGTGTGTTTATTACATACTAAACGGTATTTAATGTTGTAATTGTGTAATAGTGAACCTACAATAATCTGCAAATTTATTTTCGGAACAAGGTAGCGTATAAAATATACAATTGCATTTTATGCGATGGTTAAAACAGAATTTTAATTGAACACACTCATATGTACTTCATTTGAGCATATGGAAACATTAATGAATATTTTCAGGAAAATAATTGAAATTCAATTTTATTTGATTTTGTTACTCAACTACTCTGATATTTTGTGAATTTTTAATAACGACGCTGAGATTTGTATTCAAACATTAAATATTTTCACGTTATTCTACCTCTGAAACTGTTAAAAAAAAAGAATCTTTTACCATTAGTTATTTGGGGGGGTAAATTTATTTACTTCATTTATTTTGTTTCCATATTTTTTATGGTTAAAATGATAGAGTCTGTTTGGTGCCACTATCCTATCAAGGTACAACTAATAGCAGCGGCGGCTTCTCGATTAATTGTCGACGACCACGCAGAAATATTTCCAAACAATTGACAAAATGTTAAAATAAGGTACAAACCCTCTTCGCTCCTTAGAAAATGTTATCAGTTGTTTGGAAACATTTTGGGGAGATCACGGGCCAAATGACCTAATCGAGAAGCCGCCACTAATTAATAGTATTTCGTCCTTCACAGGAAACAAAAATCGTGACAAAGGTATGGAACGCGACACATTTGACTTATTTATTAATGCTCAATAAGCGTCAATGAGGGACCCAAGTTTGCCATCCAATGTTGGCCGTGCTTATTAAAAAAAAACTTATAAAAGTTTTGTAACCAGCTTTCCTCCGCAAAGGTGTGATTTCAGGAACTGCAGTGCAACTCCTCCAAATCCAACGTGCTGATGTGAGAGAGTTCACCGTCGTCGAACGCAGAGGTAACGTAGCTGATCACCTTAAGTATACTTGTTGGAACTCAAATCGCGCTGCTCTTTTGTTAGAAAGTCCTTCTGCTCGAAGAGGTTCACAAGTCTATAAGCACACTCTAAACATATTGGAATGAAATCTAAGCTATGTAGATATCAGCAAGAATAAATTTATTATTCGTCTTTGGATATGTTCTATGTTAACTAAAGATTCTTCGCCATACATTTTACGTTTAATCTAAGCGATTTATTCCGTTCAAAAAATCTATCCCAAATAAAGTTACTGCACTTCGATTTTAATTCCTTAATCAAGTTTTTATATCCTCAGCATTTCCTCATTTTAATATCACAAAAATACGTCCGATTCTGATTATTATTAATGATATGGAAAGTAGATGCCACAATTAAATAATTTCGAACTACCCGCCAAACATTATTTCCCCATTTTACTATCGGAAAATTGGATAATTATATGTAATTTACATATAATTTCTTCGCAATCAGCCTCCCATAAACCGCAGCGAACCTATTTAATTACCGAGATCTTGAGCTTAAGATCCACCGCCGCATCCTACTTTGACCCAGAAACGAAGAAGGCGCCGGATAAAAGATAGTAACGTACGCCGTACTCGACAACAATACGAGAGCGATTTGCTGAAAACGAAAGTCTGTGTAATCCTTTCCTCGGCGGGCACTTGATTTACGACCAACGTCGATGAGCCGGTTGTAAGGAACGTCGCAGTCACGAAACTATGCACTCGCGTCGCGCCGTAGCAGGTCTTGAACCGAGGAGCTCCGCGTGGAGTAAAAAAGAACCGTCGGGGTTTAATGAACAAACGCTGGGAGATACACCAACGTTCGAAGGTTTGATCGACGATAATTGCATCATACAAGGAATAAAATTGGGTCCTGTTTATATATTATGGTTAAATTCACATAGTTTAAAATAAAAGAACTGCTGACAACTGCTGAAATTGTAAGTCGTCTAAATAGGGCTAACCATTAACACGGGACGACTAACAAGGGACCATCCCGAACCCGAAAATTCGAAAAATCATGAAACTATGTACTGTACATTTTTTCTCCGGAAAAACATGAAAACGTGAAATGAAAATGTTAACTTTGGCCATCCTTTTTTCTTTAATTTACTACCAAATCTGCGTATTAAAGAAGAGGAGTGGCTATGGCCGATGGAAAGGCATCGTTCTCTTTCCAGAGAATTACACAAAGTCATGTATTTTGTACAAAATTTCAGAAGGTAAAGTTGGTTTCCTTTTATAAACCAATTTTTTTAGTATCTTTAAGATAATAACGTCCCAGACAATTTAATGAATTAGAGTATTCAAAAAGATTGTATTAGTTTTGTCAATATTTAAAGTTTTTCATGAGCCTTCCTCACACTCAATTCATACGAAATTCCCGTCTGCCATTGTTAGCCACAACCACATTTGCATTATCGACGTACAGTTACAAAACTGGCATAATATGTGGTAGATCGTTAATGAAAATGACAAACAGTAGGGTGACAATATGCAATCTTGTGGTACACCGGGCACAAAATCGACAGCACCTCCGTCATCAATCCAATGCTACTTCCCTAACACCGCATCGTGATGATTAGTTAAAAAATTTAAAAATCCATATGTGTACTATTTATTTACTTCCGATAACTTCCTTTATAACCCTGTTATATATCCCGTACATGAAAAAATATTGAAAATGAGAAGCTCATCGAATTATATTATTCTCATATTACACGAACTCCAGCTTGGCTTCAATTAAAGCTGTTGATGAAGCAAAATTGCTTAAATACTAAAGTTCATATATCCAATACTGTTCGTCAAGAGTTTGTACGCGCTAATTATTCGTTTTCTAATTTTGTGAACTCAAGATATTTTCTTGGCGGATATCAGCCTTTGTTTGCCGTGTCTTAGTTTCCAATCCAGATATTGCTGTTAGCATATTTGATTGACATTCTTATCACATAAAACCTGTTTAAATGAACACTGTACGACATGAGAAAACATTTCAGAATTGTTTTGTATAACTGAGTATGACAAAAATCCAATTTATGTTGTTTTTTTATGTAAATAGTTTCGTAAGCGTCTAATTCCCGCGGCGTCACATTCTTAATAAATTTCAGGGTTTCTAATTTAATTTTATGCCCGGTTTCGTTTGTGCTATACTTGACGATTCCACTCTTCCGTACCTACCATATAAGACCTAATGCGCTCTTTGCTTAATTAAACTTATGTGGTGCGGAGTGTACCAATACTTTAGTCCTGTTCGCTGTGTCCAATTCACCATGGTTATCAATAACAAATAAGAGTTCATCGATTACATCTTCATTGCTGTACAAAAACTCACGGAGGAAGCTGTACAATCGCAACCGACATAGCTCAGAAACGAAAGAAACCCTGCTCGAATTTTAGTACCGCCGCTTGCCCTTCTTTTTGCTTGCCGAAGTAACAGATCGTACTACAGCTGGTGAGGTAGATAGTACATGCGTTTCGTACTGCTACTCCCATACTCGGGCGGGTCCATAAATCAAGCGGGGATTTTTGCAATTTGAATTTCAGGAGAGTTGACCTTTCGCTTTATACGATTTATGGCGTTTCGAGTTTTTTTCCTTCTCTTTCTCTATCGACATGTGTACCGGCTGCTTTGTCGACTCCCACGTTGAAAAGTCCGGGAATGGAGGAATTGAAGGATGTTTTGTTTCGCTAGGTAAATATGCGCAATGTATTGTTCGTTAACTAACGTTAACGATATGTAAAGTTGCATAGTTTAATAGATTCTTCAATCAATATCCGCAGGCATGACATGGGCCGTATATAGGTGATTAGCGAGTAAGTAATGTTTAATGTAAGACCCCACAAGTACAAGAAAAATCATTAAGAACTCAAGAAAACAATTTCGGAATAAGCGTGCATAACAAAAGCTACTGAAAATTAACAAAAAATAAACATATTGCTTTGTAATATCAAACTTGTCTCTTAAGAAGAAAAATGGATGCATTGTGAAGTCAACAGCTAGTAACAGTTTGAACGCTACAGGCTCTTAAGGTTGATAATTTTTTTCCCACTTTCTCTTGAAGATAATCCATGCGCTGTAGTGACACCAGAAAACATCAAATTGATCGAAGAAATCGTATTGAACGTTAAGGGCTGAAGGCTAAGGAGATAGGCGAACAAACAGGGATTTCAGAAACAAGTAATTTGAAGGTCCCGCGCAAGCATTCCAGTTTGATAAAAATTAACTCAAGATAGGTTAACATCGAAGACCTTTAGTAGCAATCAAAGCAAAATATTAATCTACAAGAGAACCAATCTAAGTAATTTCTTAGTAATCTTGGATAAGTGAACATAATTTTTTGGTTGGAACTAAGAAATTAATATTTACCCATTTTTTAATAGGGAGGCGTTACTGATCAACCCTAATTTTAGCAAAACTTTTCGCTTAAACTAAACTAACTCTCGCGATTTACGTTTTCTTCAGCTAAAAATTTGTAAATTCAAATTCAACTCAAATTCGAATTTCCTTCTGGAAGCTATGGAAAATAAAAAAATGACTAGTGACTGCAACATTTTTTTAGAACATAGTGCGAAAGTGGTTGGTTCCATTTTTGCAAAGACCATGAAAAGATCTGAAAAGTCTTTTGTGCCTTTGTCTAAATCCAGTTTTGATTGGATGATATTGTTCCCTTATTTCCCAAGGTTCCTTACAACCTCTGTTTTTGCCTTTGAAAGGTGACTTGGAAAAGAAAATTATAAAACTTAGCGAGCGCATTAAATTTGCTGCCTATCGCTCTTTTCATTTGACCAATATAGACTTTGTCATGGTCACTACATGCAATTTTTCAAATTCCTGAACCTTTCCTTTATGTCCGGTTTATCTTTCGGATTGCTAAAAGGTATTTAAGTGTATTTGGCGAAGTGAAACAGGTTCATATCTTGAACTCTAACAAGTTTACTAATACCTTTCGATATGCTGTGGAAGAAGAGGGTTAGATTTTGCCGAAATTAAGGCCGTGGAAGGAGAAAAACATGTAGATAATTTTATACAACAGCAGTGTTGGGAATACGACGAGTAATCTTAGCAGCGTAAGTTAGTAGCATGAAGAGAATGTTTAACAGCAGAAGGTGTAGAAAGTCCGTCGTGAAAGAGGATACACCTGATACGAAGTTGTAGCGAAGGAACTTGGGCAATTTAATCAACGATCCTGAAAAGTTATGGAAAGATTCCAAAAAACACGCCAAATTTGTTACCATTAATTGACTATATCCAGAAAATACTACTGACGCTATAAAATATTTGCTTGCTACGATTTTGGAAAGATTCTATCAAGCTAGCTCGTCTATCTTCAGTTTGCTTCGGAAAAGACAAATGATTAGCAAAAGGCCATTCAGTCAAGTTATTATTGTCATGTCAAATCAAAATGGACAACCTCAACAGGTCAACTTACGAAATATTTTAGAAAGGTTTCAGAGAAACAAAATACGTTCCTTTGGATCTGTTTTCAGCACGAAATATTTAATAATATGTAATACAATATTCTGAAGGAAGGTTCAGAAATATACTTATAATTAATTTTTAAAAGCTAGCGTTATCGAGTTACGACGATGACGACCACAAATAGTCGTTCCTTCATTCAAAATTCAAGAATACGTTAGATTTCCTAGCGCTTGGCTTGTATCAGACACGTATGCACAATCGGTATAAGCTTAATTTAATTTAGGTAGACAGGAGTTACGTTAAACGCGGTCAAGTCGGTAAGCAGTCGATCGATACATGTTCTCAGGTGTTTTTTTTTTTCTATAATATAATAACTCTATTTAGTACAAGGCGACCGTTGAACGTGTAGAAAGTTGTGGAGTAGAATCGTCCGCTGTCAATTACGGTATATTGCGTCTATAAGAAAGTACCTCAAGTCAGACGTTCATTTAACTTTCCACTGCCTGCTTCGTTTTTACTCTTCCGTTGTGTAATTATCTTCATCGTAAGATAAAGATCTGTTTGGTCATTGTGGAAGCAGTTACTTGCTCGCTTTTAACAAATTAGAGTAAGTTTTAGGACGAGCATTTGCATTTTTATTGCTTCACGCTCCCTCTACAATGATAGACAATAGCTTTGGCGTTTAAGAAGTATTTCGTGAATCCTGTGTAATATTTAAAAAATCGCTACATATGCTACATATTGTAGCATATAAAAAAAACTAATTAAAAACCTCTGACCCCTTTAATATCGGTTAACACGTCGAAATAATGCATCCTGAGTGTCCAGCTTTATTCTACGTACCTTTTCCCTAGAGCAGCCTCGCGAGGAATATGCCAACGGTGTGAAATCTAGAGATCTTGAAGACCAAGTGATAGAACCACCACGAACAAAATCCTTGCATCCAAATGTCTGACCTGGTCTGACTTCTATCTTGGTGATAATACGTATGTAGTGCGGTCCATGCATTCTAAGCTTTAGGCATCTTGTAAGAAGGTAATCAAAAACAAATACGGATCTGTCTTTAGTTAACATTCGTATTCAATAATTTGACAATTTAAAGTCATTGCTCAGATAAGTAAGACAATCAGAAATTGTGCGGTGCATGATAAATTTTCAAAAAGTCCAAAATTAAACATCGTGCAGTGATGACATTTCTCACCTTAGAAGGCAAGGCACTGTCCGAAGGAGGGCCCGCTATTGTAGTGACACCAGAAAATATTAAATTAATCGAAGATAACGTATTGGGCGATCGATGACTGAAGGTTAAGGAGTACAAACAGGGATTTGGAAATCCTGCTCGAGCATTTGGATATGTCACAAATTATCCCAAGATGGGTCTCAAGATTGCTCAGCGCGGTTCCAAAGGAACAACGTGCCGAATGTAGCCGAAAGTTTCTTGATCCGTACGAAGCCTATAACACGACGATTAAACAAATAGTTCTGAGGATGAAACAGTAGCTCTATACCAGATAGATCCTTTATCCAGAAAAAAAAAAAAGATGGAGTGGCATCGGAAAAACGAACTCCAATGTGACAGAAAGCACAGGAAAGGTGATGGTTACAATGTTTTAGGATAATGAGGGTATCTCGTTAATCGACTTTAAAGAGCGCAATATATTAAGCTTACTTGTTACCCTAATTGAGAGAAACCATCTCGTGGAACGCTGCAGATGATAGGGACGAGTTATCTGACTCTTGCACAACAATGTCGCAATTTTGAAGGCCACTGTGCTCCAGTATAGATTCAAGGAACTCTATTACCCACCATACAGCCTTACGACCTTGTTTCAAGTGTCTTTAATTAAAAAATTTAAATCAAAACTAAGAGGTAGAAAGTTTGACAGCAATGAATATATCCATGAGGCAGTCTTGGAGCATTAAATAATCTTAATATTTATTATTAATTTTTTATTTATTATAATTTATTATTAATAATCTTAATGAAAATGATAATAAAGAGATTTTTCTTCTATACGCCCTATTTCTATGTAAAACAGATGGACCACAGCTCGTATGTATGCACTATGATATGTAAAGGAGCATCCTCTAATAACCCTTATAGTTCGTTCTACAAAAAATTATTAGTATTGGCCATCTGTAAGGCGATGTTCCAAAATGAAAGGGCCAATTAAATAACAACCAACCCCACCATACGAGACGATTACCTAAAACGTGTGTTGAGCATTGGTTTCGACTGTTGGGTGTGGATTGCTGTCTTACCATACCTGTCAGCTACAAGTGGTACAAGCTGATGGTGTCCTGGATGAATGGTAAAAATTATGCGCGGTACAACATGAGGATTAGCACGATCTTCTGGTTGTAGGTGATGCGCACACTGTACACTTCAATTTCAATATGTCGACCTCCTCTACATACACTGCCGTTCAGAGAAGTTCGGTCGGTTGGTAAAAAACATGAAAAGGTTACAGAAACAAACGAAACTAAAAACAAAATGCAATTTTATTGTATGTACAGGTAAAAAAGACAAAAATAAATAAATAAAACGTTATTCTGGCCTAATATAACATACTGAACATTATTTTTTTTTTTCATCGAAAAAACCTCCTTTGCTGTTAATCACCGCTCGAACTATTCAGGGCATTCTTTCGATCAGTTTTGTTAAAACGGATTGTGGAATATTAATCCATTCATGTTGCAG
>LR737382.1:20938202-20963094 GCA_902655005.2 Marronus borbonicus
CAAAATAATTTTCCTTCCTCATTACACCCTGCACTCTGCATAAATCTTCCGTCCCAGCAAAGGAAAAACGTCTCCACACTAACACAGAACTACGCCCTTGCTTCACTGTAGGCACAATGCAGTTCGGGATCACTTTTCGGTTTTAGATCTTCGGACATAAACTCGTCGATTTTGCCCAAAAACCTCAAACTTTGACTCGTCACTCCAAAGCACGTGTTTCCAATCATCTAACGATCAATCTACGTAATAAGGGTTTTCGAATGGCAATGCGTCCATGAAGGTCCGCTTGTTGAAGTCGACGTTTTACCGTACTCGCTGAAACTTGTTCTTCACGGCCGCGATTGACTTCGGCTGCTATTTGTGGCGCTGTTAATTTTCTATTGCGTTTGCTTAATAATACAATTCTCAAATCTTCAGCTTTTGTTGTTTTCCTAGATGCTCCGGGACGAACACGATTTTCTATAGTTCCAGTTGTACGATATCGCTTTATGATGTCATTTACTGTTGAACTTCTCATATTTATTTTTTCAGCAATTTGTCGCCCCGAATATCCTTCTTCGAACAGCGTAATAATGCGTGAACGTTCTTCTACACTGGTAGGCTTGCCACGCGCCATTTTGAAGTAAATTTTCTTAAAACTTTCGCGCAAAAACGACAGATGCACACCAACACACGTTTAACAGTAAAATGAAGCAAATTTATACCTTTACGCCGGTGATAAATAAACAAGAGCGATACTGGGGTATATTTCCTAAATGTATTGTTCGTTAATAATCCCCAAACGACCCGTTTCAAAAGATCGGTACTTCCAAGAAATTCTTGGAATGATAATAAAAGGGCCTTTATTGTGGTCGTCGCAATATTTCTACTTTACATAATAATTTATGGCTTTAATCCCTTAGAAAAGAGTGTATGCTTAATATTTTTCTAATTTTATGTATTAATAATTGTATACAGTGTGATATAATAGATTTTTATTGTATGACCGAACTTCACTGAACGGCAGTGTACATATATTAGCTGTCGAACTTACTGATAGACATATTAAATTGCATGTTCGTAAAAAAGAGGATTACAGAATGTTTGCAATATTAATTGCTCGTTACTATCGTCGTTATTGCGATACGCACCTTCAAGTGAATCTATGCAAATGACTGGCATAAATATGCCAAACAAATACTTTGGTGCTACCTTATAAATACAACGGTAATGACATGGCGTACGCATAATACGCTTAAATTGTAATTTATCGTTCGTATTAACGTGTTATACAGCCTTAAGCGTGTATTGTATAGTGTTATTGCTCGTAGCAAGTGCGCGTAAAGTGTTTATGAATAATGTATTGAACATGGAAATAGTGTATAATACCTCAATTCTGTAAAGTCAAGGGAAAACGATTTCACAACTTATTGCAAAATATAGAAATTGTTATGTACACTGAGTTACGTAGCAGATCAAATTTAAATGAAGTAATTATTCTTAACAACAAACTCCACACGTATGAACGTAAGTTCTCATATATGGGTAGGTCAATGTAAATTATTCGTATAATAGAATAGAATTGAGCGATAAATTAGAGAATCACCGACTATAATTAGATAATGATGTATCAGTCAAAAATTCTACCGAATATAGGAGTAGGAAATTTTGCCCGATTTGTAGGATTTCGCAAGGCCATACACGACACAGTCGAATACATACATCGAATAATTCAGCTAATAGCTGAAGGATGTTTATACCAACTAAGTTTCGACTACATTCGCTAATACGCAACAAATATGAGCTCTACACGTTTAGCTTATTTCCAAATCTCCATATACCGTTCTGCTTAACATACACTATCGTCGAGAAGATAAGAGGCGCTTTCTGAAGTTTAATCAGTAGATGTAATTCAAGACCCAAAGTTTATCGTTTGTGCATACACTTACAGAAAGAAATTTGAAATTTACTGAAAATGAGGAGACGTACTTAGATGAAGCAAGCCTAATAAGGAAAACAGGAAGTAAGACGAAAATCTATTACAGAGGAAAGGTTGTTCTTTGCTATATTAAGACGTTGTTACTAATACAAATTGAACCAAAGAAAGAATACGAATATGATCTATTGGAAAAAGGCTTCTTGACGAACTTCTAGTGACCAGATCCATTGGACAGAAAAATTAGATAAGCTAAACCATGGGAAAAGAATAATATTTTCTGAAAGCGCCAATCAGATCATGTTTCCTCAAAGGGTAATTAGAGTTGGTCAAAACACTGACTTAACGAATGAAGGAAAATAAAAAAAAAACAATCTCATTTACGCAGGTTATGAAGTGGCTATTCCAGAGTATAAATCTTTTTTTAACGGGAAATTTTTGAATTTCACGGGAAATGAGAACATACAAATTCTATTGACAAGTGTTCCCACCATCCAATGCTTCTACTTCCAATTCTTCTCTAATTTATTGGTTTCTATCTCTATCTAGTCTAATGGCTCTACATAAGTATCTTCATTCTGCGGCACGAATCTTTCTTCTTTTTGCCTTAGCACTAGTGCTTTTCCTACCGAATTCCCGATTGCAAATATCGGTTTTTTTATAAAAAAAAAGTATTTACCAAGAGCGGTCCCATTCACAAAACCAAACAGTTCTAAGTATTTATTATGCCATAAGTTCATACACAAGGCTCCTATCCGTCTGCTTACTTCATAACGTAAATATGAACGCGGTGCAGTCGAGATGTCGGTAAGGGAATGTTTCGACCCTTCTCTCGACTTTAAAGTGTATTCATTATGCCCAGCGCTAGTTACCAATAATGACTCGCAACCGAAGGTAACAAACGGCTTTTTAGTTACCTATTTCCTATTTCTAAACATCTACTCAATGCGTGGCTTTTTCTATTCTTTTGTTTAATCCAATTTCATATCTTCCTGGTTCTTGTAGAGTTGTGCCTAAGTTTGGGCTGTACTATTGTTCCATCATAGATCATAATTTGAGTCTGTACTTGTTGTTATATGACCTTAATCATTGTTTTGGATGTATCCATTTTCATATCATTCCTCTCTAGAACATCATTCTACACATTTGAATTTAGTTGTCCTTTCAAAATTCTGGCCTTCTTCCAGCGCTACCTTCTTACGGCAAATACGCTAGAAACGTTCAGTATTTCAATCTTTCCAAACTTTCCAACGATGGTGTACAAATTCACGTCAGCGTTAAAGCGTTGTAAATCCATCTCTCAGATGATTAAATCAACTTGTCAGTCGATACGCGTGCAGTCATATTTATAAAATACACACTAATTCCGAGCGGCACCGAAACCAACAACCCCGGGGGTATTCAGTGTCATTAAACGGGCGGCTGACGGAGACGTAACGAGGAGCCGGGGAGTTATTAATGATCGACTAAATCGGTGAAGTCCTGCAATGCTTAATTTGCATTAAATTACCGAGGAATTATTTAACACTTAACCGTGAACTACGCTATATATCAAGCGTTGCGCTATTACGGCAGACTACTTTGTTCCGTTTCTTTTTATTTATTATTTTTTTGCTTGCCTCGATGTGATGATCTCTATGTGATGATGCGACGTCTTCAAAATACGAAATTCTATGTGGGGCACCCAGGTACAAATAAAAGTTTACCAATCACCCAACGGGGTGAATCATCTCTTGCTAATGGCCAAATCTCTTATTGCAAATCCAGGCGCATACTTCATTAAATCTTGGAATCGTTTAATGGAGAGAAATCATTATTTTGTGTATTTTCTATTCTAATCTATTGTCGCTGTCTTTCTGTTTTGAATTTGGATGAAGCAACAATATACCTAAAAAAGGAGAACAAATCCCATTCAAAATTAAATCTATCTAAATATCTAAAATAAAAATCAACAAGCACCAAGAGGAATGGAAAATAGTTAATTATTAGAGAAAAAGATGGTTTTTAGAGCTTTGTTTGTAAGAGCTGACGAGGAAATTACATAAAGCAGAACCGTATATTGAAGTGAAAAAGAATAATAGATAAGAGATTGTATTTTCATTTAAGAAATAAGAATTCTACGTTCTCACCTGCCAAAGATATATAAAGATGAAGACACCTGTAGGCCTGCTGCCAATAATCAATTTTTGCAAAATTTAAGCAAATGCTTATTGAAGGGATTCAGGAATTTGAAAATAGATCCTATAAACAAGATAAGAAATACCCAAGTAGGTATTGAAAATATGTTAATTTCTTTCAACATTGTTGACCTCTTTCTGCCTATTTCTCTGGAAAATACGTATGTAGCATTACAACAATTTCTTCCAGAAAACTCTTCTAATAGATGAATAGTTGATTTAAATGATAATCAAAAGTCCTTTATTTCCAACGATTTTTACGGAAATGGTTCTAATTTACTTACATTAGATGTGTTATCTTTGTTTTTTTTTGTTTTTAAGCGCTTCTTGAAATCCTATTTTCGTTCCCTTTTTTGTTAATGTTCCACATTTTTTTCTTCCAAATGCTCCGTGGTGGTTTCCTTTTGCTTCTTGAGTTGTAGTTCTTGCTTGTTTTCTTCAGGATACTTCTTTGGTTGGTTTTAACAGTGTTTAAAATGAATGTAATATTTATGTTTCTGTCCACTTGTTTTATCTGTTCTCCCAGGGATACCAATCCAACGATTTGATACTTTTAACTGTTGGCCTAACGACGATCATTTCTGGTAAAGCGAGTTCTTACAAAAAATGTATTAACAATATAAATATTGAAAATAATTGGAGACTTTGATTATCCCCCACAAAGTAATGTTAATGAATATAATTGATATAAAAATAACATAAATTATCAAAATGCCAGAATTCGAATATTAACTGAAATGAATTCAAATTCTGCAAACGTTCAATTAAATGTTGATATCTTGTGAGTATTGAAATTAAATAATAACAGATTAACGAATTAAAGTGCAAGTACATGTACTTCACTTCAATGACCCTCTACGACATATATAACAGCTTAGAAGCAGCCCTTTTCCGTCCTTTCTTTTGCTGTGTCTCTCCAGTTACGAATCTTTTTTTCAAATCTGCATCTATTTATTGCCTCGCTTTTCCGCTATAGATACCTTCTAAGCTATATCTTTTACTTTTCTATTAGTTTTCATCCTTGCGAAATGTCCCAACCATTACAATCTCCTTGCTTTCACAAATTACCCAACAGTTCATACAGTTCTCTGCCAATCCTTCTCTTCCAGCCAAGCTCCGTTTTATTTCCCCCAAAATTCCTTCGCAGTATTTTCCTTTCCTTGATTTTCGTGATTAAGGATTAGTGTTTTGTATATTATTATCTTTGTTTTCTTTGATACTTCTTTCGATTGCAAAACTGTGCGAAGCCCTCGTAGCAGTAGAAGGATTTCTTCTTGGTTGAAATAGAAAAGGCAAAATAATACACGATACTAAAAATCTAAATTATGCCTGACAAATAATAAAGTCGAACCTTTCATGCCTCTGTGGGTAATTCTTCTTCGCCGTTTTTAACTGAAGTTTTTATGAATAATTTAGGAAAGCAATGTGTCACCAATATGGCTCTTAGTTACCTAATTATTTCTGCAAAGTGACCTTAAATCAAAAAATTTACTTTTTGTAGTTTGCGTTATTTGACATTAAACCCTAGAAATATAAAAAATCACTTTTTAACAGCTTATTCCACAGATTGTTCTCTATTCCTTTATCAAAGACAAATTTTGAAAATCAACTGTCAATCAAACAAAACAAAATACAAGCTGACCAACCGTTGAATGTTAAAATCTATCAACGCACTGATGATGTGCGTAATAATCATACGAAACGCCTCGTACGCAAATAAAGCATTAAAATTTGCGAAAATTTTGCATTTTTAATTCATTTTACTTTAGTTTGAATTTTTAACAATTTTTAACTTTTTTTACCTCGTACAGTTTACAACATCCCAATGGTAAATATACGTCTCTAACACCGTCTGCATACGCAGGTTATTACGAGAGGTATTACGAGTTTCCAATGAGCTAATTTAATCTCGAACTAACGCTGCGCAGTTCGAAAATTAACGCTGGAAAGTGTATTGTCTGTAAATTATAATGTATGTGAAGCGAATCTAGAAGGCGTCGACCGGAGGAGTTAATAACAGTAATCTCTTGTGCATTTTGCAATATTAACGTCAAGCGAAAATGAATTATTCGATTTTAGAACTCGTTAATTTACCCGGTAGAAATTGATATTTTAATTTATCGTGAATATTAACGGCCCGACGCTTAATAATAAATTCCCCACCTTAATGCTGCGGGTTAATTTAAATTACGAATGTAATTGGGTAACATAATCTGCAGATAAGAAGATACTGCAGCGTTTTAAGGTAGTTAACTCGTTTGTTTATTTAGATTCTTTTGAAGTTGAGTTGCGGTAGAGTGATTTTATAAGTTATGTTACCTAACTTAAGATATCTATTAACAGATCGCTTGTCACTTAACGTCCTGTCGCGCGCTGTAATTATCTCCTCTGTCGTACCGTGTTTCTATTTATCTCGTCAATTTTCTAGTATTTTCAGTTTGTAATGCGAAGTTTGGGGTTCTAATAAAATAAGATTGTCAGGATAGTCACTTAAGTTTTGAAGAAAAGTTGCAAAGGATTCACGATAGATGATAATCAAAGAAGACTTACGTGTTAACAATGCCAAAACGGTAGTGCATTTGACAACAAAAAGAAGAAGAAAAGAATCCTTTCGCAGCAACATTAGCGGTGAAAAGTTAAAAAAAAAAGAATTAGAGAAGAGGACAACTATGCAACCAGACGGGGCTTGGTAAGATTCGAACGCAAAATTCCTAACCCTGCCACATAGCATCTGCAGGACGCTGTTTCAGTTGTGTGAATCAGAGTGTATCACAACTGACGATTAATGATCAATATTTCCGTACCAGCAATTAGCTAATCATGATCACAACTTGCAAGGAAACACCGACAAGTCGCAAATTCAGATTTAAATTGAATTGTAGAGACTAAAAGAGCATCATGGTACAGGAACCCAATATTTTAGTAACCGAATCCCCCGATTTTGGGGTGCAGCGGCCTCATAAATTTGCACGATTTTTATATTTCTGGAAATATCTCGGAAACTACAACAGATAATTTTTTTCTTTAAAAGATAATTTGAAATATACCACTTAGTCAAGATTAACGTGAATGATTTTCGGAAAAATAAATGACGGAGGGCCGGCATACCCTATAGCACCCAAATTTTTTATTTTTTTTTATATTGAAGTATTTACGAAAAAAATAACCCCTTATTTCCCATATTTTCGTATAATTTCTATTTATTTTTAGAAAATAAAGTATCTCTTACATACAAAACGATGATGCATAACAAATCTAGTAGTCAAAAATTAAAGATTCAAAAACGCTAGTTTATCTAGCTAGCTAGCTTATTACGTTATTGATTGATGTATGTATATATGGTATACGATATTTATCGAGAATATAATTTTTAAGTCTCTAATGATTGATTGTCTAAATTTATTATGCAGCACCGTTTTGTACGTGAAAGCCTCTTTATTTCTAATAAATAAAAAATATTAAGGTACGAAGTACCCCGGTCCCCCGATGTTTATTTTTTCCGAAAATAATTTATGTCATTCTTGCGACTATATAATTAGTTCAAATTATTTTAATATAAAAAAAAAATTAAAAATATGGGGGCATAGGGTACCCTGTCAACCTTTATTTATTTTCTCAAAAAATAATTTGCCTTATCCTTAACTTGTGATACACCTCAAATAATCTTGTAAGCAAGAAAAAATATCTCAAAAAGCTTAAACTCCTGTCAGTTCTTATCGGCGGTGGGTGATGATGTAAGCAGAGGAACGCAGACAGCAATTCGATTTTCTCGTGTACTCTACTATCCAACGGAAATACACGAGGAAGCCGAATCGTTGTACTTGCCCCTTCGTTTACATCTTCACCCACCGCCGTTAACCATGACACTCTTTCAGTCTCTACAGTTTCATCTGTATTGGGCGGGGTGCCGGTGTTCTCTTGTTACTGAGCATTGTTAAGGAGCTTGTCAAAAGGAGAGACGAAAAAGGCTAATGAAAATTGGTACATGCATAAATCACGTTAAGAATAAAATAACTAAACTCAAAACCAAAAGTACTCGGTAACTGGGACGGAATAAGCAAAGCATGTCGGGAAAAAAACACTGGGATTTATATCTTATTTCACTGGCGATGAAATTTCACATATACTACGTAGTTTATACGATTTCAAAGAAATTAAATTAATTCCCATTAGTAACTTAATCATGGAATTCCATTGCTGTGAAATGAGAAACGTAAACTATAGGGTGCCAAACGCTAGAAATGCAACGGGCGAGGAATTTTCAGCATACCACGTCGTCGTCGTCGTCATGTGTGAACAGCGATACCGTACGAAGAACGCGAAGAGATCTCACGTATATCAGAAAGCAATTACGGTTACTACCGAAGTCGTTATGCAACGCAACCGTGCACCGACTGGAAAGTTAATTAAATGTGCAATCGCCATCTCGGTGGAATTGGGCTTCTCAACGGGAGTTTAGATAATTCGATCGATAACAAATATCGACTTAAAGTAAATATTTATAGTATACTGCGGCGCTTTCGCCGCTTCGACAACTCGAACACACGACCCAACGCATAAAGAGGGCCTCGGCAGTCGATTCGTGTTCATGAGTATGAGCGAGTAGTTTATCGTCGCTTATATGGCCTTTTATGTATATTACGGAGTTATATATAGTAAACTATTAAAATACCGCGTTATGATAAATTAACCTATTTACGAGCCAGAGTATGGGATTAAATTGAGGAAATCTATTAAGAGGGCTAATTTATAACTCTGTCTATAATTAAAAATGAAACCGTAAGAATAAATTGAGCGGCTAATTAAGATAGTTATAAAAAAAATTGTTAATTCACCAAGATTAATAATACAGTGTAAGCTTGTTCTTAGTAGAATGTAGCACCTTTTTTGTATTGTTATTTACTCCGTACTTGATATTTTTTCCTAGTTTTCTTGCATTTAACGATGAAATACGCTCATATGTGGCTTATTGTGCACGCGTACAAACTACGAGGGAAGTTCGAGAAATACCTTAGCAAGGAAAAAAACATTTGTATGTGTCTATTTTTCAACATAGTTTCCTTTGAGGTCGATATACCTCTTGTATAATATTTCTCCAACACTGCAAAATCGACGTTTCTTTCTCGAATCATTTCATCGTGTGAGCCAAATATTTTTCCACAGAGCTATCTTTTTATATTCGGAAATAAGTGCTCTAACTCGTGGAATTTTGCCACAAGTGTGCACGCGGTCATGTCTTGAAGAAGCAAAATACTTTTCTTCCTCAAGTGTGGGCGTTTTCCTTTCGCAGCATTATTGAAACGATCCAATAAGTAGGCATGATATTCGTTTGATCCTATTTTAAAGGTAATCAACGTGGATTATGCCGGGTACATCCCAAAACACTGCGGATAAGATCCTATTGGCCTCCTTTAGCACTGGTTGGCCACAAAACACCCAGTGTTTGAACTTCTCTTTGATCTCTGGTGCGCTGCTCCATGTTTCGTCAACAGTTATGAATCGATGCCAAAATCATTCGGATTGCGCTTTAACATCGTCACACATTCAAATGAGTTGTTAATATGTAATACACCCGGTCAATTGAGATGCTCACAGCCATATCAATCTCACACACTTTCACTTTCCGATCATGCATTGCCATATCGCGAATGTTTTCAATCAAGTCTGATGTGGTGTCCTCATTTGGATGACCTCATCAGAAATGCTCATGCCTCCGCGTTCAAATTCAGCTGCCCATTATTTTATGGTCAATCACGAAGGTGTAAAGTCCCCGTAAACTTCATCTAGTTCCACTTTTATCTCAGCAATCGTTTTCTTTTTCAAAAACAAATATTTAGTCAATGCTCTACATTCTATATTTTCCAATGAAAAGTTGCTGTTTAAATGATTGTCAAACTAGCTGCATATTTGTCTGAAAACTTGACTTTTTACGAAAAATTGTCGAAGCCGAGCAATTATTATTATCAGCCTCCTTGCGACCGTTATACAATTAACAATAATAAACAAATACAGAAGGAATACCTCCAAATGTTATTATATTACGAAAATGATTAATCTAACAATCGAATTCTCAGAAGGATCGTCTCCGCTGCCTGAACTCTAATCAAAGATGTTCGACAAACAAGTGGCCTTTTTAAAAACGTCCTAACTTATTTGAAATTTGACAATAATAATAACATTATTCAGCCATATGAAACATACTGCACGCATCACTTTTGTTCATTTGAATCGCAACTATCAGATTGTAACAGGTTTTCTGTAAAAACATATGCCGAATATCTGGCCCTTATGGGGAAGGGCATTTTTAATTGCAGCCAGTGTAGTTTTTTTTAATTATGTTCTTATAAATTAGAAAGTCGTTAAAGTGAGCATGATTTCTTTGCTTTACATTTCAACATTACATTTAAGCATTTATTTGAAAATAATCAACGATCGTTTCATGTTTTGTGTATTTCTCAGAATCTGCACTGATGTCGAACACGTACAGTAGTCGACTGATTGTAATTTGTAGGTGGTATTCGTTGTAGTTTTCAATGCGGTATATATTCCCATCGCTTTTTTACTGTTACCTCACAGCAAATGGTGAAGCGTTGGTAATTATTTCCCAACATAAAAGTAAATAATCACTCGAGATTGTACCCCACCCACCAGAAAAATCGACCACGTACAACGCTTAACTTTTCCACAGTCAGGAGCATGCTTGGACACGGAGTCGTTAATATTTACTTTGGTCAGCGAATGGAGATTTGCAAATTGATTATTGACCTAAGAGATACACTGTATCCTAATGTTAGCTCTTTCCTGTGCAAAAACTAATTCCCTGAAAAGATGTAATTCAGAAACAGAAAGGAGCCAAAAAATTATTGAATTTTTGATGTATTCTTAGTAATTTCTTGGTCGTATTTATTTTGCAAATACAAACCAAGCTTCAGCGCCATTATTCGAAGAATTTATGGCCACGGAATTTTAGAGAATATACTGAGCAATTCAAAATGATTTCCACTTTGGTACTATATCAGCAGATAACGGTGACGATCTCAGATTGGTAAGGATTCTCTTGAAAATCGTACGAGAAGGTTCAATCTAGGTGGTGAAGTTATTCATTTACTGTCTCGCAGTTGGATTCATCGTGAGCCATTCATAGCAAGAATGCAACAACTTTATGAGTGGACAAATCACGTGTGAAGGGTATGTAGCTTAATTGCAGTTGGCTTGATTTCGCCAAGAATTGAAGAATACGAAAGGATACAATAACATCAGGCGACGCACTGCTAAAACAACTCAGCAATAAATAGCACAGCTTGACTGCAAAATTCCACATCCACTACATTCAATGTCCATTTTTTTTTTGTGATTACGCGAAACCGACAATTCATAAATGGATCGATTTGATAAGACAAACAAGTTATAGACGTGGAATTAAAGTCAAAAATAAGCAGTTGTCATGTTTTCTTTGAATTTTCTTTGAATTTTTAAAAAAAGCGTTGATATCCAAATTTGTAAGTGACAGTGTTTAATTTACAAGAAATCAGATGAAAGGGATTCCATCGCGAAATTTCTGTTGTTTCTTCTAATTTCCGTTTGATTTTCAACAACTTCTTTCTCCACTTAAACAGGAATTCCTACACATGTGGATTATTACGTTAACAAATTAAGACGGCAATAATACGGCGGATTCAGGAAAGAACTTTCAGACGAGATCAATCGTGTTCAATATTTAGAACTGCCACTTACGCGAAGAGGAACACTTTCCTAATGGCACAGACGTATTCTATTACCTATACATAATATTAGTTTTGGTTTATATTTAAATATCCTGTGCTTCTATACAGAGAACCGTTATATTAGAGAGCCGACGGATGTTTTTTGTTTATTCTGTTCGTCTTTTTTTTCCCCCTACCATGCTACGATCACAAGCACAGACATAGCCTACTTAACTAACTGACTAACAAGCGAATTGACATATCGCTTGAACGATTGTCAATGAATAATACGCAGCACGCCCAGCGTTTAGCGGATTTACGGGACCACTTACCAAACGCGTCCACATATCTGATATAAAATAGCGTGTATATGGGCATAAACAAAGCGAAGTATCGTTTAAAAATGAATTAAGGAAAGAGAGATGGAGAAACCGGCGGGCAGAGAAGGACAACGTTACTCTTGATACTCTCTATGAATAGCAATTTAAATTCCATCGACCTCTGCGATAGAGATTAATAAATTGTTTCTATTTTTTCGTTACGATAATCGCGCTGTTTAGAGATACGCCAAACCTTGTTCGTTGTTTGTTGATATGCTAAACGTTCCGACGATAAGATGAAGATCGTCAAGAAATCGATGTAAAGTTAGGAGAAAGAAAAATTGATACGATACGATAAATATGAAAACAAATATTTGTATGGCTACGCTGCGTAAAAGGCTGAAAGGTCAATAATATTTACACTTGTCGAATTTGTAAATCGATAATGGGAAAGTATCACTAGATATCAGTATCAAAATAATGCTCTCGTACAGTTGTTAATGTTGTTATATTAACAGCGTTGTATTTGTGTTTCAACATTCATGCTTTATAAATATTAACAAGAATTACAAAGTAGGTGGTCCATCGGAAACGAAAATGATAGGTTACTTTTACAACTGATAAATTCAAAAGACAGCACCGAAAATGGTTAAAGCCGCCGGTAAAAGAACTTTACAGTTAGCCGATGTATACGACAACTGGACACACATTTTAATAACTTATTTAAATATATTAACGTCGTTGATCGGGTGTGAGTTCATAGTAATAACGAATAAATAAAAAAAATAAACAAATAAAAATTCATTGTTTTCTGATCATTTCCATTGTTAAGTACCCTTAAACGTGATTGTTTCACTCCCTTTTACAAGTATTATTTTATGTATGTTGCTGAAGCTTTTTGGCTGGACCTCTTGAATTTGCATCGGCGCAACCTGTAGTTCTACTTTTAAAGAAATAATAAAAATTTTTTAAATAACTAAACGTGTTCCGGGTTTGAACCGTGACATGTCGTTGGTTAAAATAAAACTCGACGTTTCGCCCACAATCGTATGGGGCTTCTTCAAGAGGGTGGTGGCAACAGTTAGCACAGTAACTCAACGTGTGAACCACGCCAGAGGCGAAACTAACTGAGTGGGAAGCAATTGATCAGAGTAACTCAGTATGTGAACCATGCCAGATGGCGAAAACCAACTACTTTCCGCTGAGTTAGTTTCGCCTCTGGCGTGGTTCACACGTTGAGTTACCGTGCTAATTGTTCTCCTGGAGAAGCCCCATACGATTGTGGGCGAAACGTCGAGTTTTATTTTAACCAACGACATGACACGGCTCAAACCCGGAACACGTTTAGTTTCAACTGACTCAGGCCCTGGAAGCCTGCGTTTTTATTTTTTAAATAATTTTATTAAGAAGTAGCATCCTAATCAACCTAATTACTGTTGCTTGTTTTCCGCAATGTTTTTTCTAGTCTTAACGCCTGATGATGCGTGGTCACCACACAAAAAAATTTTTTTCCCGACTCTATTATTACTTACTTAAAGTTTAAAATATGTTGTTATCATCTCTTTCAGTTTCTCTCCGTAATAAAACTCTCATTTCACATGTGCAGAGGGCACCTCAGGGATCGACGTTGTAGTCTATGTGCTCCGATTTTACGCAATATTAACCTTCCACAGGCCACACTACCCATTTGTTACGTGCAAATGTACCCCATACGCAACAACCAGAATAACGCAGAAATTGTCGAAAAATTTGCTCAATTTTAAAAATATAATTCAATTTGATACATATTGAAGCCAATATGTACGCTTATCTCAATGTGAATCAACTTCGGTAATTTTAAGTGATTAGAATTTCCACGTTTGGATATTCTCATCAGAATATGTTGCTGCAGAATTCCGCGATCGATGTTTTCTTTTAAAGAATTTAGATTTCCGGGTTGTAATTGCATGAGAATGCAGCGAGACAACATGCAGCAGTCCAGAAGAAGCTCCACGTAACTGAGAGCGAAACGTCGGCAGACTCATGCAATTACGACGCGGTTTCAATCATTCAATGTCGTTTCGGATATATACGATCCACTACCAGCTCGCAAGGTGTACCGATGAATCGTAAACGGAGAAACGCGTCGACATATAGCGATGGTGGTAGATTCGTATTAATTATTCATTTAATTAATTTCCATTGTTAAATGTCCAACTACCCGAAACCTGCTATCCTAGCAAAATTGTTGAATGTTTACTTGCATTCTATTCTGTCTGAGCTCGACATAGCGTTAATTTCGGCAACTTTGTAGGTTTAGATATTCGCATCAATACTCGTTAAATGGTAAATGTAGACATTAAACACGTATCCTGAAATATAAAGTTTATTACAATTTGCAAAAAATTTACAGTCTATACTTCCGGTTTAACCGGAAGCGCAGCAACTACAGAAAATTCGAAATCAGATGCATTATGCAACATTACATTTACCTGCACGGTTTCATGAATACTATTGTTTCCACTTTTGAAGATGTTTTCTTGGTATCCCACCCTTGTATAATTATGAAATGACAAATTTTCAAACCATTTTTAACATAAGTTTTCATAACATTTTAAGCGAAAAAGGTACCGACGTTTTCGCCACGTACAATTATATTTATGGAACCCATCATTACGGTTGTCGTTAACTTATTCATAACAGCGTTATACGTTTCATAAGCAGCAATTAAGTAATTAACCTATCAATCCCCCAAAACCGCATCGCGGCCGTTTGATGTGTATATTTATGGGTCAGCCCAAATTGAAGGTTTAGATTATTTATTTAATTATATGTTTGTATATTTTCGTTTATTGATTGACAAGGAGAAGGTTTCCGCGCACTCTATTGCGATGATAATTCTATTAGGATTATTTATTTTTACGTACGCTTTACGCAACACCAACAAAATTTATAAAAATTCACTAGAAAGGTCAATATTTCTAGGAAAATATTTACCTATTTTCTAGTATTTGATTCTTGTTACGTGTTACACGATAATAATTTGTTATGAAACCGATTTAGTGGGCAATATCGTAATGTAGGTGTTGCATAAATCGCACCTTGCTGTTAAATGCTAGCAAATTTTAATGGAGAATTTCACCGGGTCTGTAATGAAAATTTTTTCACATTTTTCGTTTATGTATCCTTAAATAGCTATTTAGACAAATTCAACAAACACATAGACAGAATGATGTAATTAAGAACAATGAAGAAAAGGTAATATCGATTGTACGATGAAGGTTCCTCTATCCCAGCTGTGCAGACACTATATACAGTTATCGATTCTGGATACGTATCGTCCGCACCTTTCCTTAAATAGCTACCAACATTGTTTCGAGTTTATTGTCTTCATTATTAACTAAATAGAAATTAGAAAGATCAAAGTAAGTGTAATAGCTATGAAAGTTAACGATATGGTGCGCAAGAGACTCGTAGAAAACATTTCAGAGTTACCCAACATTTAATGAATTGCCTCTTGGTAGGTGATGAATTACAGAAATATTTTGGTAGACAACATTTTCCGAATGTGCGAGTGGTTTTCTTAACATTTGAAGCACCAGTAATCAAAATTGATGAATTTACGGCAACTCCTAACAATTTCGACGTCACGGCAATATTTAGCAATAGAGACCAACGATACGAGGATGATATGAAAAATAAAATACCTGTATTAAGGAAGACAATGCATTAAGTCAATTTATTTCTCGCCATAACCTCCTCGTAGCTCTATACGTTTAATCTACAGCGATGCTCCAACTCTGTTAAGCTATCTAAATAATGGCATTTGACATAAGCTGCTTTCCGCCAAGCCATTTTTTCAAGTTTGGAAAAAAAAGGGGCCATAGGGGTCCAAATCTAGCGAATATGGTAGATGGGGCACGTACCGTAACTGGACTAGTTCAGCTGCCGCAATTGTTGATGAATGGGCCGATAACAAAAAATAATAACGTTTTAGGTGGCTCCGCAAAGCTCCCATATTCTCTCTAAATTCGTTACTTTCCGATATCAGTGTATACTAAGCGCCGAATGAAACTCACCCGAATACGCATATATATCACATAGTAAAAAAAAAACAGATAAAAAAGTTACGTGAACATTTAACACCATTAAAACATGCAAAAAATTGTATTTGCATGTACTTGAATAGCGTGGTCCGCTAATATTTAGAGTAAACGCAAATTATGAATGAAAATCGGCGTGAATGGGATCCGATCGAAGGTCTATTATGCGCAACTCGAATCTCCAACATCGAAACCGTTCCAATAATTCCGATGACTCTCACGCAGGTAATGTTGGTAAACAAAAACGCAATATTTGTCAAAGCAAGGTTTTTTTTTCGTGCAATTTTACGATGTACGTGTAAATATGTGCATGAATTATTTAAATTTGCCGGTTGGCTGCAATGTTGGGAGATTAAAATCGCATCAAAAAGGTATTTAAATGTGTCCATTTGGAATGAAAGGAAATTAAACGAAGATAAACACGAATATGGTTTCCTTACGATGTCCTCCTTTTTTGTCCAACTTGTAAAGAATAATAAGATGCAACTCAAACAGAAGACTCGTTTTTCTCTTTAGAAAGGACTTTTTTTTATCTATTTCGGAAGTTTTATAGCTTTTTTTCCTTACTTAACTTATTGCATTTTAGCATGCTTTTAAATGCAAATGATCACCGCGTCTGTCTCTACACATAAAGCATCAGGTATACCCTACATACATTAACTCACCTAAGGCGCATCTTTAAATCTTCCCCAGAGTACAAAAAAAACTCGCTTAAAATACTAATAAAAGTGCAGCAGTAGCGTTCAGTTTCTTTCGCATTTGGTTGAGCATTAAAATCCCTATTTGCGATAGGTGTATAAAGGACGAACAACCGTTCTGCGCACAGCACACCGCGATGATATCGCTTCTTCGTCTATTTACATGGTTCGATTCGCGGGATAACACGTGATAGTCGCCGGTGCACGTGGTTTTCGCTTCGGGTGGGAAACAATCACAGTCCGTCCGTTGTATAAGGCGCAACGCGACTGCCGCTGAATCGACACGCGCGATCCGCGCCTACAATCGGTCATCTTCGGGGAACAAAGCCGCTCCGAAAGGGAAGGCTGACGTTTAGTTTTCTCATCTCGACGGTCTCGAACTGCACGAGTGGACGTGTGTGTTGCACGGATGAATGTTTCGTTACATATGTGCATACACAGTCATCCGCAAAAATTCGCGTATACATCATGTATTTTCTTGCATATGGAAACCATTACGAAATCTAAGGTTCTTTACTCATAAGGCCGCATTAGCCGCGCGCCCTCCCTGTTATATCGTTTAATAATTCAATTCCATCCATGAACGAAATAATTCAAATTTATGTTACGTAATCATTGCATTTTGAATATCCCGCGGTTTCCTATTTATTCCGCAATCTATAATTTGAGCCGTAACCAACTCACGATACGACACCTGACTAAACAACCAATCACAGTCTAGCCGATTTGGGTCGCATATTTTGTGCGGCCAGTCTTAATTTAATAGCGGCAAAAGGTACCACAACTAGTGCCTTAAGAAGTTAAAATGAAATTCTAACCCAAATTTACGTTCAAAGTTAAAATACAAGAGGTACGAGCAATCTCGCAGATTTTCTTGAGTTTGTGGATAATATGAACAAAGAAAATGCAAGACAGAATAGGTTACCCAAGCGATATATTCGGACTATTCAAAATCCACGGAAAAGAATGTAAAATACGGTATTTACTTTGCTATAGTTCGTACATGGGAATCTGAGGGATGTGATCCAAGCACCAATATCACGGGTTATTAAGAGTGTCTGCTTAGCAGAAGAATTACCGCATTATATTAAATTTCCGAACAATGTAAATGATCTACGTTAAAACATGGCACTATTTCATGAAGATTCGGGAGGAGTAAATAGCGAAATGTTTAGAAGTACAAAACGTTTCTCTTCAATTAATTTACAGACAGAGTATTCGGTTATATGATGCTGTTTAGCGCTATCATAAGAAGTAAATTCAACAATATTTGTTAGAAGTCTTGGTTTAATTCAATTAGACAGAAAAGAAATTCTTAGCATTGGAATTATTTGTTTTCACCATTACGCTGATGAGAGTTTGGAAGAAAACGTTTCCTTGCTTACACAGAGTTCTTTCAAGTTATTCTTTTATAAGAGACACTTCTACATTTTTTCCAGAATCGAATAGAGAATGCAACATTTTTTAAACATTTTATTGTGCCCAAAATGTGTCGTTCTTTGGTAAATTAAATAGGAAGCTGAGTGCTGCGAAACTAATCTATAAACGTTATCCTTTTTGGTACATAGCTACCGCTATATCTGCCCTACCAATGATACAGGGCCCACGAGCCAGGGAATCCAGTAGCACCCAAGCTCTAAACATTTTTTCGTCATATACATTTTTAACCCAAGCTCAACAAAATTTGTAGAAATGTTTATTATGTATTATTATTATGTAAATTAATATTTTACTTGACGTTTCGCTGACCATGCTGTCAGCTTCTTCAGAAGATTTCTAAAGATTGGTGTTGTTGTTTTTTGCTCCTCGTTACATATCCTATTTCTGTTCCGCTTTGGTGATCCATAACCGTTCCGTTCCGCTGAATCGCGTCGTTCGTTGTATGACGACTCCGTGCTAACGAAGTGCTAACTTCCACGTGGAAGTTACGGTTATGGATCAGCAAAGCGGAACAGAAATAGGATATATAACGAGTAGCAAGAGACAACAACACCAGTCTTTAGAAATCTTCTGAAGAAGCTGACAGCATGGTCAGCGAAACGTCAAGTAAAATATTAACTACACGACATCACCCGAAAGACATTTCTACAATGGATTACGGTCGCGAAAGCCTACACTCAACAAAATTTATTATAAATTTAATTTAGAAACTTTTACGCATGGCCATGTTTAGGTTTAAGTCACCTATAGGCGGAAGGTGTTTCGCTGATCTAGCTAAAGAAATTTCTGAACTTCAAGCAATTTTTTAAGACGTCGGATTTTGTTGGGCGATGTTGCATCTGTAAAAAACTCTTAAAAAGCTGCGCCATACTAGATAATCCTTTAAAAATGACGCTTTGTTCGCGATTAGAGCAAACAATAATGAAGGCTTTAAATGAACTCATTTCGATTTCTAAAAACAAAGATGAACGAGACAGTTGTCAACGTTACGAACTTCTTTTCCTGATCAATATGTTTGCTGATGTGTTGAAAATAATTAATCTCATATCTAAAGCACCACAAAGCGTTAATATTTGCTTCTTTGCAATGAGATTGCTTCTTCGGCAGAACGATGGAGTGTAAAATCTGTTATCAACAACAAAAGGCAAAGGAAAACTAAACGATCACTCCATGAACTAGCTATAGATGAAAGAATTTCTGATCCATAGCCTTACTTCAAAGTAAATGTATCAGTATTTAGACATTTTAATTACACCGCGTAAAAGAAGATTTAGCAGCTTGCATCTCGTCAATACTGCCTTTGAAATTTTGCAACCAGATGGGTTGTTATCACTGTCTAGTCAAATTAACTATCATTCTGCTACACAGATTTTCTAACAAATTAACAGGCGCAAAGAGTAGATGTATTGAATCCATCGCGCACTAAGTTCTTTAAGTAGCAAAAAATGTAATAAGAACATATTGAATATTGTTTAAAGTTTTCACAATTTATAACTAAATTGAATTGTTTATGACGAATTTTTCTGGATGGGTTTTTAAAGGCAATGTGCAAAATTTTACATTACACAAAATATTACTCCTAGAATATTAGTAAATGTTCACCAGCATTATGGCTTGTGTGAAGTAAAGTGGTTGTTAGGTCAAACAGATGGACATAAATAGAATTTTACAGATTACTTTTAATGAATATATTTTGAGAAACAACAGTTTGAACACTATTCATTTTAGCAAAACACTTACCTTCATATTTAATTAAGTAAAGAACAACAACATTAATTACTAAATAAACGTAACATTTTAATACTTTATGGTGCCTCCTCGTACTTGCGACAAAGTTTAACATCTTCTGGACAGGCTTTTTGTTGGTATATTGATAGATCCTTGGAGAATCCCTTCTCACTCCCGTCGCACTGCTTCTTCAAGCTCATCCAGCGTTATGGGAAGATGAGGACGAGATCGCAACCATCGATCAAGTTTATTCCAAAGACGCTCGATGCAATTGTAGTCTAAAGAATTAGGGAGCATGTTATTCTTTCAATATTGTTGCTAACAATGATGTCATTCACGACAAAATTTCTTCGAAAATTTCGTGCAAACGGCGCAAACATCGGCATAACACAGAAGTGGCTATACCTCTCTGATTGATTTTTCAATATCACCAGCTTGGTACGATCGTTTTAAGATATGCCAACCCTAAAACGTAACACTCCCATTTCCAAATGGCCCACATGGAGCCTTTCAAGATACCTTTCTCTCTTGTATCAGAATTATGAAAAGTGAATCTGGACTCGTCAGAGAAAAGGCACCTTCCCAAATCACGAGCCCTCATTGCCTCTCATGCGAGCATGGCCCTTCTTCTAGCTTTCAAACCAAATTCCTGCAGCCTTCTTCATAAACATATGGTATAAAAAACTTTAATTTTCAGCCATTTTTTTACTAATGGACCACTTCGGCTTATTTAGATCCACCAACAGCGGATAGGTTCCATCAGTGATTGATAACCATTTAACTAATAAAATATATTGCTCAAGTTATAATACTTTACTTTTAGTTACTTTTTAGTTCAAAAATCGATTACATTACGTTCATATTAAAAGTATCCGTGCAAATTTTTATGATGAATTGTATACATATTGCATGTAAGTACAGGAGGTTTGCCGATGCTATCTTAATAAAACTACAACGAGACGAGGATAGTTGCTCCACGAAGCATCGCGAAGATCAACAATGTACGAGGCGGCGAGGAACATACAAGACGAAATTGGCGTTTAATTCTGTTTGTCTTGTCTAGATCCATACGACAACATAGCACAAGAATCTTAGATGTGACCGCAATACTGTTAGCATACGAAGATTCTCTTACATGGATCTTGGATTGCCAATTATCCTCCTTTCAAGGAAAGTAGTTTTATATTTTAGTTAAAAGTAGTGTTATACAAATAGCACTCTGAAAGTTAGAACATGTTTTAATCGAAACGAATGATTATTTCTTGAATTCTTTAGCATAAAAGAACACAAACTTAAACAAATGACACCATCGCATCTCTCCTTGAAAATAAACCATAAAAACATTCTTCCCGGATAAGAAAACTTTTCTCGGGAAAAGGGAAATCTGTTGTATCAAGTATTACCTCCAGAACAGTCTGAACTTTCGAGAAGATTAAATAGACCACTTAGTGAAAGCGAAGAAAGGGAATACTTTGTATAAGCAAAGTAAATGAAACGCCCTTTACAAAGGAAACCTCAAATGGTATTAAACGATACATTTAATCTGCTTAAACGCTTAACGATGAGGATCATTTTAAAAGGAATTGATAACAGTTCCATTTTTCTTTTGATTTTTAAAATAATATTTAAATTTCGTATTAAAATGTTTAAGTTTCGTTACCATGTGGTGTAGTAGTTTTATCGTAACATCTTTAACTTGCTTTATTAAATTCAATATTGTCCCATTAACATTTTCAATATAATTTTTCTGTGGAATGTAAGTTTCAAACTCAAGAAAACTAACACCGAGGCCGCATTAACCTTGACCAAGCTTCTGCTTAAGTCAAAGTCAACGATGAGATTCCAGAATTGGCTGAGACCGGTCAAGGTCTTTATGCTGCAGCATAAATATTGTTCTTTGTACGCGGTGGAAATGGTTATGAGGAGCACGAGACCCAGTTCGAATCAATCGAGTTCTTGAGGGAAGGGCATCCGAAAAATTTGTAATTAATGTTCCCCTTCAACGAGCAAGAGCAGGAACTCCAGTACGGTGAAAATCTTCCTTCGCTGAACAATATTTTATTGAAGGTTAGAGACAACATAAGTTGGATTTCGAATAGAGTATTTTCTTTTGTCTTCGCAGATTCCTCCCACCATGATTGTCACGTTTCTTGGATTCAGCTGGATTATCAATAGCTCTGTGTGTGACATGGCGACCAAATCTAGCAAGCTGATCGACCTTCTCGTTCGTTAATTACATACAACTAAAAAAGCTAAAACGCGTTCAGAAAATTAGAACAATTAACGTTGCATATTCCCGAATATTCACGAAATCGGATCTAGTTCTCCGAACAAGCCCGTAATTATCAAGACCGAATTAATTCCGGCGGCAAATACAGTTGTCACCATTTTCTTTTTTCAACGGGACTTTATCCAGAATAAACTTGGTTGCCAAAACAGCACAGCGTTCCGGAATCATAGTATAAACAACCGCGCCAGACCGAATTTCCTTCGCCGTTTGAAGTTTAAATCAACATCGGCTTAATCCATTATTCATTATTATTAAAACAAGCTGTGCGTTTCAATTACAAGACAAGCATTGCAAGAGGCACAGACGCAAGTCGCTATTGATTTTGGTAAGGTATCTTCAGACATATCTTCTGGTATTTCAACATGGAACGTATGTTTTGCTTATGAAATGTTAGCTTCTCATTAATTATCGGTACAGTGTTCACAGTACATAGGTTATGAAATTAATCGCAATTATAATTGCGATATATCTTAAATGAAACAAATTATTTTTGTCGATAAACCTTTATGCAATGTACAAGCAATTAAATTTTGAGATTTACTAAATTTTATGTCAGTTGATAATGAAATGGAGGTCATTAATCAAAGGGAGTTTCGAAAACTGAATCAATATTTTTGAAGAACTATTAACCAACTAACAATAAGAACCATCTTTACCTGCCGCAGCAGTTTTAAAGTAAGGGAAGAAAGATAAAAAATTTCTCTGACTCTCGACTCTATTAGGTACAATTAGAAAACAATTTTTTATGTTTTTTAATAATGCTACTACCATCCCCTTAACCGCCGTATGCTACTTGGAAACTAAATGCCAACATAAACCAATGTGGTTATTGGGAACAAGAGAACAAAATAATTATAAAACCGTGAGAGAATTTAACGCATAAATTAAAAATAAATGCAAATGAAAAAAAAGAACCATTTTGCACTACAATAAGCTAATAATAACAACAACGCAAAAAATGATAAGATAAACTATAGTGGTTCTGTAATAATTGCACTTACGAACATAACTCACTCAATGAGTAAGAAAGAGAAGATATTTCTCTTAGCGCTACATGTTCACGAAAAAATTTTCATTGTGTAAAGCTTCAGTTCAACAACAAAAACTGTTTTCTACTATCACATCAACTATTAGCGCACGATTGTTTATAACATAATTTTTCCCTGACTCCAATGTTCTCTGACTTTCCCTGATGTTCCTTGACTTTCCAGGACTGTGGCAACCTTGCATCTTCTTCAGACTGACCACTAGGAAGTAATTAAAACCCAATACTTTAAACAATAGTTAATAGTTGAAACTGGTGCAGTGGCTCACGGAGAAATCCCTATTTCATTACTGAAACGGTAGTAGGTAGATGTTTTCAATTTGGCGAATTCCTAGATCCACGGAAATATACTTTTACCAACTCGATATTTAAAAGGGGCGAAAATTTTAAGAACTACAAACCCAGAGCTTTAGTTTCTAAAGTTTTTGAGAAAATTATATCTTGAGCCATAATCAGGAAGACGCTCAACGTTTCAAATTCTAAAGGGAGATACAAATGGATACAATTAACTCCTAGAAAAACGATGAGTTTTCCCATTCCCGGGTTGAACAGGCTAAAATCATTTTTGGCAAGCAGGTACCAAAGTGTGGTAACTACAGAGACTTATGGAGAGGAAATTTGATCCTGGTACAGAAATATGAAGAGGAGTTCGACAAGGATCTACGTGAATGGTTTGATGAATTCTTGACACTGTTTAGAACACATTGAATTCGTACGATAAGTGGCTCACAGAGAATAGCTTAATCACTTTTAATATGGAAGCTGAAATAAACCTTTACATCAATAACGAAAATTTTATTTAGCAACGCTGCTGATTGATAATCAAATGAAATGTAATGAAAACGACTACATGCTTACTTTTAGCAAGCATGCATTACATAAATAGCCATTTTGAAATATTACTTTTAAATCTAGGTCCTCAGTTTCTCATGTCGTGTGGTTCTCAAGTAAAAAAAAATATATAAAATGCACAAAAATATGACTTCACTGAGAAGCCTGCGAAAACAGGATAAATTGCATTAAATTACCAAAATTTATGGCGAAAAGAATGTTTAATTCAAATTGCTCGGAACAACAACTTCGAAACAAACACGAAAATAAAATAAACAAAAGAATATGTGCGACTTCTCATAATGATGGATGGGTGTGGTCCGTTGGCGGGAAACAGACAGCGTCTTCTCGCCTTCCTGGTGGCCCTGACTCGCGGTTCTCGTGATGTTGGTGACCAACTTCATTCTACACACTTACATAGTCCACTATTTTGCTTCGTGGGGCACCTAGCGTACGTTCGTACGATATAACTTCTAGCAAATTACATCTCTTGCTCTTACATTATCAACTATAGAGGCACTTGAATATGCATTGTTTGTAAAAGTAAATTGCAAAGACTTCTTCAAAAAAATTGAAATAACGCAATCCAAATACAAGAGCTACTTACTATAAAACTCTATCCTCGCCGTTTACACATCTTGTGAAATTACAAAAATGACAATA
>LR737382.1:20963494-20991753 GCA_902655005.2 Marronus borbonicus
TGGTATGTGTATTGTGAATGAAACACTAAGTACAAACTAACAAAACATATGCTTGGGAAAACCAAATTAAAAAACCCAAAATTATTTCTTTAAAACAACAATGTTTCTACAAAATGAAGAAATATATTCTTCTGCATGAATCAAAATTGAAGCACCGATCTTCCTTATGAAATTGTTCATTATCATGCAAATTAACGATTTCTTCAACTGCCATAAAAGCACCAAATACAACCATTCAGGAATTAATGGGAACTGTTAGTTGCTAAAATAAAATTTGAAAAAATGAATCCGTTTAGTTTAATATCAATTGCATAGCGGTTCAATAGTCCTAGCAAACAAGAGCGATTAAACACCGTTGATTTAACCTTTTGCAGTCCATCCGTGTATTCCCTCGCATTATATTCCAATACGTTTCCTAATACCATATTCGCGTCCAATCTTACGAAACGCTGGCGACCTCTATAGGGCATCTATGTAAGCGGGCAGACCGCGTTGTTGAAATAGTCGAACGAGCGTGTTCCGTAGCCGGGCCGGCATGAATTTTATTAATTAGCATCATTTGTTAAAGTGCCATGATGCTTGTGCAGTTAGCGGTATACATTCGCGTTACCGCAATAATTTATCGAAATCCCCGTCATGTTTGCGGCGCTCGCGTTGAACAATTACAGCTCCGAATTTCAACAAATTACAGATACCTACGGACATACCGACATGGGTACGACGAACCGTGCGGAGCGTGGGTTCCAGACGGACATTGTTATCTTAATTCCGTGCAGCCGTACAGGCTATAAATCGCGACCATCCATGATGGCAAGATGTTAGCGTTGAGTGCCGTTCTCCCTTTTTTTTTCCTCCGACGGACTATAGTCGGGATTTGATTTATAGTTGAGTCTAGGCTATTTGACCCTTACGGTTACTGGGTGATATTCCACTTTGTCACGTGTCATAATCAGGATTGTGAATTTTTCGAACCTCATTTTGCGAAATCTCAAATCAAAAAACGTTTTAAAATGGAAAGGAACTCAACATCATCAATTATTATCGGAATCACGAAAGAACAGTCCTACGTCATTAATAAATCAACGTACAAATGAAACCAATGTTACACCCAGTGTACATCCGGTAGTATCTCTGTCATGGCTTATTTATGGCGCTACTTATGGCGCGCACGAAATATCAAATTTACAAATTGGGTTCTAAATTAGTAGATTAGCAAAATTCTAGGAAAATTCCACAAAGATCAAATGTTATATAGTACCAGTAATACCAGCTCTCCTCCAAAAAGATGAAAGCATTCTCTCAACCAACATTGATTGATATGGAGCATTATCCACAATAATTAATAAGGACTCTTTAAGTTATTAGTCAATGTTTCTTTAGTCCAATTTAGAAAATTATTCTCATCTTTTTCCTCGTGGTAATCATCTTTTTGCGATTTAGAGGCATTTGGTACAAATCTTGATTTAGACCCAGCATGCGAAACTATAAGCCGTTTGTCTTCATATCCCTCCGGTTTTCGAACGCTCTGTACATCACGACTTTCTTACATTTCCTTTTGAAAATGTCTAAGTCTAATCTAAGAAAATTACAGGTTTCGGATTTGGAGAATTCAAGTTTTGCATATAATCCCTCAAAAATTGCAAACGCATATTAGCAATACGCGGCTTTTGCATTAAAGCTCCGCGGTTACTGTCTTTTTTGAACTTGAAGCTGCTGTTACTCAATATAACTTGGTTTTCTTGCAGTTCATCATTCAACAACTTCGCTGTAACATATCTCCCTGTCAAATACATTAATCGTATTCCAATAATCGAGGAGATTGTGGTAAGTTTTCGGTTTTTGTTTTCCTACGTGGCCTCTTTTTACCAGGACTTAAAAGCACAGTATTTTCAACACTCCAACTTTTAATTCTCTTTATCGGAAGCACACTAATTTTTAGGTCATCTGCTACTTATTGTAATATCAGTTCACTAAAAATCAAGTGAAATACCTTTACATGACAAGAACATTCTTCTCACAGCGACACAACATGCAGCAGCCCAGAAGAAGCTCTATGCAACTGAGAGAGAAACGTTGGCAGACTCTTGCAATTACGACGCGGTTTCAATCAGGAAACCTAAAAAAGAAAGCAACGACCGCGAATGTCTACAACAACACATACTTAAAGGCTTTTTTTAAAGCAAGCAACGGTTATTTAATTTGTTTTTTCGACATTTATCTTTAAATGAAACCGATTTTCATGGTCGTGTAACAAATTTTCTGGTTTTCCTTCAATGACCTTGTTTATAGTACAAAAGAGTAATCATTAGCAAGCAATACATTCTGGTGGTGTGATACTTTGGGAAGATCATCTATGTACATAGGAAACAAGAGCGGCTCCAGCACTGGCCTTTGTGGTACTCCTAGCTCTATTGTTTGCCAGGGAGAAAAGAGGAGATGTCCACTCTCCTATCTCGCAATTTTTCAAGTTCCCAAGTCGCCTCCAATTTATTATTTGAGTTCAGAATGTACTTCAAATAATGTTACATTTCATCCGTAATTATTTCCATTTACAGTCTTCTTACACTCTCAGATATTCTTATTAATCATTCTTGACCTGGCATGTACTGTCCATATATTTAAGCAGCGCATTCTGTAATCACAAATATCCTCTATCTATATTTGCTTCGGTCTCTAGAACACTCAAATCAACTTCAGCGAGATTTAATTTTAACACAACTAGATTTTCGTCGGGTAAAATTCGCCTTTGATCGTAGATTACAGGCTTTTCACGTGTTGTTGTGGTATACTGATTGCTTGAACCAGATAATTTGATAAAGCAGTCGTTACAACACTGCTCTCATAATTAAGGCAGTCACTCTATAGTTGTGGATGTCGTTGCCGTTACTCTAGTGCAAACTATTATCGTTACCGCAAGGTTAAATGAACTACATAGATCTTGAATTCTTCTGGCGTTTATGTTTTCTTTCTCATGCGGATGCATCAGTGATAATTATATCGTAATTTAATACGTCAAAGAATTATGATATTACCGCTAATGTTGTTTTTTGATCTTTCGGATGCGACTACTATGATGATTTTTCCTAACTTTCTCATTATAATCGACAATATGTTGTTGATAAGCGAAACTGAGCTGTATCAGGATATTTGTTTTCCCAAGTAAAGTAATGTGACCACGAGATTCTTCATGTTCTTTGTTTTCAACTTTAGTTATGGCCTATCTAACTCTTTTATTTAAATTATTCCTTCAAAAGAGAGACTACTGGTAACTTTTTAAAATTGTTCATTTTTCAGATTGTTATAAACACAGTTACTTATCACTAGAGTGAGAAAATTCGGGTGCGCACCATCGGCATAGCTAACGAATGGAGTCTTGCATGCGAAGGGAATCAGTATGCAGAGATATATTATCGCGAACGGCGCTGTTCCGGTGCTAGATACAAAAAAGTTTTTAAGTTGATTTTTGTAGATAATGAACTGATCTCAGTAAATTATCTCTATGTTACTAAATGAACACGGGACATTGCGATCTTTAGTCAAATGTATAAAAAATAAAATCGAGAGTGTATGTAATTCGATGATTAAAAAAAAATTTACCGTCTTAAGCGTCTTCCGTGACTTGAAAAACTGGAGAAGCGAGATTAAATATTTTTAACATAAGCTGCGTTTCTAAAGTTATTTCTGCAAAACGCGTCCGCCGTGAGGAAAATATGTTCTTGTATAAAGAAAACGATGGATCTACATCTAATGATGTTATATTTGCATAATAAAAAATTCTTTGAAACAACTTAACGCATCTGTAGACGAACCTTCACAAATTTGTCTAAGTGTGGCAAAATCTGAATCTTTGTCTAAAACACTTTCAAGCTTAATTAGAACACACTCCTCTTTTGCGGCTTCTACCGAACAAAGCTGTGCGTGTACATCTTTCACAATTTGCAGTGATTCCTCTAACGACAGTGAAGAATTTTTCTATTGCTTGCACTACTCCGATGTAATTGCTGTGAATAGTTTGTAAATCACTTTTAACCTGACTATCTTCAAATTTTTTTTCTGACTTGTTTTGATAGCTGCACATTCTTTCGGGTTGAATAATAGAACCACCTTGTTTATACTCTCAAAATATTCATGATAGTAAAATGTCGCTTGGAACCATGTTCCCCAACGTATAAGGATCGGTCGTGGTGGTTCAGGGGTATGAGAACATGGTCTGCGAAATTCGTTTTGGGGATTTCAGAAACACTGCTTTTGTATTCGCAATTAGCGCATCCACCTGTGGGTAACATCTACGAATTGTCTCTGCCACAAGATGTAGAGCATGTAATATGTAAAATGTTACCACACTGTTCCTTAAGAGACCGGCCTATAGAAAAGATTTGCGACACCATCTGTCATAAACATTAAGACTTGATCGCTGGATATTTCAAATTTTTCCCATATGCACCATAACACCACTTTTGAAATTAATTGGGCAGTACATTCTTCTATTCGTCTAGAAACTAATAGAAGACGATTGATGTGGTTCCATTTTGCGCACCATAACATTAAGTACAGATCTTTTTTTGCAATCAGTTGTTTCATCCACACACAAGCGCAATTTTTTATTTTTCAGTTCAGTCTTAATTTTATTTTCTAAATGTACACGCGCAAATGGTAAATAATTTCGTAACGTGGTCCTACTCGGTAATGTAATGTTGGCGTATTTGCTCCAAAATGAAATAAATGAATCGTTGCCATAGCAGCTTAAGCTATAGTATTTCATTTCATCCTATGTAGGTTGTAAGTATGAGGTGTTAAGGTATATAATTCATTTCACAATGTTGACTACGAAATAAATAGGAATCCGAGAGACAGTTAAACTGTATTTTCGCAATAATTACGTAATCTAGATTTGAATAATTTTGTTTTTTAGCCACAATTAATAGAAAACTAATTCTTGCCCGTCCTAAACTTTCTCGTGGAAGAATTGCACTACGTATAAAACAATAAATCACGTCTAACGCAATCCGTACATGTAAATCTTTTCAATTACCTTCCACTATATCCGACTTAATTTCGTTCGCGTCCGACATGAAACGATAACAAATCCAATTATTTATTCGGGAAAGCCGTATTCAACAAAACAATCTATGTAATGCTCTATAGATATGTATGTACATGTCTGCACAGCTATGTACTAATATTTACGTTTGGAAATACATAAATTACGTAACATTAAATTAAATCGGCAGCCGGAAATTCAACAATGTATTTGATTCACGATTTTCAATTTTCGCTGTCAATACGACGCGTATGCACATTTATAAGCCCATAAATTTATCTAATGCATCCCAGCGCAAATAACATTCAAATTACGGACCTGGCTGGCTGACTGGTACAGCTGTTCGCTAGCGTCCAATGATGATGCCGTGAGATGATATCGCTGCGCGTCAGCCTTCCTGTATATACGCTGATGTTCTTTCCTCGGATCTCTTGCCGTATTATTTAATTGGACAACGAGTAAGTTCAATGAATGCTTTTTTACTTTTAATAGAAACTCATGGGGATTTCCGCAAACCGGGTACATATCACGAAGGTTGCCCGTTTACATTTAACAGCAAACAGTTGATCGACTTTATGTGCTTTTCCACAAAAATTGATATATTTTCTCCTTCTTTCAAACCAATTGTATGTCGGTCATCAATTGGAATTGTCAAAATTTCAATTTAAAGGAATTGACTGCTTCTTTCGGTGATTGGAACCGTTGACCACGCAGCCTATATTTGATTACAGCATTTATGTGATCGCATCATCGTGGTGGTAGGTTTTTGGGGCCCAGCAACCCCTTTTGGTGGAGAAGGGGTTGCACACCAGCCGGCATTAACGGTTCTTGCATCTTCTAAAGGAATTATGGGAACACGACTCGAATGTCTTAAAAGAGATTCATTAGAATAAATCCATGGTTCACCACTCGCGACACTACAATCACTTTTTGAGCCTCCGTTGTTGAACCGGCTCAAATTTTTCGACAACAACTAACGTGAGCCGCCTTCTGTTCTTCAATTAAAAGGTACGGGAAATCAACTTTCACAAAACCAATTCACCATGCATATTGAGGACCTCATTTAAATAACTAATTTGGATATTGATTATTCATCTCCGCCCAATCAGATTCACGCATTTAATGAATTAAAAGTCATATTTCTATTCACTATTCACAAGGATGAAGCTAATTAAACGCCGTGCACGTAAACATATTTCAGAGAAACTTTTTGTAATCATTGTACAAACAGAGGCATAAAAATCGCTGCAAAATGAGAAGTAATTCCAAACATCGTGTCCTTAACTTTGCATTTGCTTTCATTATTTTATTTAAATCCCTCGAAGCGTTCTGAAGCGGATCGTCCTCAAACGGAATGCTTTGATATTTGCATGCGAAGTAGATAAGAGCCGAGCGAAAAATAAAACTGCTAATTCAAAATATTTATTCGCGAAATATACAAAGGAAAGTTTTAAGTTTCTCTTTTATCCCACGCCCGGGTTTTTTTTCTTTCGTTTATACTGCTTATTGTCCTTAGTAAAACGTAATTATAGCGTTACTTCTTTTGTTAAATAAAATGTAGGGATATACAATATACATTAACGTTCGCGTGAATACGGCAAATGTTTCTTTTTACAATCTATCCGACTTTTAATTGTTTACTTAAAGCGTTTTCCTAAACATTCATCTTTGACATGTTTTCTTTGACGTGTTTCGTGTAGTTATTGAATCGGTGCTGAAGACTATTTCCTGAATACGTTTCTTTTTATTTCAGCATTGTCTAAATAAAACTTTATTTCAGTCGGGATGACGTAGGTAATGGTAAGTACAATGAAACAGAGCGGAATTATGTTATTTGCTAAAAATACTCATAAGTATAAAATACAGGGTGATAGTAAACTATCATTTTACCGGTTCTGAGTCTATCACATTGTTAACTGATAGGATATCCGCTTCTTTCAACTTTCCAAAAAAAAAAGGAAAAATAAGGATTTCATAAATTGCGTTTGCCGTGGGTGATTCCATCAAAACGGTGAGGAATGAGGATATTGGCATTATTTTTTGGTCTGTATGTTGTATTTAATTCTTCATTTTCCAATTGTAAGCGTTCTTACTTTTTACCAATTTCAATAGTATTCTGATAAAGTGAGCCTGCATGCCTTATCTCACGCTTTGTACTTACTTCTTAACTGATTTATAAGCACTTATTGCTCCACTAGTTGTAACTTGGTAAGCCACGGATTCGAATCAATACGAAAGACATAAATGTACATAAATAAACGAGATATGTAAGAACACAATAAAATAAAATAAGTAAATAGGATATTCATGTACATTCATTTTTCTATTCAAAATCTAATAAACCAACAATAGGATTCCTTCTCGAAACCATTTATTACGTGCGTCACTACACACGTATGTATTTTTAGATACATGTGTGTATGATATATTAACAGCGTGATTTATTTGAATGAAATAAAGTTTTAAGGTATCTTTCATGTACGCTTATTTAAATCCTGAAGCTTTAAACTGTAAATTTAAACTCCAGTGATTTATTGCCCGTACGGTATTCACAAGCGCTTATCTAAAGTATAGTACACGCGTCTCTAAACCTTGATTATTTAATATCTGAAAATATCGTTTACATCTAAGAACATCTGTAGTTACATGCGTATTTATGTCCGACGGCTACCATAATTTTGGGGAGGAGATAGGTTGTACGATCGGCGTGTATCGATTGTAGTAACTTCATATTCATTTGAAGGCGAAGATGTACACTGCCGTTCAGCGAAGTTCGATCATACAATAAAAATCTATTATATCACACTGTATACAATTATTAATACATAAAGTTAGAAAAATATTAAGCATACAGTCTTTTCTAAGGGATTAAAGCCATAAATTATTATGTAAAGTGGAAATATTGCGACAACCACAATAAAGTCCCTTTTATTATCATTCCAAGAATTTCCCGGAAGTACCGATCTCTTGAAACGGGTCGTTTGGGGATTATTAACGAACAATACATTTAGGAAAATACCGCAGTATCACTCTTGTTTATCTATCACAGGCTTAAAGATATAAATTTGCTTCATTTTACTGTTAAACGTGTGTTGGTGTGCATCTGTCGCTTTTGCGCGAAAGTTTTAAGAAAATTTACTTCAAAATGGCACGTGGCAAGCCTACCAGTGTAGGAAAACGTTCACGCATTATTACGCTGTTCGAAGAAGGATATTCGGGCCGACAAATTGCTGAAAAAATAAATATGAGAAGTTCAACAGTAAATGACATCATAAAGCGATATCGGACAACTGGAACTATAGAAAATCGTGTTCGTCCCGGAGCATCTAGGAAAACAACAAAAGCTGAAGATTTGATAATTGTATTATTAAGCAAACGCAATAGAAAATTAACAGCGCCAGAAATAGCAGCCGAAGTCAATCGCGGCCGTGAAGAACAAGTTTCGGCGAGTACGGTAAAACGTCGACTTCAACAAGCGGACCTTCATGGACGCATTGCCATTCGAAAACCCTTATTATGTCGGGGCAACAGAGCAAAACGGCTACAGTGGGCCCGTTCTCATCTAGATTGGTCGTTAGAGGATTGGAAACACGTGCTTTGGAGTGACGAGTCAAAGTTTGAGGTTTTTGTGCAAAATCGACGAGTTTATGTCCGAAGATCTAAAACCGAAAAGTGATCCCGAACTGCATTGTCCCTACAGTGAAGCAAGGGCGCAGTTCTGTGTTAGTGTGGGGATGTTTCGCCTTTGCTGGGACGGGAGATTTATGCAGAGTGCAGGGTGTAATGAGGAAGGAAAATTATTTTGGAATACTCCAGAATCATGCAGTACCATCAGGATTGCGTATAATAGGGCGCAACTTTACATTCATGCATGACAACGACCCAAAACACACTGCGTTAGTGTGTAAGAACTATCTAAAGGAGCAAGAAGAACAGCACATCCTGAAAGTAATGACATGGCCCCCACGAAGCCCAGATTTGAACCCGATAGAGTTGTTGTGGGATGAACTGGACAGGAGGAAAAAATTGCCCAACTTCACAAGAACATTTACGGAATATTCTGCAACATGAATGGATTAATATTCCACAATTCGTTTTAACAAAGCTTATCGAAAGAATGCCTAGAATAGTTCGAGCGGTGATTAACACCAAAGGAGGTTTTTTCCGATGAAAAAAAAATACAATGTTCAGTATGTTATATTAGGCCAGAATAACTTTTTATTTATTTATTTTTGTCTTTTTTAGCTGTACATACAATAAAATTGCATTTTGTTTTTAGTTTCGTTTGTTTCTGTATCCTTTTCATGTTTTTTACCAACCAACCGAACTTCTCTGAACGGCAGTGTACATACATTTGCTCGGGAAAGTATCGTGTAGCACTTGATGCAATAAACACAAATTTTGCAGCTTAAAACGCGTCATAATTACAAAATTAACCACTGACTAATAATTATAGGGGTCACCATGTAGTAAGCTTCAACTGCAATTTCCACATACACACACATAAACATGTTTGTGAATAACTGATTATCTTTCGAATCAGCAGATAAGTGATTTCAAATAGGTGCATCAAACAATAAATATTCTGAGAAAGTAAGCTTTGTAAGGTTGATTTGAATTTGGTGGTAGCCTAGCCCTTTGGAATAATTTCTTCGGCGCTTAGATCTGTACATCAGTGCAACAAAAAAAAACACTAAAAGTCATATGAATGTAACGTACATGTAAAACACATATAGTTAGAAAAAAAAAGTATATATAAGACTGGCTTCACACAAGCCTAAATCGTTGCCAAATCAATGAAAATACAGCTGCAATAGGAATAAAAAGCGGCTGAAAGCATCAAAAGGCAATGAGGAGTACCATAAATCCTCAAAATACATCTAATTCTTACCAATTTTTTCATGTTACTACTCATAATATTAGAAACAAACTCTTTGAATACCAAAAAGCTGCAGCAACATGCTTTACTAAAGGTATCCACGTACCTCCTCTTTGTAAACTAAATGATGTTTACATCCATACATTGTCACAACTTTAATAATTTATGCATGTCCACAATAAAAGCAAGTATGCAGAATAACGCTTGCCGGGTCTGAGACGACACCCGTGAAATAATAACAGTGATGTGCAATATAGTGCACACGAACATCTTTTGAGATGAGAATGTGAATAATAAATGAAGTCACATACACTTAACTCTAGTAAACCTTCACATTACAAACTAATCGAAGTAAAATAGAGAAACATATAATATTACATTAAATACAAAAAAAACTATCGTCGGCTGACCTACTAAAATCCCGGGGACAGATAGAGGGGAACCACAAGAAGGGTCCCGGCTATGTAAACTGCTGCATAATTGGAAACGACCCCGGAAAAACTTATGTTGCCAGAGCACTTGTATCGTTCATATTCGTTGTGGCAATCATATCAGCGATTTCAAGTGCGGTACTTTTAACGTTATCATTATTTACAGTGCGGTACAAACTAAGTTTTTTTTTAATTAGAACACTTTGTATACTACATTCCAAATACTGCCGATTCCGTGGTTATAGAACAACAATGTACGAAAAAAGCTCGCTTACCTCAACACATCAAGGCTCGAAACATAGATACTTTAAAAATCCTTTAAAAAGAAATATCTGGAGAGTTGCTATTACAATGTCTCTGAATTCTTTGTCTAATCCACCTGTGATTGCTGGATACCGAGTTTCCATACATTGTGAACGGATATGGTTTGTTCATTTATTGTGTAGGTATTATTTTGTTTTATTGTATTTTTTGAGGAAATCTATTTCCTATTGGATGAATTGGTAAATAAAAATTATTATTATTGCAAAAACCGCGATTATGCAGTTTCTTAATATTCTGTATGTCGGTCTAAACGAGGGACACATATGATGGACTCTGTGGATCTTTATGGATCCAAGTAAAGCTTTCGATTTAGTAGAAATATCTTTTGGGTGTTTGACTTGACGTTTCAGAATATTTCTAAAGTCTTTAGAAACCTTCTGAAGAAGCTGACAGCATGATCAGCGAAACGTAAAGTCAAGTACGCGACAACACCCGAAAGACATTTCTACTATAGATTACGGTCGTGAAAGCCTACACTCAAGCTTTCGATTTGATTGATCGCTCACTACTACTGAACAAATTATATCATTGTGGAGTATCTGCGATAATATTAATAATTGGTTTAAGTTCTATCTTTCTCGCCGAGCAACATGGAGAATTTTCAGGCAGATTACAACTGAAAAGAGGTGTAGCGCAAGGCTCGGTGTTTGCACCACTTTTGTTCATTATATTTATTAATGATTTACCAACAGCTTTGCTTTTCTCTGATCTTGTTTTGTATGCGGAAAATAGTGCTTGTATTTGCAACAATTCAAACAGACAGAAATTAATGGAAAATTTGCAATTAAATTTAATTAGCTGCGTTAGTTTGCAAATAACGGATTGCATCTTAATAAAAGTAAAACGTCGTTTGTTTGGTTTACACCTGGACGTTAAGCATAATGAAAGCTATTTGCTTTAGAATAACAATAAATCGATTAAACAAGTACAAAACATAAAATTTTTCAATATTTTCGTAGAAAACTGTTTAAATGTGGAAACGAAGCTACCGTCTATATAATGATAGCAAGGACTGTGGCGTAGTATGGTAAACAACACGAAAGTATCGGCAACCTCTGCACCACACAAGTTTAGTTAGTTAACCCGGGAATGTGGGTCCTTCGTATCCTTGAAACGACCGTGCCAGATTAATTAATTAAACTTGTGCGGTGCGGAGGTTGCCGATACTTTTGAGTTGTTTACCGTCTATGTTTCTCTGAAAAATCTTGTTGGGAGAAATGCTGCAGGGAATTTTTTAAAGGTGTTGGTATTTTAACCCCCACTTATGTATTATTGAAATACTTGTCGTTGGCTTTGTAATTTGAGTACTTTTATAATACATGGAGTATTCAGTCACCCCAATATATGGGGATAAAGATGTACAATGTTTTACCTAATTTGTAAATAATGTTTCAGCGTTTAAAAACAAACTGAAGGCTTTTTTGTTAGATAATGTGTTTTACACCTTGGAGAAATATTTTCATGTTATAACTGTTAGTTATAACAATGCTTTTTTGTGAACAACGTTTTCTTTTGTTTTTTTTTTTCGTATTGCTTACTTGCTTAATTACCTGTTGTTTCGGTTTGTTTTTTTTTGTTTTTTTTTGTTTTTTTGCTTATGTATTATTATAGATTTTTTTGACTAGTCTTTATGCTGAATTTGGTCAAGTAGACAATAAACATTTATTTATTTATTTATTTATTTGTTCATGTCAAATATCTGACGGTTAGTCATATAAAAGTCAATCCATTTTGCAAATATTCCTCCCACTCCACCCCCACTACCAAACCCACTACCAAAAGCCTTAGGCAGGTCAAAAAAAGAGAGCGGCGGCCACCTAAACATTTGTAGGTATATGTGATCAAATCGTATATAGGTGTTTCTGTTGATGTCCCAGGACAAAAACCCTGTTGATACGAGTTAGCTATCCCAAATCTGTTCAGAAAATGCATTAGTTTGAGTGTAGGCTTTCACGACCGTAATCCATAGTAGAAATGTCTTTCGGGTGATGTCGTGTAGTTAATATTTTACTTGACGTTTCGCTATCCATGCTGTCAGCTTCTTCAGAAGATTTCTAAAGTCTTTAGAAATCTTCATCCTCAGAAACAATGCATTAGTTTGTCACAGATTACTCTTTCAATAACGTCATCCAAAACAATTACGAGAACTAAGAAAGGTACCAATTCTTGCGGATATAAGTCAGCGGTGTTGGAATAACAGCCGCCAATAATTTGGTAAAGTACATCCCAACCAACAGAGTTGGTTGATTTTAGCGATATTCTAGCACTTAGCATTGCTTTTGTCATGCAATATCCTCATGTAATAATTTACAAAGACTGATGTAACTATTACTTCTTGTGCATGTACACCACCGCCGCTTTTATTAAAAGTAGTAAAACACTTTCCATAAACAACTTTTCCAAGACCCGAATGCATACATCTTGCATGGGCTCCAGATTAAACCGAGTTAATTATTTTTACCCTTCCTGGTCGGCTTCGCCTCGCTCAGCTAGGAAGCGGGCGTACGAAAACTTCGACTGGCGGCGGCGGATTGCATTATCAACCGGTAAGCGCTTTTGTCAAGTAATTTTCGCACAAGTAATATGTATCGCGTACCTCTAGGGTTATAAATTATTTAGAGTCTTTGTTCGGCGCGGTCTGCATTACGGCAACGGGAACAACTTCCGTTTTGCTGCGACGAAAAATTAAACGCGCGCGAAACTTTTTAATGAATAGCAAACTAGGGCTGCCCGCCCACGGAAAGCCGATCTTGTTAAATTGAAACATATTTCACTTAAAGAAACGCGTTCACTAGAGGAGTGTAGATAGGGCTTTGATTAAATTATGCCTGGGTAGTGCGTTAACTATTTTACATCATGGCTTCTATTGTATAAGTGCTTCTGAGGGGCGTTAGGATAGTTTAAACGCGATGTTCCGATGAATACGCAGCAATAAGATGTGTACAATGATGTAAATGCAAATTAATCCTGATAAGGATTGTTAATATTTATATATTAAACTATTTCATATTAGCAAATTTATAAGTTTTCTTCCTCGGAAAAGCAAATATATCCGACTATACTGCTTTTAAAATTAGTCAGGACAACCACTAATCAAAGTCCTAAGCTACACCATAGCCTCGTCATAGTGAGAATTCCATACTCTGTGTTGGAGACACACAAAGCTTGAAGGTACGATACTTCTCCGCGGTTAAGCGATTATTTTCTTGGAAGTGTTTCGTGTATTTGGTTCATCTGGAAATGTTCAAAAGTTTCGTCATCCGTTACGATGTTGTACACGGATTTTCTCACACCAATTGACACGAGCCTTCGTTCGTGTTTTGGTCAAATTATAGGGAAACCATCGGGGACAGATCCTTTTCACACATAAATGTTCACGCAAAATCAAATATGCTGCAGTCTTCGATATGTCTAAGGATGCCTTTATCTTGCGATAAGTCAGATGCTGATCATCTTTAATCTTGTTTTTTGAAACAACCTTCGGAAAACTCAACACTGACGGAAGCAGACCTCGACGAATTTCTGCACCAGTTGTAAATAATCTTTTCCTATAGTGCTTCCTTACCAAAAAGTGGACGAAGGGATTCGAGGTTCTTTCTCCCCTCAAGAGCTCCTAACCGGGTTATTGAAAAAAATTTGTATCTGCCACATCTACTGATATTTCTGCCTAAAAGGTCTCGCATACTTGTCCCTTCAATTAAAAGTTCCTACATCGACTGCGATCGAAAAAATCGAAAAAATTCTCGGACAATGGTATGTAGTATAACATACACGAAGGCATCGACAGAATCTCAAGGATTCCTGCCAGAAGGTCATGTTTTGCGACAGTTGTACTGCAAGATGCCAGTATCTGCAGACAGTTATCCTGGCTTCCATTTCCATATAAGCTCCAAGAGAATCTCGAGTGGTATTCGACGCACTAGTGATCGTCAGACTGGCTATTGTCTGCAACGAGGTGAGTTTAGCTCTCGCTGCAACATGCGCCTTCGTTTACTAGACGATGGCGCTGTATATGATCATAGGACGAACCATTGTCACATGTATCCAATATATGCCCTTGGCAGACGTTTCCCAAGTCTTACCACATGTCCAAATAGACAGTTTGGTTTTGTAAATTATAATAATTAAAGATGAAAATTCAGGAATAGTGTTTTGTTAAAGAAGATTCATAGATATTTTACCTTCACCGGAAAGCGATATGGGGATTAATCAGTGCAGCTTTCTTCAACTTGCGAATTGGACGACCTTGCGGGTAAATTGAGTCAAGAGAGCCAAAATTTTGGAAATACTGATATAAATAATTTCAACGAAGAACTCAAAAAGTAATAGATACAAGTTGGACTTATGCGACTCTATGCCTGATAAGATATTTAAACTGGAATTTGACCTATTTTCAACAATAGGAATACGAGGCGCTATCCAGTAGTTTTTATGATTCGTAGGTCAAGATGCCAATGAACTCGGTCAAGGTTTTCATTGGTAATAGTACATACCCAGCAACAATAGATGTTGCTGGGAAACCTTCTGACGAAATTGTCGAAAACAAACTTTTGTAGAAGCGATATTGCCTTAATTATTTCAGTTTCAGTAATAAAACTTAATTTCGTTTTTCATAAACGTCACACGTTTCTTATCTCCGAAACGGTCCGTTTTATTCACCAATCTTCATCGATGACAGGCGTCTCTTTAGATAAGCTCCCAGGAATTAAATTGAATTAATTCACGTTATTACGCAACGGCCAATTTACAATTAAATAAAACGCGCCAATAATAATTTACGAAGACGATTAATGTATTTTAATTTATTTTTACGCAAAGATAATGCTTTATTAGAAACTGGAGATGGCGATTGCGGTTTAATATACCATCGCGAATGGGCACAACGTCTTGAATATATAATGAGCACGTTCTATAGCGCAAAACCATCAGCGCAACCGGTTCCCTTTTGATAGAACGAGCGTCTTCGTGCTATTTTTATGCGACTTTGCGCTTTAATATACGGCTTTCGCATCTGGGAATTATTTCTGCGAAAATTTTATGTGTCATTAAGAAGATGGAGATGAGGTATTTCGAATAGATAAAACCGGTGAGAGGCTGCAATAAATTTTAATGGATAAACGAACTGAGCGAATGGGTCAGATTCGAATACGATCGCGAAAGGTAATACCTCGTAGTAAAATCGGAAATTTCCAAAAACGCCCTCGCCTGAGGAAATGACGACGTTTTTGATGATCTCGCCATGCGATCAGAGCTTAATTCCTATTTTATATGCTATAAAACGGTAGTGATTTAGGTGGTTAAAACACGAATGGAAATGAATGAACGATTGTTTTTCAGAAAAAAAAATTTTCATGAGCATACGCTTGGTAGTACTTCAGAGAGAGAGAGATTTATATAGGGTTTCATACTATTACTTTCCTTATCATGCTCTAGTTGGTTTTGGAGTTAGTTTTCTTGATCTCTTGACATCATATTTAAACGATCGAATAAGCAACGTATATTGTAACAGCCTTAAGTGATGAATGATGAATTTATTGCAATATCTGAAGCGCTACCGAGGTTAATTAGAAAATATTATGTACGTAAGCTATTCGAAAAAACAATAAATCAGATCAGGTCAAAACTAGGTAAAAATTATCTCTGGATAAGCGCAGATGAAACGACAGACATTAAAGGAAGGTGCGTTGTTAATGTAATGGTTGGCACACTGCATACGGAAAATCCTCCGATGTCATTTTTAGTAGCTACAAAAAACAAATTGCGTGTCACTGCAAACGATATTACCGACATTATCATTAACAGCGTAAAAAATGTAGCTGGTGATGACCGCATAAAAGTTCCGTTCCAGATTCCGCGAGCGTAATGTTAAAAACAGGTAACGAGCTTAAAAAACGTTTTCCAAACATGTTTCAGCTGACATGTGTTGTGCATGGAATACATCGCATTGTTTATTCGTGAAGAATTTCCCGATGTTAATTCGTTAATTACCTCATTTAAAAAGATTTTATTGACTAGGATAAAGTTATATAAAGAAATGTGCCCGCATATATCTTTGCCACCAGAACCTGTATTAACACGATGGGGTAACATGGTGAGAAGCCGCTTCTTTTATACCGAGCACTTTCGTATTTTAAAACCTTTTGTATTAAAGTTAAAAGGAGATGCTTCCAGTGTTACAGCAGTCCAAGCATTAATTGTAAACGAAGATTTAGTCGAGCAATTAGAATTTATTAATAAACATTTCTCAAGTTTCTAGAAAACAAAAATTTTAAATTAACTAAATCGCTTCAACACTTAGAATCATTGTTTAGTAATTCAAAAAGTGTAGAGGGATCGATTGACGAAAAGATACGGAACGAAATTAACGCGGTTTTACAAAAAAAATCCAGATTATGCGCTATTAAAAGAAATTTCCAATAACACTTTAACTACGCAGAATGAAAACTTATGTCTAAAATAGAAGGATTTAATTGCATACTTCCATTTCGCATCAGTTACTTCATGTGACGTAGAAAGATCTTTCTCTAGATTTAAAAATATATTAACTTACCAACGAAACCAATTTACAACGAACAATTTACGCTTGGCTGACTAACACTCGCACCGAACGTCCTCACTCTAGTCACCAGCCAGAAGAGTCGAAAAAATCGAAATTTAAAACTTTGTGAAAGTCATGTTGTAAAACATTGACGTTTATAAAAGAGAAATAGTGAAATTTGAAATGGGAAAATTTTCATTTTTCATTCAGAACGTGTTGGTTGAATATTAGCAATTCCGTAGGAGTAGGAAATTCACTAATGCCAGTGATACACAACGATAAGACCAACGCACTTTACCTTTTATCACGGATTATGAGGCCGTTATGTTGTTATGTAAATTCGAATTGCTCGAATTGTAAACGGGATTCGGTAAATTATGATACTACGGTACCCTTAATTCAACGAAAATCTTTAATACAAGAAGGACAAGATACATTAAAAATAGAACATAAAATATTCCTTTCCTGTCTGCAATAAATATGTTCAACAATAAACATAATTTAAATCATAAAAAATATAAGTATGCATACTAAGAAATAACTAAAATCTTAAACCATTCATCTAAAAATTCCTCCGGAATCGTTTCATTGTAACATAAAAATAATTATCCTTGATATCTAAACTCGTAGCATTCACACTAATCTCAAGAGAAATTAACTGTATCTAAATATACTGGAGCCGGTAAAAAGAATGCGCATCGTTTTTGTATGTATGGAACGCTTTACGTTCGTAAGTAGAGAAAAAAATAAATCAAGCATATGCTTAATGTGTCTCTTAGATGATGGTGACTTGCTATCGCGCACCGGAGCTTGATTAATAGTTTGTTTAAGTATTCCTAACTACCCGCCCTTTTGTGAGAAATCATCGACTTGTTAAGTGCAATAATAGATGCACCCGCGTTCATATAATCTGTTGTTGTTAATGTCAAGTAAAGTTAATTAATGGATACCGGTATTTATTTTTGGGAGACTTCGGGTGCTTGTACCCGCTAGACAAATCGTCATCTGAATAAGTATGTGATACGTGTATATTAATTTTTGGTTTAATTTACACTGCCGTTCAGAGAAGTTCAGTCGGTTGGTAAAAAACATGAAAAGGTTACAGAAACCAACGAAACTAAAAACAAAATGCAATTTTGTTGTATGTATAGGTAAAAAAGACAAAAATAAATAAATAAAAAGTTATTCTGGCATAATATAACATACTGAACATTATTTTTTTTTTTTCATCGAACAAACCTCCTTTGCTGTTAATCACCGCTCGAACTATTCTAGACATTCTTTCGATAAGTTTTGTTAAAACGGATTGTGGAATATTAATCCATTCATGTTGCAGAATATTCCGTAAATGTTCTCGTGAAGTTGGGCATATTTTTCGGATCCTCCTGTCCAGTTCATCCCACAACAACTCTATAGGGTTCAAATCTGGGCTTTGTGGGGGCCATGTCATTACTTGCAGGGTGTGCTGTTCTTCTTGCTCCTTTAGATAGTTCTTACACACTAACGCAGTGTGTTTTGGGTCGTTGTCATGCATGAATGTAAAGTTACGGCCTATTATACGCAATCCTGATGGCACTGCATGATTCTGGAGTATTGCAAAATAATTTTCCTTCCTCATTACACCCTGCACTCTGCATAAATCTCCCGTCCCAGCAAAGGAGAAACATCCCCACACTAACACGGAACTACGCCCTTTCTTCACTGTAGGCACAATGCAGTTCGGGATCACTTTTCGGTTTAAGATCTTCGGACATAAACTCGTTGATTTTGCCCAAAAACCTCAAACTTTGACTCGTCACTCCAAAGCACGTGTTTCCAATCATCTAACGACCAATCTAGGTGAGAACGGGCCCACTGTAGCCGTTTTGCTCTGTTGCCCCGACGTAATAAGGGTTTCGAATGACAATGCGTCCATGAAGGTCCGCTTGTTGAAGTCTACGTTTTACCGTACTCGCCGAAACTTGTTCTTCACGGCCGCGATTGACTTCAGCTGCTATTTGTGGCGCTGTTAATTTTCTATTGCGTTTGCTTAATAATACAATTCCCAAATCTTCAGCTTTTGTTGTTTTCCTAGATGCTCCGGGACGAACACGATTTTCTATAGTTCCAGTTGTCCGATATCGCTTTGTGATGTCATTTACTGTTGAACTTCTCATATTTATTTTTTCAGCGATTTGTCGCCCCAAATATCCTTCTTCAAACAGCGTAATAATGCGGGAACGTTTTTCTACACTGGTAGGCTTGCCACGTGCCATTTTGAAGTAAATTTTCTTAAAACTTTCGCGCAAAAACGACAGATGCACACCAACACACGTTTAACAGGAAAATGAAGCAAATTTATATCTTTAAGCCTGTGATAGATAAACAAGAACGATGCTGTGGTATATTTCCTAAATGTATTGTTCGTTAAAAATCCCCAAACGACCCGTTTCAAGAGATCGGTACTTCCGAGAAATTCTTGGAATGATAATAAAAGGGACTTTATTGTGGTCGTCGCAATATTTCTACTTTACATAATAATTTACGGCTTTAATCCCTTAGAAAAGAGTGTATGCTTAATATTTTTCTAATTTTATGTATTAATAATTGTATACAGTGTGATATAATAGATTTTTATTGTATGACCGAACTTCACTGAACGGCAGTGTATGTGTGAAGTTATAGAAAGGTAACGTATTTAAAAATAGATTCTGAAGGAAAATAATATCTTACAAATTTCAATTATAAAGAGTCGGTAATCGTGTTAATATCTATCGGATAACATCGGCAAATTCGGTAATTTTTGTTTCGGAATTAAGAATATTTCACCAATTTGAACTAGCATTCGAGGGCCCTCACCACAAGCATTACTTCAGCTTGGAAATACAGTTTTACTTTGTTTGGATCTTTAACTATTAGCAGAATTTCTGGTCAAGTTTTATATTGCTTGCGTACAGCAGCTGTCACAACCTTCAATAACAAACGAAAGCTCAAACAATGCTGTTTAAGAAAATAATTGGATCCGAAAAATGGTGTTTCTAAGATTACGCTCATCCTGTTAGACACAGTTCTCTAGTCTAGATTTTGGGCGCTTTATCTTCATTGTTTCCTGAAATTTTTTAACGAATAATAGCTTTCAAATCGACATATATTGGTGAATTGAGAGAACTTCACAAATAAAAGTGATAAGACGATAGGTCAGATGACCAAGAGAGCATGCCTCTGGTCTCTCGCCGAAACACGCGATGTTAAGTTGCAGGCATCCATTGCAACTAAAATCCGCACTCCAACCCACCAAACATTGCTCATTCCAAAAACATCCGATAGGCCAGAGACTTTCTAAACTACCTTCGTACATCATCAGAGAAACTGAACACTCGTTGCAATGCAAATTCGACACTCTGTGGCTATTCTTTTCTTTTTAATTTCGTAGTTAGGGAAATGAAAGAATCATTTTGTGTGGGGAAACCAAAAAGCAAGACTACGTTGAAAGAATTCTGTTGCGTCCAAGAATACATTAAACATAAGGTACTCGTCAAACTAACTTGGTTTTAATTAGAATTTAGAAAGGAATAAATGAATTAAATATTAATTAATTAAATAAAACAATTTTATTAAATTAAATTAAAAAGTTTTTCCTTGATTAGAAAAAAAAACCACGTATGTACTTTTATTTATAAAGGTAGGTTTGGAAATTTGCATTGGTTTCGTTGACAAAAACCTTTACTTATTAGCGATTATTTCCCTTTGTTGTGAACACACATCTACACACCCCCACACACATACACGGAGCGTGCGCAAATTATAAAATAACTACCTACAACTCGTAAGTGATACGCTGTCAGGTTGGTAATGCGCGAATACCGCGAAAATTAACTTAACAACTCCAAATTTCAGTAGTGCGAAACTTTCCACTATGCAGAGCTGAAATGTTTAGAGGCAACATTTCCAAGTTATCATCGAAGGACGTGACGTTTCACATCGCGGATATTGTTCGTAATTTGTATAGATACACATTCGTGCGGCAATTAGGCAAGTGTGTAATTTGAATAATAATCATTTTAAACTTTCTACAAAGTTTATTCTACGTTTGTGGAGCGTCTAAGTTGTGGTTGACATAAAAATGTAATGCAGATGTTAAATTCTACATACTGTGTGTCTACCTCGCTCTTATAAATTATCTTTTTTTTTTTAAGTAAGCTTGATCAGATCTGTTGATCATTTGTTTTGATTATTTTGGGATCTTGAACACTTTGGTCAATTTTCTTACTTAAACAACACATAAGTATTGGCAAACTCCGCACCACATAAGTTTAATGAATTATATAATAATTAATCCGGGACGGCCGTTTTGAGGACACGAATGGTCCTCGTCATCAACCGGTAACCGAATTTTCTTACTTACTTACTAGTTCCATGCTTTTTTACAGTTCCAAATCATTTTTCTTCTTGCTGCTGCCTCTTTTATATCGTCATCCCATGTTTTTCTTGGTCTTTCTTTTCCACTTTCTTAGCCACTCTTGCACCTGGCATGCGACTAACATCTTAACCCTCTCAGCCGCCCTTGTTAAATATCTAATGTTGTCTCTTCTTCTTTCGTTTTCTATTTTCCTGGATTACCAGATTTATTACCCTTATTCTTGATTTATTTCATTCTAGAGTGTCTAGAATTTGCAAGTATAGATCTTTTTACTTCTATTTTGATTTGTTCTTTTGTATTTCTCGTTTATCCACGAATGTTGTCTTCATTGAATTATATATTGGTCTTACTTTTTTTCATTCTTTCCATTTGCTTCATTTGTCGCCTGCTAGTAGATAAATTAAAGGGCTTCTGGACACTTCAGGGTCGCTCGTTTCCCACAACTTCATACAAGGTCACTCACGAAATTTTGAATGACGCCACTCTCGGAACAGGTTAAACTCTCCAGGGGACTGTTCAACCTATTCCGGCAGCATATGCCTACTATCACAGTCACTTACTCCATCATTAACTTATTACCAGTTCCTTCTCGCAAATGTTTTAGTTATACTGTATATTTTCCTCCGTATTTGCCAATGCCATGTCATCTGCGACCACCAGATCCATTGTCTTTGTTCTATTTTCCAGAATCCTAATTTTTTCATTTTGTATCTCGCCTTCTTTACCACACCTATTACACACGAGAATAGAATCTGGCTTAGCACACAACCTTGCTGTACTCCTATTTCCGTGGTAAATCCTTTCGACTCTTCATTATTTCCTTTAACGACGTTCTGTTGTTCTTGTATATTATTTTTACCAGGGTTTTATTATTGACCTTCTGTTTTTTAATGATTTCCATGTATCTTCGTTTCTTAATTTCGTCGAACGGCTTTTCTAACTCGATGAAGCATATTTCAATTTTTTCTATTTTTCCAAATTACTTCTTCACTGACCTGTCGCTTTATCAATGATCCGGATGTTCAGTTCTTCACCCACCTTTAGAACCACATTATAAATCTTCAATTGTACTTTCACTGTTTTTCTTATTCTTATCTCTTATTCTAGCTTACATTTTTCCAGATATACTTGACAATATTATTGCCTAGCGTTCTTACACTCCCTTCTGCTTCCGTTCTCGAAGATCGCCACCAATAATCTGGAAAAATTGGGGATCCTTCAAAATAAAGCCCATGATCTCATCACCAAAGCACTATGGCATCATCAGGAATACCCAGCTTCGCAAGGATCTTCAAATCTAGTCAGTGTAAGATTGTACACGAGAACTGGCAAAAAACACCTTCGTGAAAAGAGGACAACTCCTCGAGCCCGTTCCTGGCGCGAACAGTTGAGGTGCCCCAGGATCATTTTTCTCCTCGCCGCGCGGTAACCAGACTCGTGGATGAGATATTTACGTGAAGAACATGTCTTTCTTTATTTGGCGTTTTTTCTCTACTGGATGATAGCTACGTAGACATAAAATTTAAACAAGGAGCACGAAACTGTCACAAAGTGATACTTAACAGCTCTGAAAAGAGAAGAATTGACGAAGTTAGCAATTAAGCTTTTCATCGGAATATTTCCCAAGATTCTTTAATAACATTACGAATACAAATTAATAAGAGTTAAGAAGAATTTCATAGTTTTTATAACGCTCAAATTTGCGCTCAAAAATGAATTTAAAAAATCAAAATTAAAAAATTTACAAGAATAATTAGTACATGAGATCCCATTTCTTCTTTTTTTTATAATTATACAACTTAACAGTCACCACTTGAACTTAAAATTCATTATTCAATTTATCAGTATCAACAGTGGTGGCAGCAGACTTCAACGTTAATAGAATGCGGCTTTCAATAAAATTATGCGATAGCGTTTAAATGATCTAATAAATCATACTGTGATTGGCTTGATGTAGCAAAGGAATTAAACGTATTATTACATTACAGTTGCGCTAATATACATAAATTATCTTTCCTGTTGTTCTACAATACGCGACTCGTGTAATTTACGCAGAATCTCAATTGTTTATTGCTTGTATTTTGCCGTTGTTAAAGAGATAAATCGCAGACTTTAAATAGTTATAAATTATAAACAAGGATGAAAATAATGTTTATATTTAGTTGAAGCAAAGCTATTTATCTCTATAAGTAGACTAGCAACCAATAAAAAATTAAAATCAGTTCCGCATTGTAGGCATACCCATGCTTAATAGCGATCTAATTATTATATGTGAGTGCAGTGCTTTGTAATTGAATTAACTGTGTGGTCTAAATTTCTGCTTTAAAATATAAGCAATATTTAATTATTCTATTATATTAATCTCCTCATTTATTTACGAAATCCGGATAATATGTGGAATTTTTTTCAATCTCAATTCCTTTTTTGTGCCATACAAATTGTAGCACCTTTGGCCCTTCTTTAGACACCCGATGCTATATTTCTCAACAAAAATGCACCTTTATGTATTCGCTATCTAAGTCAATTTATATGCAGTGTGTATGTGGACGGAAAAAATTCCTTTTCGTGAATAATTTAGAGAAAAAGTTTTCACCCTAATAATTCTTTTTTCTGTCAAAAATTCAATTTTTTATTTAAATTGAAGCAAGCGAATTTAATTTTTTTTGTTGTTGTTAACAATTGACAACGAACAGGTGGCAGAATATTAAACAAAGTATTTTAGAAAACTTGAACCACAAGTGAAGGCACAAAAAGAAATCAAAGAAATCCGAAAAATGCGGATTGGCTACTATTTCGTGTTAAGGTTACCAAAGTAGGTCAAAGCTTGTGAAAAGTGCTATCAAGTATCAGCAAAGCTCGAAATAGAGTTTTTTACTATCAATTTTAAGCACATCAAAAATTTTAAATATCATTAAATAATGCATAAAAGCTCCTCATTAAATTTCTCAAATTTCAGACAAAACTTTTATCTGTGAAAGTTCTATCTAAATGTGTAAATATGTGATATTCTCCGTTTAAAAGCTTCTTTAGAAATTTTGAACTTTACAACATTTTTTTGCACCCGATGCTATATTTCTCACCAAAAATGCGCCTTTATGTAGTTCACTTTCTAAGTCAATCTATATGCCGCGTGTCTGTGGACGGAAGAAATTCCTTTTCGTGAATAATTTAGAGAAAAAGTTTTCATCCTAATAATTCTTTTTTTCTGTCAAAAATTCAATTTTTTATTTAAATTGAAGCAAGTGAATTAATTTTTGTTGTTGTTGTTAACAATTGACAACGAACAGGTGGCAGAATATTAAACAAAGTATTTTAGAAAACTTGAATCACAAGTGAAGGCACAAAAAGAAATCAAAGAAATCCGAAAAATGCGGATTGGCTACTATTTCGTGTTAAGATTACCAAGGTAGGTTAAAGCTTGTGAAAAGTGCTATCAAGTACCAGCAAGGCTCGAAATAGAGTTTTTTACCATCAATCTTAAGCGCTTCAAAAATTTTAAATATCATTAAATAATGCATAAAAGCTCCGCATTAAATTTCTCAAATTTTAGACAAAACTTTTATCTGTGATAGTTCTATCTAAATGTGTAAATATGTGATATTCTCCGTTCTTTAGAAATGTTGAACTTTACAACATTTTTTAATGTACTGCTAAACTTTTATCAGCTGTTTACGTTGCCGAGGTAAGTTATTCAATAGCATTGTATCCGTCCCTTATCCGGCAGTTCCCTTTCTTTTTAATTAATAAGTATTAAACACTTACATACACTCATTTGTTTACTAAATCACAACTACGAAGTTTCGCAACTCCAAACCTTATTACGATAGCGGTCAACCGGCTAAACTTTTGCTCCAGTGTAAACACAAACCGCCATTTTACAACTAAAGCTTATAAACTGCATCTAAACTTTTATGCGCTCGTGTAAACCCAACCTTACGATGCATTATTTATCAGCAGGGATGCGATTTCAGGCCGCCTATTAGCGTAGCGTTTTTCGCTTGGCTGTGCTGGCATCGGTATTGGCTAAATGCGGCATTACCCGAGTACAGAGCGGACACACCACCATCGTATTGTCATTACGACGATTTATTTTTGAAAATATAAGAAAGCACTCGATGCTCACCGCAAATCATGCATTACTTTGACATTTACTTGTTTCAATAGAAACGTGAAGAATGAAAACTGTTACAAGGAATGTTTGCAGTATCTTAATAATATTGCCTCACACATGAGTATAAAATATTTATACTTACGAATAAATTGTCAATCAATTCTTTGGATATAGAACTCGGTGCATCATATTATACGCAGCAGATTGCAATCTCTATCAGCGGCTCCGGCTGTATCACTCGAAGTAGTAAATTTTTACATTTGGTGGGCAGAAATCGCATCCCTGTTTATTAGCTCTTACATTTTGGACGACAATGTTTAAAACATTCACGTTGTTAATATTTGTAGGTGACACAAAAGTCAGGGTCCTAAACACGAACATATACGTCTTTGGCGTTGATGTTTATAATAAAAAAATACTCTATTTTTTTAATTTTTAACAAATAGTGCAACAAACTGCAATGACGTGGTTTCTACTATTTCCACTAACACTTTATTCCAAAATGGTTGGCAAAGGCAGCATACTCAGCCTTTACACAAAATTTGTTGTCGGTATAAATGTTACTTTCAACAGATCTTTTAGTATTTGTTGTAAGAAACATTTGACCTTTTAGCAAACACAAAGTAATTTCATCTGTCGCATGGATCACTATTTTCTATTTTGCGCTAAGTTTGAAGTATTTCCATCCAGAACAATTTCTATATTTACAGCACATTTCTGAATGAGCCTCAATTTCAAATGATGTTCGGGAAAATCATGAAAAAGAAAATATGCTGATAAAGTAACAATATGGCCGTCCAATAGAAAATGTAAAAAAATTTTCGGGCTTACAATTATTGCACTGAGGCACCAAACAGTATTTTCTGCTTGTGCCATTCTTTTTCTTATTGACTACACACAATTCTATAATATTTTGCCTGTTACTCTGATTCAGAAACGGCCGATAGACACCCGCCACTTCGTTGATCATCGCGAATAGGATAATTGGTGTAGCGATGTAATTTTTTAACGAAAGAAAGTTAAATCTGTGGAATCTTTTCTGATTTCTACTTCTGAAAGCCAATTAAGTACAAACAATGTGAAATATTTACCGTAATTGTAAAAAGTATTTACATCTAATTACCTACGTTATTGTTGATTTTTACTTATAATAGTGGCACAAAATATACATGTCACATGTATTACGAAACCTTTAATTTTAATACTTCACTGCATTCACCTCAGTTATGGTTACGAAACAACTGACACGATTCGATACATAACAAAATTGAACATAAATAGTGCCTTTCATATTTTAACGTTAGCCATAATGAATATCAACGTGCCCGCCTGTCATTTACTTAATTTGCCCGCATTTCACAGCGATGTGCACATCGAATCCGATAGACTTTTAACTATAAAATCGGCTTTCGCAATTTAATTTCAATTAGATGCTACGCGCAGATAAAAATAAGAAGACAAGGAACAATCTGCCTTGATCGGAGGGTCGAAGATTAAAATCACGCTTCTCTTTAGATCTTCTTTAATTCGTCGGAGTGGCATAAATCAAAGCCGGTATTATTATACTAATGTATACGCGCATACCGCATTGCCGGTGCACGAAATCCCTAATTCAATTGACTATTGTTGTTGTTGTTGCGTTTCACTATTAGGGTCTCTCAATAGTAAATTTGAACGCGATTCGATTGATTTATGCGTCGTAAACGCAAACGACAATGTAAATCATCTACGCCAGAGCTCGTTCGAATCGGTCACAAAAGATTTGTTCCAACCGGGATTCTATGACAGTCCAGTGCATGCGCATTGTAAAAGTAACGTTCCGTACCGTATATTGTGCGATAACGAAAGTTTCAATCAACTTCAGTATCGTATCGGGAACGATAATACGGTCAAATTAATGACATGGTCGAAAACAGGGATCGTTTGGGAATTCTTACTAATATTCAAATAAAACTCTAAAAAAATTGTTAGAAAATAGAAGAATGTAATAAAGCGTACACTGCCGTTCAGAGAAGTTCGGTCGGTTAGTAAAAAACATGAAAAGGTTACAGAAACAAACGAAACTAAAAACAAAATGCAATTTTATTGTATGTACAGGTAAAAAAGACAAAAATAAATAAATAAAAAGTTATTCTGGCCTAATATAACATACTGAACATTATTTTTTTTTTTTCATCGAAAAAACCTCCTTTGCTGTTAATCACCGCTCGAACTATTCTAGGCATTCTTTCGATAAGTTTTGTTAAAACGGATTTGTGGAATATTAATCCATTCATGTTGCAGAATATTCCGTAAATGTTCTTGTGAAGTTGGGCATATTTTTCGGATCCTCCTGTCCAGTTCATCCCACAACAACTCTATCGGGTTCAAATCTGGGCTTTGTGGGGGCCATGTCATTACTCTCAGGGTGTGCTGTTCTTCTTGCTCCTTTAGATAGTTCTTACACACTAACGCAGTGTGTTTTGGGTCGTTGTTATGCATGAATCTAGAGTTACGGCCTATTATACGCAATCCTGATGGCACTGCATGATTCTGG
>LR737382.1:20996753-21025830 GCA_902655005.2 Marronus borbonicus
CACACCCTGAAAGTAATGACATGGCCCCCACAAAGCCCAGATTTGAACCCCTTATATTAGGCCAGAATAACTTTTTAGTTATTTATTTTTGTCTTCTTTACCTATACATACAATAAAATTGCATTTTCTTTTTAGTTTCGTTTGTTTCTCTAACCCTTTCATGTTTTTTACCAACCGACCGAACTTCTCTGAACGGCAGTGTATATATTTGCCGCTTACCCAGTTACTCTCTAAATTAAACAGTACGTAGATATAAAAAATAAATTTATTAAATGGAGGATCGTACACCGAATTCCATCTATTGTTGAAAATGAGGGTCGACGTTTTTTGGAAACAGCCGTCCCGTATTAGTTGGTTAGTTAATTAAACTTGTATGGTAGGGAGTATGGTGTTGTGAAATATCTAAATCAAAATTGCTTTAGAGGAATAGCACTTATTTGTGCACTAATATAAAAATAGGAGGCCTGAGTAAATGCAGAGGAGTCGGTCGGGTAAGACTCTGGATAAACAGAAAACATTAAGCCCGCTTGAATCTTATGAATTCAGATTTAAATTTATTGTTAGTAAATACTTCCTTAAACATAATTCGTATGCTGCCAATCTTACACTCCTGTTCTTAAAAGAAGAACTCTTAAGCAATCTCAGAAAATCTCAAAATTATTTTATTGAAACCGTTCTTTTGTAAACCGTAAGAATTTCGGTAATAGCACTTATCTAAATAGGTTAAAATTCTTCGCGTCGAATTCTCACATTAATTGTTTACATAGTTAGGTGGAACGTTAAAGACTTCCATCAGTGTTTCAAAATAATCGACAATCGTTTAAATAAATCATTCCACATTTCAACGAGTACATAAATCATGAAAATACGTTCGGAAATGTGAACGTTACGTCGTGGCAAGACTGATAAGTGAAAAATTAATACGTTATTCCCAGTTGCTCATTAAATAATATTAATCAAGCTGTTAATTAAATTCTAAATAAAATATCGACACAATGGGTGTCAGTTTCACGGTTCACAAGTATGCAATCTAGGTTTTATCTAATTTAGTTTATTTTACACAAACAAAAAGTTGGGATTTACGAAATAATTCGGTTATTTCAAATTCTATTACCATGCTGTACTCGGTAATCATTTATTTCGTCATCATTGCTGTACACAATGAGTTTTAGATGTTTCAAAACGTTGTTGTAAAATTTAAATTAGAAAATAATTCCAAATTTCACCAACTAAGATATATATTCGTCGTTTTTTCCGGCTCTCAATCCTCCCATTCTGTCTTTGCTGATGAAGCACTATCCAAAAGCATAATTTATGACTGGTTTGCTGAATTTAAACCTGGACGTATTACTGTCAGTGACGAATTTTGACGAACGTTGGATTTCACACAATTTAACCTCAAAAGCCCAAAAAATGGGTCGTGTGAGTTGGCGCAAAAAATGCTTCAAAAATTCAATCGTGGTGCTTCTGTCACCGTATACAGTATCGTAGCAGGTGACGAAACCTGGATATATTCGTACAAACCAGAAACAAAACAACAATCTACTGTTTGGTTGTTCCATAGTGAACCAAAACTAACAAATGTTGTTGGTTCACGAAACGCTTCAAACAAATTGATTGCTTTCTTCTTCCGTAAAACTGGGTCTGTTGTTACCGTTGCTCTTGAAAATCGAAGGACAGTAAACGCTGATTGGTATACAACAATTTGCCCCAAGTCTTCGATGGAATCAGAAAAAACAGCAGACATGGGCGCATCATCCTTCACTACGACAATGCCAGCTTTTACACAGCACATCGAACAGTCGATTATTTGAAGGAGAATTAATAACTCACTGTTTGTATTCGCCTAACCCAATCACTTCTTCTTGCTTCTTTTTGTCAAAAACGAATTGCGTGGTGAGCGGTTTTCGACACCGGAAGAGGCTATTCAGGCATTTTTATAAGATACCCCCTTCAGATTGGAATAAATCTTTCGACAACTGATTTCTTCGAATGCAGAAATGCTTAAAACATAAAGGCGAACATTTTGAGAAATAATAAAGTGTTTTTTTCTCTTTTTCCGGAAATATTTAGGGTTTCCCTTGCATCATTCGGCCGCTTCGTGGCGTCCTCTTACATAACATTATTCTGAAATTGTTACTATAAATATAAATGGATATTTATAAACGTACTCGCACTTTTATGATGGTGTATTGGAGTATTAAGTGGAGTCACACTTGATCATAGAACATGACTTTTATTGTCTAAAATTGATACCGTATTGATCACTTATTTTTAAACAAGACTTTTCAATTTCTATAACAACAATAATAATTATTTATTTCTTATTGTTGTTAGTAAAATAAAATTTAAAGAAATAAATCTGTTGCAAATTTATACACATTGGGATGTACGATTTCGTTGACAGAGGCGCTATCTCTGATGAAGTAGCTATAGGCGATAAGATCACAATGTGGCTTTCTACGTACAAGAGATTTTATTAAATGCTTAATTCTATAATTGTACGAAAGATGAAACCACTTTATTGAACATTCTCCTTATTCTGTAGGCACTATTTTATTGATATTTATAACTTTATTTATTTATGTAATATGGTTCCTCCATTTATACTTTCATTGATTGACATGGTTACAAAATGGAGACAATTCACACGAAGCCTGGTAAAATAAAACAATGAATTGGCTAATTCACCAGCTAAACTTGTAAATCATTATTAGTGATATTGTAAAAAATTACTGGATTCCTAAAATCCTAATATCGCACATATTTATAGCTGGAGAGTGGTTAAGTATGCAAAATAGACGACAGCTGCGGTGTTTTTCATTGTATTTCGACTAATCCTCTTTAAATGGTTGTTTAATTTTTTTGTTGTAACAATTATTCATAAGTATATTTATTTTTATTTACTTACATTAGATAGGTGGAGATGAGGTTGTTTGAATTTTTAATTTCATATGCACGGTTCCAAGTTTGCAAGACGAAGCAGTGCTTGTGGCCTCTTCCCTTGATTTCAGGGTTGCTACCTTTCTTTTTGCAATCAATAGAAATGAATCAAAATAGCTCAAGGCAGCAGAATTTTCCAAGAAATAGCCCAAATTCATCATCAAGTTGCATGGGCGGATTTTCCTTTCCCCATTCCACGTTACACTTTTTGTATATGTGGAAACAGGTATAGGAAGAACACAATAATGCTGCTCGGCTGTTTTCAGTCAACCAATTTATCAAGACGTTGTGTGCCCTAACGGTCTCCTATTAGTTTGGAGCCAGCATCGGGGTAGCAACAGCATTTCAAGGCCATCAAATTGATTCTTAATAGACCAAGGATCGGATTCCGTAAGGTTGAACGAAGCTCGATACGTTAGGCAAATTGATCTCGTAACTCTATCATCCACGAAATCTTCGAATTTTATGCATACGGACCAAAATCTATGTTTCTTCGTTCATATGATACAATTGCATGCTTTCGCTGTAATGCTATGCTGCTCCTCATGAGAGAAAGCCATGTTAGCGTTATTTTTTGTTTGGTTATTGTTTCTAAGCATTTTCTGATGTATTCTACGATTATCTAAAGTGTTGCTTTATTGGAGCTTACGCTGAAAATAATCATCGTTTAATTTTATAAAGTTTAGTAGTCAGGGTTTTGGTAGCATCAGCGGCTATTTATTTTATTTATACCCAACCTGGAAATTCGGCTTGATTTTCCTCCAGATTGACATGAGTATTACTACTAACTATGGTAGATATGGTAACTATTGTGACTAATCGCGCTTAGAATTTCGACAGGCAACATCTCCATGCAATCCAAACACGTTTTGGTGGGTATTTGATTTAGAAAGGCTGTTACTTAATTTTATTCAAGTAAATTTTGATTGTATTATTTCGAATACAAGAAAAGATGGGATAATCATTTTGGCTAAACGACAGTCTTTCAAAATTCTTCAATTAATTAGAAATTATAAATAAGCGTCAAAGTATAATGGATCATTAAAATATGAATACTAAGAATTGATTCAATTGGAATCCTTTAATTCCAAAATTATGAAACAATAATGGCAGTTTAAAGAACAAACACGTTTTGGACTTGGGTTGGGTTCCCCATCGAGGCAGGATTTTCGCAAAAGACATCGAATTGCATGGTTACCATTTCAGTAGTTAAAAATTCATTAATCTGGCCAAATACATTTAGAAGTAGATTTATAAAAATAGCTGTCGCTTAAGGATTTATTTTGGGAAATTGTAAAATTTTGTAAATTCATAATTTTTTAGATTTAATAAAACAGAAATTTAAATTTAGGGCTGATGTTCACAATTTAAGTATTGGATTTCGCGATAAAATAGCAGATTTCGCGGTTGCATGAAACAGCATTGTCCTTTTCTCATATTTACGCTAATATAAACAAATTTCCTGGAATTTTTTAAATATATGCATTTCTACAATTCAAAAAAAAGTTTTAAAATCTATTTGCATATAAAGCAGCTATTGCATATAATTTCTGCAAGTTTTAATAGCATCAGGCAAATTGTAACCGATTTACTTTGCATGTTTATTTCTTTTTCTTATCATTCATTTATATTTCTTTATTCCTCACTGTATATCCGCCGTTAAGTATTGCACTGCATACGATTCACGCCTTGTATTTCTTTTACATTAATGATATACCCAAAAGATAACTAATATCTAGGTAAGCGTTCTTGACACCTATACAAGGCGATGGAAATGATTTTAGCTTTCAATATTATTAATTAATCCATTGAACTGTGTTAGTTGCGCTCAGTATATTTTGTAAACGTAGGTTCAGTAATTTCTAGCTTTATTTCCTTTAGTGTCTAAGCAAGGCCAGGCTTAAAACCAGTTTTACTAAATTTCGCATTGAGATTGTCATTCCATTTATTGTAATTGCAGTGGATTTTAGGATTATTATTTTTTTTGTGAAACGGATATCAATAAAGTCACTTATTTTTATTAAACAGATAAAATAAAATTCTATAAGTTGTAAATTATTAAGAATTTATATTTAATAATTACAATTTTATACAATGTATAGAACAAATATTGTCAATAAAATTAATTAAAAATAATATTAAATATATTAATTTGTAATTTGTTTTTACCTTTCATTTATAAAATAACGTAGTACAATAGGTAAGGGGTGAGTAAGAAGTGAATTCCCGAAAAAAAAACCGCTTCCAAAAATATCACAGCTAAATTACTAATATATTTACATCAAAGATAGAGAATGTTGACGATAATACAATAATAATAACAATACGCATATTTAACGTAAGAGGATAGAATTCATAAAAAAGGGGGATCTCAAAAAGGGCTAAATACGTAGCAAGATACACAAGTGGAAGAGAGATAGATTCGTTTACAAAACTAGTTTATATTCAAGTCGTGAACACATTCGTTAAGAACGCAGTCCCATTCCATTAATCATGATGTTCGCTAGAGCATTACGTCTCTTCCTCCACGCACCCATTCCTTGGGCATAGTACTGCAGATGTCGATACCATATCTTGGTTTGGTCCTCGTCGTCCGCCTATGAAAGTAAAAACAAAGATTGGTTATAAGAAAAATGAACGTTACACTGCGATATCTTGTTTAGCGTCGATGGCCAAAACGGCCGATAAAGACATAAAAAAGAAATCAAATGAGAGGTTGGTAATCCCCAAGGATGGGCGCAAACGTATCAAGCCATTATGTTGGAAAAATAAAGCCATGAATTTCAATATCTAAATCGGAACGGTCTAGTGTCTCTGCGGCTATAAACAACTTTAAATCTTGCGATATTTCTTTTGCGGTCGTTTCTTTTGGATACATTTTGCAAACAACAACTTATCATTCCTATTTTTAGCACCCCAGGAAGATCCGCTTAGTTGTTGTCCATAAAATTCTCGGAAACTTTATGATGTACATGTAGGATGGTAACTATCAATAATATTGTAATTTCAGGTACGGGAAGAATTAAGTACGGACGCCAAAAATCGTAAAATCAAAAGCGTTGGAGATTAAAATGATATATTTAGAATTGGATAAAGCTAGTCTGTGTGATATACACGCTGTGATTTCCTAAACGGATCCGTTTCAAAAGTACGCAGAACTTGAATGAAATGCAATTTTTTTTTTCGAAATCTATCGTTATTTGTGTAGGCTTCAACACTTACTGCAAGCATCTACTATGAATGCTGAGTTAAGCTCGCATATTTTAGTGATTTACTAGTTGCAATCAGCCAAACATTGACATTGTATTTTGTTTTGGGTTGTCTGCCTAAGATGTATAAAACTAACATTATTTGATATTTTCTTTCGGTTGGCCATTTTACCAATGTATCTCAGCGAATTTTCCTGGAAATATGTCCGTCATTTTAAAAGACTACATCTCCTCATAACGATCAGAAGAAAACAGAGCAAAAAAAAGGAAGAGCAAACAACCAGCAGTATACGATGCTAACAATTTCCCCTAATTCGCGAACAATTTCGTTCCATCATTAGAAAATACCAAACGCTAATCCAGCATAACAACTCGTATATGTCAAACGACCATCAGTGTGTGTATGCATTTGCCATGGTTAAAAAAAAAACACCATTACAGAAACTATTTGCGCGCAATTATAAAGCGTATCAGTATGTCGTGACCGTTTCGTACCCTCAAGGGTTTGTACGAGCACTTACAAACTAAACGTACAGTCCTTCGTACAAGTGTTTGTACAAGTTCAGCGCAAAATTGAATATATTCGAAAAATATTTTTGTTTTTTGGCAACTTTGTTGTTCTTCACAAAACATAAATTATTTTCTGTAATAAATTAAGAAGCTGGTGGAAGGAACGGAAGCATATGTTTCAAACAAAACAGAGCAAAACTACAAAATATATAAGGAATATAGAAAAAGAAAAGGTGAAAGAGAATATTAAACAAGCCAATCATGGGAAGATTTTGGCAAGAAAATAGAAAAAAACAGCAGAGTAAATAAGAAATTTTATCGAGTAGCGAAAAACCTCAAAAACGAAAAGAAATACACAATCAGAAAAATCAAAGATAAGGAGAAAGTACTGACAAATAGAAAGGAGATCATGGACCGCTCGCAAGAGCATTTTCATTAACATAAGACAGGAACCCAGAAACTAAGCGCAGTCAATAGATGTACATGACAAGAACGACACCATCCAAGAAGACGAAATAGTGAGAGCAGTAGGAAGGTTTGAAGAAAGGGAAGGCCAGCTGGACATGACCAAATTACTCCGGAAATGATAATAAACCTAGGAACAGAAGGATTAAAGGCATCAATAAAATGTGGAATAATGCAGAAATACCCGAAGACTAGAAAGTTGACATCATTGCTCCGGAATATAGAAAAAGCGGCACTAAAAGTTGTTGTAACTACAGCGGCATAACCTTGATGAGTATAGTAGCTAAATCGTACAAAAGGGCACTAAAGGACTGTAGAAGAAACGCACATTAAGAGAGATGACAGAGAAATCATCGAGCAGAGGCATTTCTGAGCTTGCATAAAGCTTCTGATAGAATACCAAGGAAGATAGTATGGAAAAGTACTGAGCCCAATTTGGTTTATAATAATAATAATAGACGATGTCTTAAAAGAACTTAAACGAAAAGTTCATAAAAGCAATATAGGTTACAGAACATTAAGCTAGCAGAGTGCGCTTGTGTTGTACAGAGAGTGAGTCTCACGTGAGAGAAAATTTCAAATTGAGCAAAAGAAATATGAAGATAGATGCAAGCAAAACAATAGTGATTGGAGAAGGGAAAGATAAAAACAAGTATAAAATTGACTAACTTCTCCATGGGTCTTTCTGCTCCCCTGGTCTCTCCTCTCCCGCTAAAAACAAGCCACTCCTGCCCTTCGAGATTCTTTGAAGTACCTGGGAGTAATAATTTAAAGCAACGGAACAATGGAGGAAGCAATAAACGAAGGAATAAACAACGCACAAATACTGTACCCTGCTCTCAATAAGATATTAGCAACAAAGAAATAAATAACGGCACAAAAACAACGATGTTTCGGCCTGAACTAACTTATGGGAGCGAAAGCTGCGTAGTGAATAACTGTTTAAAAAGTAGACTTCAGGCGATGGAGATGAAATATTGAAAAAAACTAATAATAATAAATAATAAAAAAACGAAAAAATTAGAGAAATATAGAGCCTCTAACAAAGACGATCGAGAAGCAGCAGCTGAAATAATTTGATCATTTAATAAGAATAGAACAAGAAAGACCCGTGAAAGCTATATGGGAGGCAAGACCGACGACGAGAAGAACAAAAAGGAGACCCAAGGAAACGTGTAATAGTGCAATAAAGGGTATACAGAGAAAAAGACACATGGAGCAGAATGAAGCAAGCAAATTGGCAAAAGACAGAAAAGAGCGGGGAAAAATAGTGCATCAAGTTACCTTTACCCACGTGATTTTTGTGTTGAAGACCTGTTCAATAGAAATTAAGTTGCAAGGAGATCTCCTCGGAAAAAAGTAGTTGCCGAAATTCCAAAAATCTCTTAAGACACTTGTAGAAAGGAGATTAACAGTTTATTGGAAGACTGGATTAGACAAGAATTTATTGGATAAATTCTTGTCTAATCCAGAGAAGCAAGCAAATAATTTAAATCGTTTCGACTGGTTTGTTTTAATAATAATTTAGCCAATTCAGTTGACCGATATGTTGATGCATGTCCAAGAATTGATCAAGGGTTGGGTTGGAGAACAACATCCGGTTTATGCCGCTGCTCTCTAAACGGCAGTCTTGTGTTTCTTGGGACTAGAGCAATAGAGAGCGAAATGTCTCGATTGTCGTCTCGGAATGTTGTAGCATTAACAGTGATACAGGGTGGAATTAACATACTGTTGATGACGGCGGGTGGGCAGAAACATGTCTTTCCTTGCGTTGAATACGGAAGCTATTTTAGCATTATTTTTATGATTATTGTTTGTAAGCATTTTCTGATGTTTTAAGAAACTTGTTTACTATCACTAGGTATCACCGATGAACTTGGTTAAGAGTCTGCAATAAATCTGCCAGCAGAGTGGAAGTCCGTTTTTTTCCTACGATACTAGTTTTGATAACAGATTTTAATGTAAAGCTTTCGTTTGTATTGACCACTTTTCATCAAAAAAAAAAACAATTTAAAAGATCCTAGAATTTTATGCTGAATATTTTCCTGTATGCACAAACATTTTTGGGGGTAACTGTATATTCACGTTCGCGTACCTACATATATATCTCGCGGGAAAAAGCGGTAATGATCTGTTGGCGAGTGGAAATACTTAAGTTCGCGAGCAACCGAGGACGGTATGTATCGTAATTACACGAACCTTAAATATAAACGTATCCTTTCCTAGAAGTTCTTGCACTTCGAAGTAGCTCTGCCAAGCAGGGTCGGCCGCTATCACGCAGCGATCGAGGTAGAGCGGTTCACGCAGCAGGGAATATCGGCCGTTCTTGTCGCGGACCAGCAACAACGCCGCCTCGCGGACTCCCGAATGCCGTGAGAAAATCAGGCCTTCGTCGGCCGGTTCTGGACGATTCGTAGAATTCGACACCTAAAAAAAGAGATCCGAGCAATTATCGATCGATCAATATTTGTCAGAAAAGGAAAAGAAACATGATGATTATAGCTTCTTTGTAACTACAGTAAGTTGTTGTATTAAAGCGATGAAGGAAGAACATTGTATACAAAACAAATGTAGGGCGCCTTTTCAAATCTAGAAAAAAATAAAAAATTTGTTAGGTAAGCGCGCGTTTTTTTAAGATAAGATTATTTACATATTTACGTTTCTCAGCTTGTTTTCGTCGTGTTTGCTCCTTATCATTCCTAGATATTTAATGGAAAAGAATTATTCGTTAATTCCTTAAAATGGTTAGATTGAACAAACCTTTGGGAGCTTTTACTGCAAGGGGCAGTTACAGAAATGACAAGAGATTTCTTGACGTTGAAAACAAAATTATCTAACACGTGAGGTTTTGAAGCAACTTTAAGTTAAATAGTCAGAAAACGGCCATTTTGGCCAAATTTAGGCCTGTGTAATCGATGTGTTTTGTGAGAAATCTCTAAAGCAACAATAAGAAGAACCATTCGACAATACACCAATCAAATGTATTTGTTAAATTTATTTTGCACAAGAGCTACAGACAAGAGCGTTGTCTCCTGTATTGGCATATTGATGTAGTTAGAAACGGCGTATCTTGGAGGTGTAAAGCCGTTTCTGTAACTAAACAAAGTCAAAAAATTCCAACTTCTTTATCTTAAATATTTTAATTAATATCTTAATAAGCCTTTGATAGATAAATTCAATTATATACGGGGTGATAAAGCTACACGTCCGTAAACCTTTTGTTTTCAAAATATTAGGATTAGGAATTTTACGTTTCCTTTTTAGAAAATTTAGTTCTTTTCAATATCTCATAGTAATCCCACACATCATATGGGTGTCCACATGAGGTTTATAAATAACAACATAACATAACAAAATAAGCAATGATTAAATTTAAAAAAGACAAGGTTCATCGCTTTGAAGCCATTAATTTCAAATTAATGGCTTTGTTGTTGGATACACTTCTCCAATCTTTGTATCAATCCTTGACATCTTTGATGTATGGATTAGTACGGAATCTATCAACAGACTTTGGCATACACTTCATTTCCATAAACCTCCAAAATTAAAAATCGAGAGCGTTAAAGTCGGGACTATGATATGGATTCCTTATCACTAATCCACCTATTTCCGAATGGCCTTTGCAAAAATTTCCTTGTTCTTCGAGAAAAGTGAGCTGGCGCGGCATCAGGCATGTGATACATTCTTCGAATAATTCGTCTGTTAATCGATTGGGCAATCGAAGTGAACCATTTAAGTAATTGTTGATTATATCTGCCCACAGATCAATAGAAAATCCATACTGGTGATTCGGTATTACGATTTGATGAGGGTTTTCACCTCTCCAACAGTGCATATTATGTAAGTTCAAAACACCATCGCGACTGAAACGTGAACATGATTAATACTCGCAATATTGTGGACGGATTAAATAATCCCGTTCTAAATAGGAGAAGGCCTTGTTTAGCTGATTAAGATACGGTTAAGATTCCAAATAGATGAACTTATTTTTCTGGTGCTTATTCTTGGATTATTTTCTACTACTTGCAAAACAGCCTCTCTGTTTACAACAGCATGGCGAGTTCTGGTAATCCCACTATTGCTTTTTCTAAGCAGCTATCTTCTTCCAAACGCCTATGCACGCCAATAAATCTTTTAACATTAGGAACATGTCCTAATGCTTTGGAAGTTCGGAAGGAATCCACAGTTGAAATGTCTTTCGGGTGTTGTCGCGTACTTGATGTTTGACTTATTGTTAGTAAGTTAAACACCAAGTACGCGACAACACCCGAAAGACATTTCTACTTCGGAAAAATTTGATCGAGCTTAGCCATAACGCATAATCATGTCCCTGTATTCTTTAAAAGTGTAGAAAATGAAAAGCAATTCTAAAAAAAGGCAACCAACAAAATGACCATGGCCATAATTTCACAGCCAATTACAGGTCTTTGTCTTGAAAACAAAAGGTTTACGGACGTTGATGTATAAGACCTTTCTTTTATTATTTAATGGTCCTGTATTGTGTGTGGTAGTATGCATTGTAGTTTTTTCAATGTCACCCGCCAGAGTCAAGAATACACTTAAAATAAGAATCTGCTGAAAATTGAACAAATAACACTTTACGAGATGTTCAAAATGGTATTGTTTGTTAAGCAATGGCGCAGCCTGTCCCTAAATTCTCGTAAAATATCTCCTGAAAAAATATCATTGCTGGTCAATCTCCTTTTCCATAATCAATTGAGAGTTCCATATTTAATTGAGACAAGATACAATGGCAACATCACAACCTTTGATATTTTCCCTTTAGAATAAAAAAGCTTATGCTTTCAAAAAAAAATTATTAACCTTAAAATTTTAAACGTACGCACCTTTCCATTCGTTACCAGCAGCGCATTTACGGGAGTCAACTTAATAGTCCTTCCTTTCCTCCAATTATTATCAGTTGGCTGCGTGAAAAGTAATTTTCCTTCCAATGCGAACCTCGCCTCATCATGGTTCCATTCCAGCACATCCACGGCTATCTTTCGCAACTTAATATTAACCAGATCCATCTCGGAGCTGGACCGTCTTCCGTTATTGCTGCTAATTCTCCTCCACAGTTTGCTCGGCACATCTTTAGTCTCCGAATTCATATGATTTAGATGCAATTCAATCTTATGCTGGGATTCTCTCAGTTGCTCCCTGGTCTCGTGATGATGCGGGGTAACTTTGTAGAGACGAGCTAGGAGCAAAGGGTATTTAGTCACGCGCTGAACGGGAACCATGAGGAAAGAATTGAGGTTCATCCTCCTCAGGACCGTGTTTTCCATTTGGGAGACGCGGAGGAATATTCTAAGGAGCTCCTTTTCTTTTTCTAAACTCGCTAGAAGTAAACTAGCAGCTCCTTGTCGAATACAATAAGTTTCAAACGCGTGAAGCATTGGTGCGGCTTCAAGGATTAATTTTCCTATATTGACTGTTAATAGGTCTTCGTCTCCTTGCTCAGTGGCTATTTCCACGGCATCCCTTAAGCGTTCAGCTAGAGCCTGACTATTTTCCAACAATTCTTCGACGTTTAAAAAGATCGCTGATAATTGTTCAGACGTTAGTAGACCAGCTACTAACATCGGTTGATAGAATTCCTCTAAGACAATCTGCAAATCTCTGCTGTATTTCTCCTCGGTCTCCACTATTTCTGTAATAATTTCCTTCCTTTCAGTCCTCCTCTTCAAACATTTTCTGCATATCAATGGTTCATTTTCTCCCAGCAAATCGACAGTTCCGTCACAGTCTTCGCATATCAAAGTTTGTTCTTGTTTCGTCCTGTATTTGCTAAGGGAGCTCTTGCTGGTTTCCGAACCTACGCCGGAATCGTTTCTTTCGACCTCTATGGATCTTTGTACTTTATCATCTAGGAGGGCGTTGGAAAGGACCAATGAACTTTCTTCGCTAGAATCGCTAACCGTACTCATATGCGAGACTCGGTTGTACGATTCTGAACTCTCTTTGACATCGTCTTCGGCCACTATGCCACTATTGTTGAAATTGTAGGTATAGCTGTCTTCTGGAACAATGCCGCGTTCTTTTGCGTCCACGAGGTAACTGAGAATATCGTATTTGGAGGCTCCTTCGAATATGGATCTGGAAAAATGGGGAAGATGTTAATGAAATTTCAGCAATTGCGAGTAAAAAATTGTTGGAATGCAAGCATGCATCTATGAGAAGAGGCCACATCTACTTTGACAGATCCACCAACATACTTTTCAAAGCATTTAATTCGTCACCCACAATTTGATTATAAAAGAACAGTCCAGAAGATATTTCCAAATACCTTTAGAACATTATATCGAGTTATCTAGAAGATAGAAAGATCTATATTGACCGAAAACAGGTGGTAGACGATGGCGTGAAAGCCTCGCAGACCTAAGTCCTGGGACCAACTCTATGGAATACGATGAAATTTTGGAACGTAGATGCGAAGTAATTGGGTTTGTTGGCGACCTAGCACTAATTATCGGAGCGAGACATGAAACGGCTCTTACAGCCAACACAAACAAGAGTTTCAACTACATCAGCATCTGCATGAAAGGTCATAATTTTACACTCCCGCCAGAAAAGACGAGCCGTCCTGCTATAACTGCGACCAATCGTGAAGAAAATAAATTAACAAACCTTATCAGAATAATGCCAAATATACGGACCCCTAATAGCAGCAAGACCTGCTCTATGGAGTAATGCATTGAGAGTACAGAAGTACAAGAAGCTGCTGATAAAGACGTGTCAGCAAGTACCCTGCAAGCGATTACAGGAATATCCCTGTGAAGCAGAGACTAAAGTGGCCCAAATGATGATGAAAATAATAAAGAATGGATATGAAACGCTTTGGAAAGGACAATGTGAATATCTGCATGTATTGTACCGCCATAGGCGCTGTTGAACATTCCATCTCCGTCTGAAGCAAACGGAGAAATTATGGAGACCCAGTGCACCAAATGCTTAGCCTTCTGGCGCCAAAGAGAGTCGTGATCTAAGAAAATCTTGTCCACAATTTGATACGAAATATCACGTGAGGTAAATAAAAAGAGGAACTAGAAAGACAGAAAGGGCAAAGTCAATACGCAATAAAGGCAGCTGTGGTACCTCGGTGGGTTAAGAACCACTTAGACGGCCACAAGCAGTGAACACCAAAACCAGTAGCAAATTCAAGCCAGAATTTAGGCTGTGGAACTACACCGGCCACGTCCGTGGAAAAAAAAACAATTTCTTAGATACTCACAAAAATAACTATTTTTTTAATATTGTAAATGCTTCTTTTTAACATTTAGTAGTGCTTTGAAGAAAGTCCCATGCAATTACGATGAAACGTAATCCTGGAGCAAAATTTACGTCAGCGGGTAGGTCGCCCACTTGTCCATATCTTGTCGAATCGTTTTCACGAGAGAATTTTAAAATTTCACGTTATACCTGTATGCACCTGTAGCAACAGGTATATTACATTTGGATTTGTGAAAGTATGCAGTACGTGAAATCACTTAAGCTACTTAATAAGAGTTCTTTTATGTAACAATCAAACGATAAGACGTTCGCATTTTTACCGCGCTCGAGATCGTTGAACCAGATCTCGATCTATGGCAAATTCATCGGCAAGCGTACCCGAGTAGCACAATGAACATTGTACAATCGCCATTAACTACCTTCGATGTTGTCGATAATTGAAAGTTAATTCTAGTTTCGAAGCCGTTGCGATTGCGAAAACGTCCGAAATTTAGTATTTAATAATGGTATTTGCGGTGTTGCGTTGTAGTATATAATTGTCTCCTAGTCAATCCGATCGAGCTAAAAGTTCCTATCTAGTTTTTTAATGACATCGCATACCTATGTAAATAATTATAAAAGAACATGGTACATGTTGCGGTTTTTTGTCTGTATCACAACAAGAAGAAATAAACAATGATGCTTCGATATCTTCCAAGGTTATTGTTATTTTTCTAACCCACAGATTTTGTTTGATAATTGAAAAAAAAGAAACAACTAGTGTCTACAAGATATTCTTACCTTGTAGTATATTCTTTATCCAATTGGAGATCGTCTAACAACATTGACGGTGGTGGATTCGATGGTAGGGGTGGAGGTATTTCAATCTCTTCGTAAATGGGATCAACATTCTGTTTGATGCTTTCGTAGTGGTGATCATCGTTTTCAGCGACTTCAACCGCAGACTCAGCCAACAATTCATAGAATTTCGACCTCGTGCTCAATTCCTCCTCAGTAACCGAGCTTCGGTTACTGTTATCAGTGTAACAATCAGAACCCGCATCCATAATTTCGTATTGATTCGTCGAACTGTGTTCGGAACTCAGATCACGATCATCGTCCATATTAGCGTTGTCGTGATTCCTCAATTTTAGGAAGGATTCTTCGATCAACTGCGAGACGTTGTTGGGAGGTAAATGGTCCATTGGAGACGTACCGTTTAGAAGAGAATCGTTCAGGAAGCTAGCCACCAGATCGTCGGATTCGATTGTTTTTCTAGAGCATGGTCTCCTTGACATATCTGACTTTCCACAGACGTGAGGGACTAGATTTCTTTTGACAGCTTCTACGGGATTGCATAGAATCTGCTTAAGCATCTCCGTAGAACGTAGTTCCATGTGAGAATCTTCTGGTACACCATTTGTGGTTGGTTTTTGTTGATCTTTCTCAAATTTGTCTTCATTTTCCTTCGGACAATTACCTTTAGAATCTTTATCTGGTTGGTGCTCTTCATACTCCTTCACAATTTCGTATTTCCCATTTATTTTTTCATTTTCCTCCACCACGCTGTTATTTCTCTGAATATTCGAAGTATCGACGAAGTTTCCAGTGATATAAATGGAGCTACTCTTTCTATCGGATGTCTGGACCGTTATTCCGGTATCTTTGACAATTACTGAGGATTGATAAATGGAAACGTCATCTTTAACGTTGACCGTGCAGTAGCAATCATCTCCATTAATCAATATTGAAGTTTTTCCCAGATTATTGTCGGATACCGTTACGGAATTAGGGGTGGTTTCAGGAAATTCATTGCGAATCTTCAATTTATGCACGGGTTGAGCTGAAGGCAACGAAATTTTGACTATTGTCTTATTGATAGTTTCATCGACAACTACAGGAGAGACTACGGTTACTGGATTGTTAGTTTTCATACTAATTGTTAGGGATTGGCGATTGTTACTCCGTTTTCTAGGAGGCGCAGCTGGAGGATCGATATTTACAAAATCTTTACGTTCGTTAGAGTCTGAATATTCAGAATTGGCACTCGTTGATATGTAATTTGTTGGATTCGATTGCATCTGAAGCAAAGTATCAATCTTTTTAATAGACAATACCTCATTAATAAAGTCACGTTTAGAATTTTCAAAATGATTTGAAGGAACATTATTCTCCAGTGGTTTCTTTGGTATAACTGTATTTGTTTCCGTAATCGACTTTTGTGGCTCATTTATTAGCGTTGGATCCGTGATTATGGTCAAGATTTTTTCGTTGTCAATCTCCAAAATTTTTTCGTTTTTGCTTTTCCGTGTACCTTGAGAAGCCACTGATGCGATTTCCAACACATTACCAGTTTTTCTAGTCCTTTTAGCGCTTATTTGCTTGTCATCGCCCGGTAAATTTTTAACATCTGATATATTTGTAATTATATTATGAGATCGTTGTGTAGTATCCTTATCAGGAATATTAAAAGTAAAAGCTTCTTTCTCTAGCTTAGCAGCGGACTTGGTTTCCTTAACTTCCTTGACCTTCTTCTCTTTCGCAGACTTCGTATTATTCAATGGCGGTAATATATTAGGCGCGTGCTCAATTTTCTTAGCATCAATATGGTTCCTCTCAACATTTTTACTATCTTGGGCTATGACCAAACATTCTGGGGACGCCAACGGTGCTAATTTTGGCACATCTGGTAATTTTAGTTGTGCATCGCCGGTCTCACTTGTTGGTTTAGTCTGGTGATTCAGAAACATCGGCGGTTGAGGGGGCGGTCCTCTAGGCCTGATCTTTTCAAAGTTTCTCAATTTATTCGGATCCACCCCATCCAATTTTTCTAGCTCCTTCTTTGAGAACATCTCCCTTGTATCGTTTCTGGCAGATTTTAAGCGCAAGGCCATGGTGTCGTGGAAGAGGACCCTGGCCGCTTCTTGACTCATACGTTCGCTTTTCGTCCGCCGAAGTTTGCATGAGTTCGAGGTTGTTGATGGAGAATCTGGAAAAAGTATTAATTGCATTGCATGAAATAGAATAGAATCTGAACGTTTTCTTCAGAAGTTACTCGATAATGGTACGGCTTTTAAATACTGCAAGTGGTAGGTTTGGAATTTATGGAAATGTTGTGTAGATGAAGGAATAAGGATAATAAGGGAGTGCTCATTTTTGCATCCTAAAATCAAGAACTGATAATAATGGCTGGCAAAGAAGAAAGGATCCACAGATGTTGAATTTCAGTAATTTATGCTACAATTCAAAGAGAATTTAGAGAGGAATTGCTGCAAATATTCACCGCCATATTACGTGAAGTTTGATATAAATTGAGTTGCTATGTTTTTGAAATTTAATTTCTAGTTACAAAACGCCATCATCTGGTAAAAATAGAAAGCGCGAGTTTCAGGATTCAACGATCCAGCATTTTAAATTTTTATAGTAAACTTGCTGTTTCTCGAAGAATTGTTGCGTAATAATGTTATCTAGTCTTTAAGTACTAAGAATAAAAGAAAAATACTAAAATTGTTGATGACGTTAGTAATACCGGCGTAAGCCAAGGTTAATGTCATCACATGTCTGAGTATTTCTTCTAAAAAGAAGATGAATTTTTGTTCCATACCTTATTATCAATCATAATATACAACTTCTGATTTTACATCGAGTTACCAACGCTTTTAGTTACCAATAGTTGTTCTATGTTAAGCAGCACTTGTATTAATTTTAAACCGCTATCACGAGCGAGTAAATAAAATTATGTATTTTTTTATTGCAAAATGTCAAGGTTACAGAAAGGTAATTTACAAATGTTAAGTATTAAAACATTTAACAATGTTAAAAGTGGAATATGTAATATTTAAGCACATATGCATGTACATACACGAATTCTTGTTCTTTTGTAAAACATGCAGCGAAGGTAGCACCAATTATCTTTGGATTTTCATTCAAACAAAGAGTTTCTTGTGTGGAAACGTATGCTGGCAGAGAAAACGTAAATTTGCATGTATTTCCATTAATTACGTGCTAGTTGCTAATTAATTATTGATACTTTATGTGGGTTGTTGTAATGAATAAATTAACAAAGAATTTTTGCTAATATTTGAACTTTTGTTTTTACATCTAAGGCTACTGTTACAATTTGCAAAAGGTGCGTGAAGGAAATGTGCCTTATGTGCTGATTTTAAATCATTCTTTACAAATTTAATTGAATACTTCATTGCCATTGTTTTCTAATTAATTTGAGCAAATATTTGAATACTGTATTTTGTAGTACGACCTTAGTCTAAAATATTTTTATTGTTTTCGTTTTTATTATATAAACCTCGTATCAATTGACGGACAATTGCTGCTTAGTTACCCGTAAAAAAAAACATTTATGACAAAGACCTACCAGCGATAAATTTTGCAATCACCTATTGTCTACAATAAAAAAGTTATTACTTTTAATTTACTTGAAGATATACTTTTTTTTAAGTAAACCGCATTTTTTCGTAATTACCTATTATAACAAACAACAATTGTTTCATAATGATGTACTTTTTGTCCTTGACTTCAGATACACTTCAATTTACGTAATGTTAATTAGCTTTACTTCTTTTTTATAAAAAAAAAATATAATTTTGTGATATTGCTAAAAAATGCAAAAAAACAGAATTGTTGATGTTATGTTGGATGATCCAAATTTAATCTGCATGTATTAATGGTGCTTTAAAATCATTAGCTATTATGAAGATGACCTGTTTGAGAAGAAAGGCATACGTATTTTTATGTGAACATTCAATCTATAAAAGCAATGAGGTACAAGCACATCCATTTAAGTCTTTTAGACAAAAATATTCCTAGAAAAATTGTAGCTAAAGAGTCAAGCACATTGATTCTTTATCAAATGCTTCGAATTGTGAAGGATCACTTATGATTGGATAGATTAATTTAAAGGCTGGATTTAAAAACGATCTCCACGAAAGAAGTAAGAGGGTAGCCTGAAAAATTTCAAGTATGACGTTACTCAGCAAAAATATTCTGGTGCATCCGTTGAAGGATATTTTTGAAAATTTTAGCAAAGTTAGATGCCTTGTTATTGTTTAATGTTGTCTTTGGTGGCGGTCGATGTGAGCGTTTCTATAAAAATGGCATTTGTCGTGGACGCTGTTTAAGAGGACTCTGCCGCAGTGAAATTTTGGTTTAGGAAGAGAGAAGAAATTCATCAAATAACGCTAGACGACCGTCAACTTAAGGTTAGGGAGATAATGAAGGCTATGTAATTCCAACTGCCCGTTGGGTGTTGCCTTTGCTTACTGAGAACCAAAAAACCATTCGAATTAACATTTCCAAAGCAGAACACATCAGAAAATGCGTAGAAACAATAACCAAAAAATATAATGTTAAGATAGCTTAGCTTCCTCATGGTATTGATGGAATAATTCACGGCAAACGCAACAAAAGGAGGGAAAAAAAAAAACTCTAACACACGGACATGTTTCTGCCTACCCGGCGTTATCAGCGTGGTTTCGAGAGTAATTTTTTTCTCTACCTTCTATTGCTGTTGCCTCAGAGTTAATGCCACACGGAATATTCACATGTGCGATTTCCCAAAGCGCTACCAGCGTCACCATCTCGTGTATAGCAGTCAGAGAACTGCTCGAGGGATGGTTTGGGAAACAGTACCCGGTTTATGTCGCTGCTTCCTGAACGGCAGGCATACGTTTCTTTGGCACTAAAGGGCGCCAAGAAATGTCGAGTTTGTCGTTTTGAAAGTTGCGGCATTGACTGTGAGGCAACAGCGATAGAAGGTAGAGATAAAAAATTACTCTCGAAACCACGCTGATGACGCCGGGTAGGCAGAAACATGTCCGTGTGTTAGTGTAATTTTTTTTTTCTCTCCTTTTGTTGCGTTTGCCGTGAATCCATCAATACCAGGAGGAAGCTAAGCTATCTTAGCATTATATTTTTTGGTTATTTCCAAAGCAGTTTAAGTGAAATAAGTTTTGGCGTCAATTAGTAATTGTAGACTGCGATGGGTGAATCGGCTCAGAAGAAGGCGAAAGACTGTTCCAGTGGCCGGGAAAATTATGTCGACTGTTGTTTGGAATAGTGGACTATCTTAAATGAGGAAAAATAATAACATCGAATAAAATGATTGCAGGAAGATGGCCAATTTTGAAGAAAAAGCAATTGAAAGCCATGGCAAAAATTTATAAATCAAAGTTCGACTGCTGTATTCACCAAATCTCGCCCCTAGTAACTTCCCTTTGTTTCCTAGGGTCCAAGTTTCGCCAATGTACCAACTACTATTTGGATAGTCTGAAAAGGTAAAAAGTATATAGACTTACAAGGAGACCATGTTGACGAATAGAACGGAATTTGGCAAAAGAAAATACTTGTTTCTGTGTTAGGCTGAAAATTAAACAATTTACATTTATCACTTAGCCTATATTGGTATAACTGAATTAAACTGATTTTTTAGCTTCTCGAACATAAATATACAAACAACACAAAAGTATCGGCAACCGAATGGCTACCGGTTGAGAATGTGGATCATTCGTATCCTCGAACTTGTGGTAATGGAACCAAATGTAGGGATTTCTTTCGAATTTAGAAGGAATATTCTTGCATTACATGATTAAGTCAAGTTTGGTTATTCAAACGAACGCGGGGGTTATTCAAACGAACGGGTATCGAACTCCTTTGAGTCCGTTACCCGGTCGTTACCATAGAGCAGACGCATTAAATGTTAAAGAAAAATGTTGGTATTTGTTAATGACTTTCAAGCTTACTGAAACTTTCTTCTGCGGTAAGAGAGTCCAATTGGGACATGGAAAATTGGAGAATTATAAATAATAATCAATTTTAACGTTTTAAATTTGCGCTAAAATATAGGAGACCCTAAAGTAGAGTACATTGTGCAACATTCTCCGCATCTTATCAAAATTAAAAAACGTTAATGCGATGAATCGAAACATCCTTTTTGCAATTTTTTGTGATTTTCTACCATTCACGCCTAATACTTCTTTACCTACATTTATTAGAAAGAATCTGGTATTTATTTCCATTACTTTTAAAAATACCTTTTTCTTTAGAAGATTCGCTTTCTTTACTAGCCGACCCATCTTGGTCGCTATGTTTTACCGTCGATATCGTTACTATTTTTTCCTCCTCGTTATCGATATCATCCTCCACCTCTTCTGCGTGATGTTCGATGATCTCTCGAGGTTCGTCGAAGACGTCGTCCGTTTCATAATCGTTCGGTTCCTTGTTCTCGCGCGAAACAAGTTCGTTTTCTACTAAAAACTGCACTTTTTTCCTGGGCGTACTATTCGCGGGAAGCGGCAAGTAAAAGTGTGACCCACTTTTACGCGCGGGCGAGGGGCTGCGCTCCACGGGGCCACCTCTTAAATCCGTGTCATTGAAAGTTGTCGTGGGCTTCTTCAATATCGACTTGAACCGGTTGCTATTGGCGCTGTTGTTGTTACTGTTGCACTCAGATTCCTTTTCGTTGGGATTAGGCTTGTCGTTGGTCGTGGATACCGCGATTTTCGTTCTTGAGAATAGTTGCTGGTGTTGGTAAGAGTGACCGCCGCTTTTGCTATATTTTTGATTCGATTGCTGTCGCGCCTGTACATCTTCATAGTCGGTATCTTGGATTTTAGGTCTTACTCTAATCCTCTGCCCGTTTACGAAAGTAATACTAGCATCTTGAGGATCAACTTCGGTGCTCATCAATTCGTAAGGGTTCACATTGCATTCCAATATGGATTTGCGCCCTACCGTTGAATATTTAACAGGATTTTGATTAGAATTAGATTTACTCCTCATCGACGAGCTGAGGCTCCTATTTTCGTTGACGACCCTATTCTTATTGGGTGATACGGATCTAGCCCGATATTGACTAACATTCTCGGAAACGACCAAGCGCGACCGCCTCATCAAATCGTAAGGATCTCCGACCGGGTTCAGTATTGACGGTCTCGATTTGGAGGACACCTTGACGGTGCCGGCCCGCACGCATGGCGGCTGCGCCGGTGTTGTCGGATAGCAACGAACCGTGCCGAATTTGGAAGATTCCAAGCCGTTCAACGGGATTCTCGTGCCTTTGCATTTCTTACAAATCGTTTGGCCTTTCTTCGAGGACCTCTTCGTACCATTCAGATAATCGGTGCAGGAACAGAGGACTAGAGCGGGGGTGAATAGTAGCCCGCTTGGCGCTCTGACGCTGCCGTACAGCCAAGGTTCGGCGTAACGCATGGAACGCGACAAAGAACTTTCGCTTTCTTCTACTTTTGGCCAAGATTGACTAGAGGATGGACTCTGAAATCAAGGGAAATTATATTAATTAAAGAATACTTAAAACAGGACCTACATTTATAATTATTACATATCACGTGAATTGTTCAATAGATATCCTAAAGCAGGAGACATAGTTAGGCTTTGATAATGAAATCGTCAGTACGGATAAATGATGATGTATTCACTCATTTTCTATTATTTTTTTTAAGATAATGCGACGCAGTACTGTAAGAACCCTAAGTTTTCGAGGAAATGGCTTGCCCAATATGCGATAGTAAGGACACGTGGCATAATGGATTTTCCCGGATTTTTCTTACTATTTGGCACATTTCTATAAATTGTAAAGCAGAATGGCAAATCCTTAGTCTTTCTCAGATAAGTTTATTACGTATCAAGAGAACATATTCTTTCAGGAACTTAATTAGGTTACTTTGGTGAGCAATAAAATTGCTCGAATGTTTCCATGAAAATTAGGCTATAACGATGGCACAGCTTTCTACAAGTGTGTGAATTTTCAATAATATTAACACTTATTCGCACGGAAAGCAGTTATCAACTAGCTGATGTTCTCACCTGGTGACTAAACAAATCTTTGATGTTCTCCCTTCTCAGATCAAATTCGTTACACCATTCAAGCTCTGTAGTGTGCTCTATAGTCGCAAAGCTTCGAAATAAGCAAGCAGAAGATATTTTTGAGAGACGCGTCACCAATATTTAAACAATCAACCTGATCAACACGTGATTTCCGTCGTCACGACAATAAAACTCCGGCTGGGATTGTTCTATTGAACAATCCTCGTAAGTGTTTTACTTTCATAATGACAATGTTTAAGAAAGAAAATCAAATTGGCTTCCATGAATCAATAATTTCAGATTATATTTATGCAACCCGACCCGTTTGAAACTAAAGCATTTAGCAGTTAGAACTCATGTAAAGTTTCATGAAACATTGAACTGCGAGTCCGAAGCCAAGCTCCTTTCTTTAAATTCTTTCCTAGATTATTCCTCTACTCGATTACTACATTTTTACGCATAAAATTGATCAATTGATTTTATAGACTAAAACCCCATTTATATCTCCGAAGGACACAAATCGAATCACTCTACTAGTAACCAATGATCAATTCCTGCAATTTGCAATTTAAAAGTACGCAATTTAAATTGAATATAACATCGATTTGATAAAACGAATGAACGTAATAGTTCTTTATACTTACCCCGAAGCCATAAGATGAATAATCTGCATCCGGTGGTGTTATTGGGTATCGTCGCATCGCATGGCTAACCACTGTAGCCATGGAAATACAGATGAATCCACATCACTGCAACAAAGAAATAAACGCTGTTGAAAGAAGCCTTAGAAATACGAAAGGAAAATATGAGCGTTTTACGTTCAATAAATTGAGTGAACTTGAGAATTATGCAATTTGTATGTTACATCGGGATGAAGGCTACAAATAAAGTGGGTAGAAAAAATTTGAATGAGGTACATATTTTCACCTGGTGTGGTTCTGGCCCGATGTGATTTTTCACGAAACCGGTCGCATTTATATTTTAAATAAAGAACTTGTGAACTTGTATTAAGACGACCCCACACATAGTCAACCTCGATCGTTTAAAGATTGTTGAAACCCGTTAATGAGGAGCACTTAATTTAGTTTAATTTATTTTTTAAATTTTGAGGACTTAACGTAACATGTTCAATTTGACTATGTGGTACGTTTTCATTTGTCTTTTAAGTTAAACAAATCAAGAATGGTAAAAGAAGATGGTCATTGCCGTCCTTTGAAACGGCGCTTGTTTTCTGACAAAATTTCTCTGAATTGTTTTCTTACTTATTTTACGTAGAACACATAGAACTCGACAAATTATAAAATTTTTATTTTCCTTCGTTTTATAAGATAATCATTTCTTGCTGCTGCCTAACACTAACATGTAGAACACGCGAAGCATTTGCTGTTTATTTTTACATTTTCTCTCATGCTTCCATTCCAAAAGAACCATATTTACATCTCGTACAAGTTAGCGTACGCACATATCACGTTTTATTTGTTTCCGTACACGTATACATAAGCACATATTTATTTCATTAAAATTCATTTGTTATTTTAGCTTACGCACATGCAGGTATTCATTTGTATGGCTAGCGGGTGCGGGATATGAATTATCCATTTTTACCAACTGCAGAACCTACTCTTTACATGCTACTATCGCTTAGGAAAAGCGATAAAGGAAAATTTTTTTAGAAAGCGCCATCGATCAATTAAACACTCGAACAGTCATTTAACGTGCGTGTTTCGCCCGAGGCTGATTTTGAATCGTTCATACCGACATGTAGCAGCGAGCTGGGGTTATGGGAGTTGGTTTTCGAATTTTGATATGGCGTTGCGCAATTTAGCCGGTGTGCGTTACGCGTAAGTTTTTTTTTAGTTTTGTTTTTCGTATACAGGGATGTGATAGATGGTGTTATTCTTAAAATTGAATATTTAACTTTTTTTGTAGCACAACTTTAATGGTCAAAACTTTCAAACGTGTCCAAGATTTTGAACGTGTTGAAGCAAGTTGGATGTTAGCCATTATGTGTTTAGAATTTATCATCAACGGAAACGGTTCTTTTAGCACATGTAACTGAAGATATAAAAATTTGTATTTGTTTAAGTGTCAAGAACACGTCTTTTTGTCTAATTAGAAAGGCACAAAAGTTATTAAATCGAGACTGCTACTAATTCTACGAAATGTAGATAGAAAAAGGTAAACTTGCGGTCTAATTTTGTTTACATTTTCATTAGAGGGAACTGCGCAGAAAGAAAATGGACGTATTTGGACCAGAAAAAAATCCCTATGTTATTCATCAAATTCTTCTTAAAATCTCCTAATTATACGTCTTGGGCCAGCATTGAAAATGGTTGACAAGAATGTTGATCTTGCTTTTAAACACAACAAGGCCAATATTTAGAACCAATTACATAGAACAGTTGTTTCTAAATATGCAGACATTGGACGTTGTAGTCCTCACCAATGACCAGAAGTCCAAATTTTTAAATAGCGAATTCCTTTTTCTTATAGGATAACCTTGAGAGTATTTCAATTGTGAAGGCCAACAGATCAGAACATTTTAAATATGTATATTGGGACCGATTTTACGCATGACTTATTCTGTCCTTGTCCTGACCTATTCTCACATTCTACGAATCTTTTCGCAGATGATACTTCGTTGATTGTTTCAGCAACCGACATACAAACGATTAAGCAAGGAATCATGGACACCTTAGAATGACTTAATGGATGGTTTATGGATGACAACCTATGACTGAATGTTGAAAAACAAAATGAATATAGATTGCTTTTCGAAAGAGAGATATTCTGGACGTGGAATTTTATGTAAAAATCAAGCGATACTGCAGAATTTTTGGCCTTACAATCGACGCGCAAATCAATTTGAAGACGCACGTTGGCGAAGAAATTAATATCTCCATCCGCATTGCGCGTTGTCTTTGCGCAGATTAAATATGGTATATACAGTTCTGGGGTAACTCTTGTGATTCCATTAGAATATTCAGGATTCAAAAATTGTGTTTAAGGAGCGAAATTAAGAGATTCATGGCGGGATTTATTTCAGCAAAAAAAGGATAATGACATCACCGTCTATCTATCTGTACGTGTTTCGTAAAGACCAACTATTGGGACTTCTTTTCGAAGTATAAGTTAGATCACGGACGAGACTATCCAGCATCTGTGATACAAATGTTAAGGGTGTAGAATCATATATCTAATAATTATAGACAATTACCTATACACCGTTTCAAAAGAGGATTAAAGAAGCATTTTCCAAGTGAAGGTTACTACTTTGTAAATAACGTCTTTTTAGAAGACAATTCCTAACATTCGAAGTCGTCGAAGTATTACACACGGACAATTGCAAAATGTAAGAAATGAATTTTAGAAAAGATTGTTTAGCTGGTTGCCGAGGTCACTTTGAGCATTTTAGTATCAACATAAATTGTTCCTACTACCGGCTGCTCGTTACTGCCCTAACTGGAGGGACGTAAATGAACAATGACGTGAATGACTTTTTTTTTCAGTAAGATTTGAAGTTTACATTCTTTTTATTTATTTTTTAATCTTGTCTTCATTGGAACACATCAGAAAATGCCTAGAAACAATAACCAAACCGGTTTATGTCGCTGCTTCCTGAACGGCAGGCATGCGTTTCTTTGGCACTAGAAGCCGCCAAGAAATGGCGAGTTTGTCGTTTTGAAAGTTGTGGTATTAACTGTGAGAAGGTAGAGATATGAAAAATACTCTCGAAACCACGCTAATGACGCCGGGTAGGCAGAAACATGTCCGTGTGTTAGTGTATTTTTTTCTCTCTCCTTTTATGGCGTTTGCTGTGAATTATTCCATCAATACCATAAGGAAGCTAAGCTATCTTAGCATTATTTTTTGGTTCTTGTCTTCATTGTTTAAAAATTAATTTGTCAACTGTCAGCTATCACAGTAAAGTCTTAGTTGCTAAATCTTGATTAAAAATGTTTCTCCAATAGAATATCGAAAAAAGTGTGATTGAAATAGTCTCATATACAGAAACTTATGACCGATTTTTAAAAAGACACTGGATAATTGCATGTAGGGTGTTGCAAAAAAAAACGATAAATATTTCAATGTGTTATATGGGTTGTTCTGCATAAGAAAGTTCGTACAAACATACGTCAATTTTTAATAGTTGCAGACTGCAAACCTAGAAATTCTAATCAATTAAAATTGCCGAAATTAACCCTATATCGAAATCTACGGAGTAGCATCCAAGTAGATGCTCAACAACAATTATGCGAGGGCAGCCTGCTTCCGCTGGTCATTTCGGATATATATTATCGACTACCAGCTCGCAAAGCTGTGCAAACGGCGAAACGCGTCCACAAATGATGGTGCGGACCTTATTAGCGAATAACCACTGATCAATCTTTTGGGAAACATTAGATTTATACAACAACTCAGATGGAGGAGAGGACTTATTGTCCTTCAAGAATTTCTATATTCGAGGAAATTTTTTCCAATAATAGCAGAAGCTCGTTCTACATGAGTTAGATACCTGAAGCAACGGGATATATGCAGCTACCAATGATACCATACCTCAAGTTTGCAGTAAAGCATGCTTAAAAACTTGTTTCTACAATGTCGATACCAGCACGCAATCAAAAATTGACATCCAGAACATATCATATCGCTCGTTTACAGTATTAACAAAAATCACTAAACACACTAATTTTATTGCGAAGTTCAAAGCACAAATTAAAATCTCAACAATCAATTTTCAAACCGAGGTATATCTGCCGAAAAATTGGAACACATAATGTTATGTATTCTACGGTAATTTCTTGAAACATTCACACTCCACTTACGGAATCTAATTCTATGCGATAGCGGATATAAATATGCTTTTCCACGAGATACAAGCGAATACCACTAACATGGCATCATTGACATAAACCACCTATAATTTACATCCTTCATGCTGAGCGGCGATACTGTCACCGTTTGATTATAGTCTTCGAATGGATGCTTGTTCCTAATCTATGAAATTATGGAGAAGGCTACGCGGATTCAGGTATTAAATAATTTTTCTCTAGTTCGTTGTCGCAGTAATTACGTACGTTTTGCACGATATTGTGATCTACTTTGGCCATGCACACCGGTAGGTATAAAATAATAGTTATGATCAAGTTTCGTGCAGCAATGGGAAGGGGTATGCCCGGTAGATCGGTTCGTTCGAAAACGTTTTCTTGTAACTGTCATTGTCACGCTAAACTAAATAACTGGATCTGATAGGATCTGTTTGTAGTAACCAGAAAACTAGGTAAAAAGGTCTTTGAATGGTGCGTAAATTGGATCGAATATGGAAAAAATTCCATTTGGTTGCTTTTGATAATCAAGCTTGATATTTTCTCTAATTCTAGGAAGATGATGTTGTTTTGGGCCTCTTAAAATCGAGCTCTTTCTGATTACGTTCGAGGTGTTATTAATAAAAGGAGCTACAATGCTAATAATACAATATTTTGTGCCATTTAATAAGAAGGCAATGTATTCGTTCCAAATTCCAAAGTTTGTACTCTTAAATCAGCGTAAGTCCCAAGAATTATTTTTTAATAGTTAATACACCAGGCTTCCCTTGGTAAATACTGAAAATTTTTAAATATAATTTGAACCTGGGTTCTCAATATTTTTCTATGTATACTTTTCTACATATGTTAGTAACAACCATCAATGATTTCAAAATTAGAAATATTTTAACTGGAATGAAAAGGACTCTGCTACAACTAAACATAACTTTTTTTTAATATCGGGATATGAGGTCTTAGGAAAAAATAACAAATCTTTTTTTTTGTTTTTCGTAATGAAATTATCTCTTCTTACATCTTCAAACACACAGAACAATTAAAATTAAACAAAATTAACTGCTTTATACTGTTACATTC
>LR737382.1:21045830-21212137 GCA_902655005.2 Marronus borbonicus
TTTTCTTCCTTATATTATTATTTTTTTATTTAATAGAGGGAAGAAAACTACTGGAAAATGGTGATGGAAGGTAATGGTATACGTGAGTTAGGAAGCTCTTCCTATTATTTATGCAGTTAAAAAACAAATTCAATTTCGTCAACAAGTATATTGAATATATTATTTATGGATGAAACTTGCATTGATGCTGGATATACAACTCCCTATGAATGGATTTGTAGTTCTAATCACAGTTTCAAGTGTCCTACATCAGAAGGGAAACTCTTCATTATATCACAAGTACGTGGTAAACTTTATAATACAAAACTTTTATTGAAATGATTAAATGTTTAAGGTGGTCCAGCCAACGACGGTGGTGGGAAGAACAGACATTAACTGCTTTCGTATTTCATTTTCTATTTTCCCAAAACTTCTAAATTAATGAGAAATCTTTCTACAACAAGACTCAGTGTAAATTTTGGGATATCAAAAATTTAATCTTATAAAATAAGAATTGTTGAGCAGTTTTATTAAAAATTCTCAGTGAAGTGTTGTATGTAGGGTAAAATGTCATCGTGGAGCATAGAATCAATCTCAGTGTCTTCCCTACATCATGCTACAGCAAAAATAAATAGTTTCAGTGTATATCCAATACTATATAAAATGCTACCATACTTGTTGTACAAGAGCAATCTCTGTGATACGCATTAAAATGCATAATATGCACTCACTTATCTGTTGTTTTACTTGCCTCGAACTACAGCAACCAAATGAAGAAAATTCTTCTTCCATTTTGACCAATTTCACCATCCTATATGTTATAACTATAATTATTTTTTTGCACCAATTTCAATCCTTTCCTCGCCATACTTTCAGCAAAACATCGCGTCATTTTGCATCAGCCTATTCTCTGTAATATTGAAAAATTGTTCTTGCGTGACAGGATGCAAAAATTGATGATTGCTTTTTTTTAACTAAATACCAGGATCTCTAAAAACGAAAGGTGCCTTTTATTTCCGCTACCTGCAAATAGTTTATTGAAATGTGTACTTAAACATAATAAGTTCTTGCATTAAAATTGAAAATTTTTTGTTTTCAGCTGTTAGGAGTAAAATTGTTTTTAAATATAAAAGATATAAAGAATCGAGATCCTAATTCGACTATAAAATTTGATAAATCTTTGATAATGGTTTATTAAGAAAAACGATAATATCAGATATGATATTATCGTTTTACTATTTAATTATATATCTGTTCTACTATTTAATTTATTTTCCAGTGGTTCCTGCAATTATGCCAAATGCGAGTGTATCTGCGATCCAGAATATATCGGAACTTACTGCGAATACAACCAGTGCAAATCGTATGTTTATAGTTAATTTTTTTTTAATTATCAATATAATAATTATTAGAAATTCTATATATCGAGCATTGCTTGGTATCGTTAATTCCTTCGTTAAACTAGTTCGAAATTGCGCAAAAATTGATCTATTCAAACAAATTGATGAATTATAACAAACTATTGTGCATTACATCAATTTGAAACTGATCAATTTTTATTTTATAAGCACATAAGCCATGAAGGAACATGTCACGCTCTTTTTAGACACATATTTTGTTGTTTATATTATGAGGATTTGAAGCTGAAATGTCCTATCCGATTGAACAATACATAAGTATCATGCAATTCTTTTTTTTTTCAAATTTACGTGGCGGCGAGCTCGTTGTGAAAGCGACGACTTTTTTCGTATCATATTATCTTTGCAACATGAACATGGGAAGTCCGGCCAACGACGGTAGTGGTGAAACGGAACAATAGCTTCTTTTGTGGTGAATCTTCTCGTACTCTAAAACATTAAATTTCATGCAAAAATTACCCCACAACAATCTTAATCCTAAATTCACTACCGTTCGTCAGACGTCCGTTGTAAAGCGTAGAATCGCATAAAATCTATGCATCAGTTGCGTCCCTACGTCGTGTTGCATTGTGCTATGTCAAATATAAGAGTTTCCGTTTGTTTTTCGTCATCAATTGAATTTTTGGAAGAATAAGATTATCACAATTTGCTGTGGTCCGAAATAATCGTTACCGCGATTAAATGAATTCTTTTGTATTTCCAAGTTCTGGCCACGTGTGATGGTTAGAAAATACAGAATTCCAGAAGGAATCACGTAAACGTAGTGTTCATGCGTGCTAAAATATCGCTGTATAAGCGATATATGCAACTGGTTCTAATTTCTCTGTATCTTTACGTCTAATACCTATATTTCTGTTTCCCAGTCCTAGTCCGTTGGCAGTAATTACTTTAAGTGTTTCTTTCTACAGCGGATATTCATTTTCACCTTTTCAACATTTACCAATGCATACCTCATTAAATTCATTAAATTCAACCTTACCAAATCAATCAATATCGATCCTTCTAAAGAAAAATAGAGTATCCAGCCATTCCAGCCACCTGGCAAATCTATCAAAAGCAACAAACTGGAATCTACGCTAAATTGAATGATCCAAATGTCTTAACCCAAAATCATACCCAAGTAATCCAGCGTTCTGCAAACATAAGCTGACCTCTACCACAACACCATAGATAATAATCCAACACTAAAACATTATTTTCTGTTATAACAAAGCTTCTTTTCTGATCTTCCACATATAGAAATCCAAAAACCAGGAGGATTTGCAGCGACCATGGAATTTGCGACAAAGGCATCTGCATCTGCGACCCAATGTACGAAAAAGATGACTGTTCGTGCTACAAGGGCACCGAAAAATGCACGGTCCCCGGAAAGGAACTATGTAATGGAGTCGGCAACTGCACCTGCGGCGAGTGCAAGTGCCCGAAAGAATACACAGGCGAGCGCTGCGAATACTGCCCATCCTGCGACAAGATGTGCGAAGCCTATGACGATTGTATCATCTCCGTTGCGCAAAACAAGACCACCCATGCCTGTTCCGCCAATGGGACTTTGTATATGACGCAAAAGGGTACAAACATTGAAGGTACGTGATTCTCTTGTTAACGTTTTTGGAATTGAAGCTAAATTTATTATAATAAGTAGGGATGTGTTTCGTTCATGCCTTAATCTTCAAAGTAAAGGATTAGTCCAAATTTAACGGAAAATATAGGATTCAAATTTCAAAGAACTGGTCATACTTAGAACAAAATTCTCCGTACAAGTGAGTTACTCTCGGTCACAATAAAAGCTCCGAAAGCAATATTATCTTATTATCTTCAGCTTCCTTCACATCCAATATATTGACTTCATCCTCTCCTCATTGCTCGAAAATCGGAAATATTTACGCTCATATTTTATAATGTGAATATTACGCACAAAGTATAAGCACCGGAATACACAGACTGCCTCAAACTGTGGACATAGATAGCTTGCAAGCAGATGTGTTTCAGCAACCTGCGCACAGCGGCTTCAAAAATGTACTGATTTAATTAGCGGAAGTGAGACACTCCGTGACGGGGTGGAAAATTCATCGCAAACGAACTTCATTTTTATTCTTCAATATAATCCATTTAAAGCGAAACGCATTTTTTTTATATCCTTGGATTAATACTATAAGCTCTGCAAAATAGGACTCCGTTTTCCCTCATTGGTATGATATCTGTTTCCCTGAAGCCATCTTTTCAAATTAAACGTTGGGGACCAGATTCAGAGAATACAGTAGGCGAGGAAGCAACCCATAACCCAAAGAATCCCATTTCACCATCGATCCAATGGATCAATGGATATTTTTTCTCTTCTTCGAACGCGGTGGTTTTTTCTCGATCTTCTCGTAATAATATAACGTAGTACTCGCCAGTTATTGTCCTTCCTTTATCTAAATAGTTGATGAATATTATGTTATGCACATTCCAAGGAATACTGGCCATAATTTTGCCCGCCGAACCTTGTATTTTTGGGCATTTCGGTCGGCTTTCGCCCGCTTACAACCACTCTGTCTAATGGGTTCAAGTGTGTAACGACACGCTGCTGTTTCTGGATGACTGTTAGAGGAATTTGGCGCACACGTTCTGCTGATATCTGGATTATATCAGCTATTCCACTATTATCTTCCGGAACTTCCTCATTCAGCATCATCGGTGGGTGTACGGCCACATTTAAATTTGGCACACCACTTCTGTACTATTGTATACGATAGAGAAGATGTGCCGCAACCTTTATTAGGCTACTTCTTGGCGTGAGAGATATTTTTCCCCATTAAAAAAACAACGTTTAATCAAAACAGGAAATTATTTGGAATCCATTTCTTTTCAAACAGTAAAAGTAGCGTCTCCTCAATGACTGTAACTAATCGACAGAACGTCCTGAAATTTTGACTAAAGACTAGTTAAGTTTGGTACTACTGAATAAATGTAAAAACTTGGAGATAGTCACTCCATCTCTATGTGAAGCCATGGACTTCTTACGTATTATTATAGTCGACATACCAACTGCATCGCTGTTCGTATAATCTAGTCCTAAATTATGAGCACTGAAATAAAGTCCCTGCTTGTAGAAGTGAGAATTGAAACTGTAATACCAACCTCTCAACGTCATCTTGTACAATCAAGAACTTCTCTTTTAAAATTTAAAAATTATGCTTGAACTCAATTTAAGTTATAAGTTATAAGTGCAATTCGATTTTTTTTGCAGCTAAATGTCTCGCAAGGTACTTGGACGAGCAAGGCAGAAAATGCGAGATCGAATACATCTATTTCGTCGAAGCGAGTGGAATCAGACTGATATATTTGGATCCCTATTGTCCGCCACCTTTCTACGCCTCGGTACCTGCAATTTCGGCGTTCGTAGCAATCTTCCTAGGTGGAATCGCGGCGTTGATCATCTGGAGATTGACCGCTACGTACAAGGATAAGATCGCGTATCAAAAATTTCTAGCGGAATGCAACACTAGAACATTTTCCCGTGAGCTCAACCCTCTTTATAAATCGCCCGTACGGCAGTACGTGAATCCTAATCGAGATGGGGACGAGATGATGGCTGAGAGTGCATTCGGGGGAAATTGACTGTATAATCGTTCTAATGAAAAGCTGTACATTAGAGAATCATCTGCCAGTGCACTAAAGCCGATTGTACCATTGAACCAAAATATGTTTAATAATGATAATAATAAATGACACTTCCGATTATACCGGAAACAGCTGTCAACTTTTATTATTATTTTACTATTTACTATTATTTTAAATAGAACAGGTTTAAAGCTTGTTGAACAACAATGTCGTCGACTTTTGTAACTGTGAATGTGTTTAACTTGGAGAATTGAAATTTTCCACAAATATTGACCATAGAGGGCAGTGTTAAAGTACGAGTAAATTTTTCTAAAACATTATACAGCGTGTTCGATTATTACTCTTAAACTTACAAATCGAAAAAGGGTCAAAACATGATTTTGTTTTTATTAAATGATTTATAGAAATGCAACAAAGATAATATATTTATTACGCATCTAAAATAGATACTTTTCGAGATATTTCGCAGAACGTGGTTTGCCGCACAATTGTCTGCAGAAATAGTTGCGCTTCACGAAATTAGCAGAGACTAGAGAGACTCGTGTTTATTCGTCTCATGAGAATTTTATTTTTGAATAACGTTATCTGAACAAATGAAGACAAATTTGCAAGAAATGAACTACCAAGCAAGCACAATTATCATTACTGAAACAGTTCAAATCTCCGCATGTTTAGAACGGAAAAATTCAACGTTTCATTAATGCTGGATTGTTTCCTAATGGTCATGACAAACTTGGATATCTCCAAAGCAGGACGTCATTTTAAAAGACTACATAAGCTACATTCTTCTCTTAAAAGGTATAAATTTTAGATGCGTGATCAATATGTTTTCTTTGCAAGAACAATTTGATAACAAAGAGAAAAGTAGGTGGTTGTATTTAAAAAAATTTCATATTTTTCGATTTGAAAATTTAAACGTAATTGTCGGACACGCTGTATAATATATTCTGGTTCAATAGCGCATGTCGGCTTTAGTGTACTGGCAAGTTTTCAGAACTTTCCAACGTACAGTTTTTCATATATCGATTGATGCAGTTCCCAGTGAGACACCCTGCATCGTAAAACAGTCGGATTTAATTCTGGCCCTAATATTCAAAGACCAATATCACTGGGCGTGGATGACTACTCTTGCTGAGCAAATTAACGAAAAAGACAGTCAGGTATCAATTTGAAGCTTCATTTGTCTGCATGCTGTTTCGCGTGAGTAGCTCTATTTTTTAAACAAATTTTCAATTTTTGATGAACTTTCTTGTTGGGCAGTAACTGTTGCTTTTGCTTACGTAAACGCATGTTCCTAATAGATTTCCCTAAATCTCAACTAGATTCCGCATAGCGAGCTTTATGTTCAAAGAAACATTTTTTTCGGATGGAAACCTTTCAATTGCTTTCAGTGATACGTCTAATATGCCTTCGTCGTTAATAACTCTGAACATGTTGCTTTACTAGTCTTTTCGGAAATTTTTTGCTTGAAGTGATTTCCTTTCTTTTCCGTTATTTTTGCAATATTAGATTTTCTCTTTCAGTACACAGTAAAGTTCCTATTTTATGCTTTCCTTTCATAAGCCCTCAACGACGTGTAGAGACGTGTTCTAATTTGGCGCTCTATGCTTAATAAATTTTAGTTAATTTTCGCTCTAAGCAAGAACTTTGCAATACTTGCAGCACAGTGATACGCAAAGAAAACCAAGCTAAAAGTTGCGCCGTAGCTCAATGCAACTTATAGTTATGTTAGCTCAACCTACTTTAAAGGTACTCTAAAGATACGAATACTTCTGTGGTAAACCTTGAAGCTTGATATTGGTCAACATTGGTCATGTGTAAGTTTTTCTTTAATAATGTCAGGGTCCTACTGGCAAATCGCTTTAATAATTATGATGCTACTCCACTTGAATCAGGCTACTAAAATTGTTGCTTCTTATATAATTAATTGTAATCGATTGTTAGTTAGCTTGCAATCATTGTCAGGTTTATAAGTATACTTTCTTGACGTATTCATTGTTGATATAGCTTTTGTACCTACTATACCGTAGACGACAAATTTTTAACTCCGTATTCAAGATAAGAAGAAATAGTGAGTGCTCGGTCTAAAGTAGAGACAAATATATTACCGCGTTGCCAAACGCTCGAATGTAGTGGGGAACGACGCTATCATAGTAGGTGTTATCAGATACAGGAGTATTGCTATTTCCAGCATCCGTACACAACGTTTAGAATAGGAAAAACCTCTGAAGTAAACTCAAATTAATTGTTCAAATAATGCACCATGTTGTTCTTCGTATTATGCCAATCTGTAAATAAAAAATATTTTTCATACGATAACGTCAGAAACAGCGTTTATTATTTTAGCACGCAGTCCATCTACATCTTGCATTCTTTCGTGAGGGGTATCGTAAACGTTTTGTTTAATGTATCCCCCATAAAAAGAAATCGAACTGTGAGCTGCGCATTCCTCCACTTGCATGCGTGCGCAAAAGCGCTTGAAAGCTGGCATCAACGTTGAATCGACGCGCTATACTACCTATGTTAAACCTAGCTACAACAAAGCCAATACGGAATTAAATTTTGTCGCCTACGCTATAATCGACGATATTGTTTCGCTATATGCAAGCTTTCCACGGTTCAAATAAAGAATCGTTTGGATGCTTATATTTTTTTGCTTGTGTAGCTTTCATTTCATAGTTTTTGTTAGTGATTTAAGAATTTATGTTGTGAAATTATTTTACAATCAAAGCTTTGACGTAGCTATAACTAAACTAGTAGATTAATTAAATCATTAAAATAAATAATTAAAAATAAAATAAAATATAAGAAATATTCTACTTCATAATAAAGTTAGTGAAAACTATCCTTAAAAACAAAATTGAGACGATATGCACCGTATTTTCATTCAGCATGATTTTGCCTAATCCTTGCACACATATACAACAGTAATATTATCATAAATAAAAAATTAAATACAATGAAACGCTTTTTAATTTCCTTCAGTGTAACAATAAACACTTTTATCCAAATTAGCTTCTTCCTTAACTTACAGAAACGCAAACTTCACATGCGATCAGCCCTTGATCTTGTCAGAAACAAATGAGAGAAAGAACTTCTTATTTCTACCTGTGCTAATTAATCGAACGATCGACAATGAAACGCATTCTCTTATTAGAGTGAGCAATTAGAAGCAATTACCCGCATCAAAGCCAAAACAAGGATATTCGAAAAGAATCCCGCTTGAATATCGATGAAAGATAATTACAGGAATTTTTTTTCTATACATCCACCATTAAACTTTTCTGTATTTGGCCAGTATAATTACTGCAGGAATGTAATAATGTACTTTTTCCATAGTATAATTCCATGGAGAAACGCATACCTACTTACAGTAGCGACCTAAATGTGGAGAGAGAAACCGCTACAGCGAATCGGTAGATAAGTAGTAAATTTTTTTTAAGGAAAAAAGTCGCGTATTACGAAAATAATAGTGACAGCATGCAATACTGCAATTACAAGCGTATATTTCCTAATAGTTACTTTCGTAAGTACTGATGGAGGTTATTTCCCCGAAAATGTTTATCTTAAATATTATCGTGATCGATAGGTGAATTGTAGAATGTTTGAATTGCATTTTTGGATGGAGAAAAAAACTAGTTCAGGGAAATTGAGCTTCCAGATCTGTAAATTTACACTAAACTTCAATCAACCTGTCTGATGTCACTCTAAGTTTTAATGTTTATAAACTGATAAAATAAAACCCTTACAATGTTCTCACACAGAGTCAATTTCGATCATTTTAAAGTAAATATCATATAGTCTGTTTAATTTTCATTTCATTTTCTATTATCTGCCATAGCAAAAAATCAGTTGAACATCAAATGTTTCAAATACATTCAAAATCTTAAATGGAACGTACCCAATTTTATTACGTATTCAAAAACTGTAAAAAATTCTCTTTACAACGATATATCACATGTCGTAGTTATCGAATCATTTAAAAACGATAAGGAACAAATCCACGTTTAGGCGCCGGTTCCGAAAAGGTAAGCGGTGGAAACAACTACGAACAGCGATACGCGATCTGGTAGTGAACTTGCAAACTAACTGCTAACAGACATATTTTTTTTATTATTTCATATTATAAATCTATAGTTATTGTTCAGTTGTTCAGTGCGACAGTGTACTTCATGGGTAAAGAAACCCAGAATAAAGTTTTCATTTATTCTCCAAATCCGGTAAACAGCGTGTCTATATCTACAATAAAGTTCAGGGTAGAAGTCTACTTGATGGACAAAAAGCTTGGATCTCCAAACTAAAAATTGAGAAACCTGTTGCCAAATTTATGAAGAAAGTATGTTCTCTTCACTTTACAGATAATGATTATTTTTACAGAGGTAACGTGACTGCTGAGGCCAAGGTACTGATTTGTTTACTTTTCGATGAACTCAGTTCGAAAAGAAGTGTGTTGAAAAAAATACGGAAGCTACGATAACGTTATGCCAAGGCCCTCTGCCAGAAGTGGACGTTATCTTAAAAGAAGAGCAAATAAAGAGGGAACTGCCGAGGATGATGCATACAGAACATAATATAGAAGCTGCCGAAAGTTTACGGTAGTTGTTCGAAAGTCAGAAAAATTATAGTAGACCCAAAGCACATCGAGATTTTGAGGTGCACCTGAATACAACGGATGTTACGTTAAACGTATTTGCTGCATCCAACGCATTTGATACTCAATTATTTTTTTGGCTATGGTAGATAATAGAAAATTAAATGCAGGATAACTTTTCTTTTATAACATTTTGTCGTATCCTTGGCAACAGCCAAGATAACTACTCCGTCAGCTAAACTCAAACAGACTGTATACACAGCAATACTCGGGGTGCATGCTAGATAGCAATTTGATATTTTAGGGATTCAATGTAATGTTAATTGCGCAAAAAAAAGGTGGCACGGCAAAATTCACTTTTTAAATGGAATACCCTGTATATGTTTAAATTATTAAAAATCCCTACACTCTATTTGTACCCGGATTATGTTTTGCGAATTTCGAGATACAACTGTTGCTATTAAAAAAATTGGAAAATGGCATAATGGCATTCCTGAAGAATGTATTTCTATAATATAATAATAAAAAAAAAGTATAAAATTTAACAATAAAATTTGTTGCGTGGATTGGTTGAGATTGAGTGACTATGTCAGTGGTCATTAAAAAAGTGTTCATTTTACCAGTTTCGAAAGAATTCTCGAATTTCTCGATTTTGTGAAATGGAACACCCTGCATACTGTGACTAGAAGCGATGCAGAATTATGTTCTACATCAATCGCTTGTTTTTATTTCAAAATAAAAATTAAATTAATTTTAAAGGAAATAATAGAAATAAAGGAATAAAGATTAAAGGAAAATGCTTTGGAAAGCGTTAATTCTCTGTTTAATGTGCTCTATTATTGTTGGACGCTCAGTATATATAATTTCATTGACACATTATCATAAATAAAAGTCAAGATGTGTTAGATTCGAAGATTAGGTGGCCATCTTGAAGTACCAGCCCTTCTCTGCTATTCATCGGGATACGTGTGGATAGGTGCTCCGTCAAACAGCCATATTTCTTCCCGGATTTCCGGAGGCCAATAATCGTGGTAGGTAGTTCACTTTGTAAGAACCCCAAGGACGCAGCTACATTTAAATTATTTTCAAAAAAATAAAGTCCTACAACATATTCGGCGATTATGCTTTTCCAAAAGTTTCACCGATGTTGCTGATCCACTTGTCCATTCATTTTTGTGAAGAGAGTCACACCTTATCGTTTTTCTTGTAATTTATAAATTCTGCTTAGTAAGCTTCTAACGTAACTGAATATGATAAGGTTGAAGATGATTTTTCTTTCATATTCGTCGAATAGATCGTCTACTTGCTCCTTCGTCCTGGCTTATATTTCTTTAGCTTGTATTTGGATCTTCAGGAACTGCTAACAGAACATTTGATTCATTCGCATTTTTCGTAAACAACACTTCCTGCTCCTCAATAAATCTCTTCATCATCAGTTTTTCGAAAACTCTCTTTTCTGGATGTTTACTACTAAATAAAAAAGAGTTCCTCTCTCCCCAGTATGAAAATCATATCTACCATATCGTACCATATTCTGGATTATGGCAGAAGTCGCTAGAAACAGGAATAGAGAAATCTAATATGCATTTATAGACCTCGATGGACTACGTAAAACACAGTTTTTGAAACTTAATGAGTAGCAACGTTTCTTGGGGTTAGGATCTCCAAATAAAACATTAAGAATCGCATAAACTTATGTATCTATCATATGTTTTTCATTGAAATAATAATGAAGATTACCTCAATGTTTACATTTCAAGATCAATGACATGGGAAACAATTAAACTCTTTCATAAATCAAGGAGAAAATTAATTTTACTCGATTATTAAAGCCCACGACCTACAGATTAACGCAAATTAGGTAATGAAACATTCCAGAAACGAGAGAGAAAAAAAAAAGAAACAGCGTTAACAAAAACCCATCATTACACGAATCTCACGGTTTTCGTTATAGTCATCTCCAACATTTGCACAGACTAAACAACTACGAATTATCGTACGCCGAAAAACCGAGGTAGACCTCCATCAAAGGCAAGCTAACTTCGTTCGCACGTCGTTCATAACGACTATTATAAACAACGCGCAGGTTAATTGGCATTTCGAAACACAAAAGCATCATCCTCGAAAATACCAAGTCGGATCGAATTAGAGGTCGTTCCCAGTCGAAAGCTGAAATGTCGAGAACAATTATATCGTCATTATTGGAAATATACATCATTCCTTCAAATTATACTATGTTCTTTCGCCTGTAGGCAAACGGCATACCTTGATACCAAATAGATATGTAGATTTGTATATTTTTTTTATACGTACATAGATACATTTGAATCATTTGGAGGTGGCCTTGAATTAAAGTCTGGCTTTTTTTAAATATCTAGAATTATGATTTTTTAAACTGCACTACAATTAGTTACTTGATGGGCGCTTATTATATAATAATGAAAGCAGTTAGACGACCACTTAACACCAACATGTACAGATGCGCGTTTTGCTGCTATACGCCTCAACAGGGTACATTTGTGGAAGGTGGTGATTAATCGGCTAATTTGTCGTAAAAATACGGATGACGTAGAAGAATATATGGATGAGAATATCTGATTAAAGATCACGTAATTTGTCGAAATAATCGAAGTAATCAACAATTGCAACCCGATCTGCGAGGGCTGTAAGGATCGACTAACAGCTTAATTAGACAGAGAATTAATGAAAGTAACAATGAAGTTAGACTACTGTCCGACCACACAAATGCACACTGATGAACCGTAATACGGCGGATAATACCGAAACGCACGTCTGTCTGTACATGGTAGTTAATAATCATTTCCTTATTTCTACGCCGCAAATATATTTGACTAAAAGAAGGAATTTTCTAATAGGAATCGCCTTGAGGACTTTTCAGCGCAATACAAAGACTTCAATTACATGTTTTTTTAGTGAAATCGGACTAGGAGAATCGACTCCCGCCACCCTCATTTACCTATCCCGCTTATTTTTCGAATTACACCCCGAAAAAGGCTAAACATAGGGATCAATGTTTCTCAACATTCTAAAACTTACAGCTCGCTTACCGTAGGAGATAGAAGATCGAGGTGAGCTTTAATGGATTCAGCGTAATCTAACTACTTTCATTAATTCTCTGCCTGGTTAACTTGAAAATCGATCGCTGCAAGCCCTCATAGATCGTGATATCAATCGTAATTGAAGAAATTATGCACCAGCATAAGACAAGTCACCTTTACAAAGAATAAAACAACAAATGAATAACAATATAACAAAGTATAGTTGCTGGTCATATTGAAAAGCAAGCCTTAATCACAAATTCTTCAAAAGTATGCGGCTAATACTTAAAAAATATTTTTTGCGCTCATTCATAAATTGTTGTTGTTTTGTCATATTTCTCAGATATTCAGCTTAATATATTGTTCTTAACATAAACAAGATAATTTTAATATGGAACAGATTCTGCTTTAATTTAATAAAATGTGGATTTGATAATTGGAAAATTTGGATCATTTTCCTGTTAACAAAATTAATTTTAATATCTGTTTTCTACCATTGAATAACAGACAGTTCGTGGGGAGCATTAGATAATTGAACTAGATTGATTTTTCCATTTAATTAGGGCTATTTGGCAGATAGTGATAGTGATAATTCTTGATTTGTAACAGTACAATGAAAAAAATGGACTCTGGCCAACTCTAGATACTACCAAGCACAGATGTACAAGGAAACTTATATTTGACATTATGGCTAATGTCTACTCTGCAATATTTTTGATGCATTAGAAGCAATAACGATGTAATAACTTATACCCGACTTGAAAAGTAAATAAAGCAAATTACATCTGAAACTGCAGAAAAATTAAATAGAGAAAACCTTCTTATAGAGAGATGCTAGTGAAGAGAAGATTAACTTTGTTTAAAGATTCCCTTCTCGTTATCAGGAAATTTACAAACAATAAAGCTTATTGTACCTCAAAAAATTCGAAACGATAAACAAGAAGCGCTTAATTAATTTCCAATGTACATTTCTCAACGGTTTCTGATGCAGTTGAAAGCATAGCATTATAATGGTGGATGATTGACTTTTATAGCAAAATAACGAGGCAAATGAAGCTGAACATCTGAACTATTGCTGAATATGACGAATCGTGTGAAATCAAAAATTTGGCAAGCATGTTAAGCAATTTTGAAAACAGCGACGCACACCTTTTGAAATCAACACCTATTTACAGCTACTTAGGAGACATACGATAGAGATTGGTCAATAGACAACCTAAGAAATATGACAACAAAAATATATTATTAAAACTTTACGTGATTCACACAAGCGCTGGCAATAGGTACGGCTGTCTAAATTAAGATTAATTCCATTTGCGCGGTAGAAACCTAATTGATAAGAATTTCTAAACTTGGTAAGTTCAAACCGTGCCAAGTCAAGGATGTGTTGTCAGCAAAAGTATGTCATTAACAACGCAAGACAACCCAGCAACGACTTGATTGGTGTTAATTTCAATACAGATACTATAATAAGTTAGCAGCGTGGAAAGTGGATGTGCTCTTCCTGAAGTCAAAATGACAACCTATCATTAAACGTTTCTTTTCATACTACCAACAACGTAACACCTCAGAAAATGCCTAGAAACAATAACCAAAAAAAACAAAAAATATAATGCTAAGATAACTTAGCTTCCTCATGCTATTAATGGAATAATTCACGGCAAACGCAACCAAAGGAGAGAAAAAAATTACACTAACACACGGACATGTTTCTGCCTACCCGGCGCCATCAGCGTGGTTTCGAGAGTAATTTTTATCTCTACCTTCTATCGCTGTTGCCTCACAGTTAATGCCACCACTTTCAAAACGACAAACTCGACATTTCTTGGCGCCCTCTAGTGCCAAAGAAACGCATGCCTGCCGTTAGGTAGAGATAAAAATTACTCTCGAAACCACGCTGATGATGCCGGGTAGGCAGAAACATGTCCGTGTGTTAGTGTATTTTTTTCTCTCCTTTTATTGTGTTTGCCGTGAATTATTCCATCAATACCATGAGGAAGCTAAGCTATCTTAGCATTATATTTTTTGGTTACCAACAACGTAATCGTTATTGCGCTAATAGGATGGAATTAAGTGCGATTTCCGGGTTATTTACCTTAGTTGCCCCTGACAGCGGAATATAATGAAATTTTACGTCCCTAGGGACGTAAAGTAATTATTAATATAGTAATAGGTATCAACACGTCGAATGCTTGTAAAATGCTAACTTTTTTCGATATTTTCAGCTGGTCTTAGGAAAAATCTACCTTCGCTGTTATGAAAAGTTCCTCTCCTATTTTCCTTTACCGGTTTTGTAATTAATTTAAAGTTTAATTTATTATTCGGGCATATCCGTTTATTTTTTCTTAATAACAATCAATTTAAATTTGTACTTAGTTTGATCTTCGTAGTTAATTAAGAATTAAATTCTTATTTGAATTTATAGGAATGTATAGATAAATTCTTTATTTTGGGTTTGTACATTTTATTGGTCGTATTTGGCGATGGTTTCCTCGATTTGTTATTAACATTTTCAAGTCTTCTGTAAAGAAACAAATTTCAAATAGCTAAAACAAAAAACAAAAAAATTTACAGATCGCCAAATACGACCAATAAAATATACGAACCCAAAATAAAGAATTTCTCTTTAAACAGATCTATAAACCCAACGAACATTACAACTGCATATACAACTTTTTCAAACATTTGGATAATGTAGTCAGGACAAAAATGGATCTGTAATCCGGCTGGAATGACTGAAGCGACGCTGCAACTAGAAAGAAAGACAGTATGTTCCAATGAAGAATTTATTAAGCTAACAAGATGTAATCTAGCTGAAAATTAGAGGTAAATAAAGGTAAGGAATCAGAAAATATTAAAATAATTTTCTAAGAAGAAATTATAATTAGATTTTAATGAAGAGGTTGCGCAAACAATGCTACTCGAAAAGGGAACGATAGATTCCAACTAGCGCAGCTGTTCTGAATTAATCCTACAACGATTAGACGCCGGAATTTCAGTGCACATAACTATGTATACAAGACATTGTTTGGACATAATAACAAAGCTGACGAATTAGAATGCGACTCCAGACGTTACATTACGGCTTGCCGATACCCATTTAAGTCGATGGCGTTCGAATATGTAAATGTAAAAGCTAATTATTACCGGTACGCTTCACATTCATACACACAACATCTAAACGCCACACATCCGCCAATCTCCGTATATTACGCGGCTGGAACCCGGTCCGATATTAAATACAGTTATGTAATGTCAGTAGGGCAGGTAAGCATGGAAATAAGTTAGCGAGGTGTGGTCCTCCGACGCACGTCTGACATTATACATTCTCGATATGGGTAAGATACATGAGTACAAGGAGTCGCGTGTGATTTATTTCTAAAACAATGGCTTTCATTAATCTCCATAGTTCGAGGAATGCTGAAATAGATGCATGGAAAATAAAACAAGAACCGGACGGAGTCTAACTGTATATTTTAACGCGTTGATTGCTATTCTTTGCGTACACGCTCTATTTGCACGTTGTTCGATTATTTATTGAAAACAATCAAGCTTTCTTAGAATTTAATGTAAGAAAATCGAGGCATTCACGAAGGAAATAAACGAATTTGAAGCTTCAAGCTGGCGAGGAAATAGTTTTTGCATCAATACCTACTGTATGCCATACGTTTTCGTATAATTTTATATTACATGAAGAAGCGGAGATAAGTTATATCAGGGCAGTTTGATAAATACCTGGCCTTGGCAAGAAAAATGTGTAAAATTCATTTTATTTTGCAGTATAGTCGACACATTTAATCCAGTATTTTTCTATCATTTCCCATCTAAAAAATACGATTTTTCCAACCCTGCAAAATAAGCAATTGTTTCTGTAATAATTTCATCGTTTGAGCCAATCTTTTTTCATTTAGAACCAGGAAATAATCGCTGGGGGCTAAATTTGACGAATATGGTGGGTGCGGAAGAAATTTGTATCCTAACTCATGGAATTTTGCCATGGCGACGACACAAGTCTTGAAGTAATAAAAGCCTTCTCTTCGTCAAATGCAGACGTTTTCTTTCACAGCACCGTTGAAAGGATCCAATAAGCTGGCACAATACTTGCCATTAATCGTTTTGCGCGTTTCAAGTTAGTGAACCTACATCCCTAAACACTGTGACCATGGTGTTGTTGCCCGATAAAGTGGCCTTTGCCTTCTTTGGCGCTGGTTGACCACGAAGAAACCATTGTCTCTAGTGCGCTGTGATGAATCCACATATCGTCAACAGTTATGCCGGAAATAACTAAGAAAATTCTTGACACGGTGATAAAAGATCACATTAAGCTGCATGAAATTAATGTTGTGAACATCTTGAAGGAGCGAGTTTACAATATTGTGATCATTGGATTGAATATTAGGAAGCGGTCCGCACGGTAGGCGCCTGGGTTCATTATTACTCGACAACCAAAACTTCAACTTAACGATAAGAAGGACATGGCTTCTCGACTCTGAAGAAAGCCATGTCCGCGAAATCAGCAGATACAGTTATGGCATCAGTTTTCTGGGATGCAAAAGACTATTAAATGACGAATACTACGTTAGCCTTTTGGCGAGGTTGCAGGAAAAGAATCGAGCAAAAAAAATTTGGTTTAACGCGTAAGAAAATCATTTTCTACTACAATAATGCACATTTGCGTACTGATATTATCGCAATGGCAAAAAATCATCAATTTGTACCCAAATTTAAAAAAGAATCGGTTGGATAGCGATCTTTCACAAATGACGAAGATGAAGCAGCCGTTGAGGTCTATTTTACAGGTAGCTTTCACGATGAGATAAAATCCAGCAACGTAGGACTAAACGCATTGAACGTTTAGAGGACTATAAAAAATAAAAATATTTCTGCGAAACTAAAATTGTTCTTTCACTATCAGGCTACGCGATGATCTTCTAACCTTCGCATATACAGCTAGTTTAAGTCTTAACTGTGTCAATTCAATATTAAGTGTTAAAATAAATATATCAATAAGGCTAGTAATTTTATTATAACTCAAAAGATCCCACTAAGTTTAGAGCACCGTTTGACCAACCATGTAACTAGGAACCCTGCGAAATCGGGTAGATTGTACTGTAACATAACAACCAGAAATATTCTGCAGACATCGTATCCTTGCTTATAAGAATTTTATAATTTCCAAGAATTCATCGAAATTCAAACGAATCTATTACACCAATTCGACGAAACACTCTGTACGAAGATAAAAATCACTGACTGCTCGTCAGAACAAATCCTAGTGAACTACCTGAAGATCATACAAATTTAAACAATATAACGGTGTCAGCTTGCCAGAAGATTAGAAACGGCATGAAACTAGAATGCACAAGCAGTTTCAATATACAGTAAAAACTGGACGTCACTTTTATGTCACTGAACCGCACAAGGATGTATCCGCGGCGGGAATTGGCACAGTAATTTGAAAAAAGCAAAGAAAGAAACAGAGGTAGATAACTAAGGCTACTTACGCAAAAGTAACAGCATAATGCGAGCTGCATATTTGATAAATTGTAAATTAGCGAACGACATATTACATGGTCGTGTGGCATGTTACTCCTATTGTTTCACGTCAAATAAAATAATGATTTGTCCTGAGTTGCAGGCGGACTCGTTGATATGCGAATGAGATACGTTATCTTTTATGTTAGCTTGTCCTTTAACATCTCAAGAACTTCAAGGCTGCTCTAAAGCAGTTACTTTGTGCTGCGGTTGATACGGGAAGAGCTAGTGATATTCTGATTAGATAGTGAGTGCTATAATTTAAAGTTCAATGATGCTATTTTTATGAGGATTCTATCAGTTTGCGTATTAATAGAATTTAGTTTTGTACCCGACTGAAAATATCACATAAAAATATCAAGGTTAACTAAACCTTCAAATTATCTACATTGCGACTTATGACATCAATTTCTTCTTTATATTAATTTTATGCATACATTGTGTAATAATATTGCTGTTATTATCGTCATTGCAAAGCCGGTGCCAGGCTACATGTCTCTAGAAAAGCGGCTGATTTTTCAGTAATATCATTCGTATGAATAAAAATATTTATTACGCACATACTTAAGTGGGGAGAAACTTAACAATCAGTCTGCAGATATTATTTTGCTTCATTTAGCCTTACCGTATTTTAGCAGGAAATATGAGTAAAGAAATAATTCGTCAAAATTATTGCTTCGTAACCAATGTTCGAAATTTCAGAGACGAATCTCGTGTGAGGTGCTTGGTGTGCAATAGGAAACAAATGGGAAAAGCGCCGATAAAAGCCCTATAATTGATTAATGTTTGTAACATCCCATTTAATAACATTAATAACATCTAACAACATCCAAAAAGATCAATTTCGGACTTCCAACTGTAAAATAAGAAGGAAAGCAATATTATGCAATTATTTACCAGGTACGCGGGAAATTTGCCATCGTGTACTGGTGATACCACCGTAAGAATATGGCATTATAGCCACGAGTTCGAAATATCAGCAACTCAAATGTAGCGGATAAGAATAATAATGAATACGTGGAAACATATAGATGAGAGACACCTCTACGATTGCGGCCAGGTATTCCTGGCACCACGGTTTGTGAGGGCCGCAGCTTAATTATCCAGTGAACTAATAACGAAAGTTATGTTACCACTTCACCACCATGTACAGACGCGTTTTACCGTATTACGGCTCATCAGTGCACATTTGTGGGAGGAGGTAGCTAGTCAACTAATCGATATATCGTAAATATGCTGAACACGTGTAAACATTTATGGATGGGAGTACATAATCGAAGTGACCCTAATTATATAATTTGTCGAAATTGATGGATTAGCTACAACTTTCTACAAATGTACACTGATGAGCCGTAATACGGCGAAACTTCGGGATCGATGCAACATACAGAAAAAATACATGCATTGTGGAAAGTAAGCAATTCATGCAAAAATCTGCGTAGCTGATATTAAGCCAGTTAACATCCTTCAATTTACGGCGAACTTTATCATATTTCCTAATATCAAAAATTTGTTGAAGACAAAAGTTTTGTATTCTTTGAATTTGATTTTTTATAACAACATTAATACAAAGACCGTAATTCTTGAATTTAGAACATCTCGGAGGAGAAAAATCATTTTAAAGCAGTGTAAGCGCGCTGCAGGCTCCCAGAAACATGATTTTCATGGATCAGCTATGTTTCGTGCTGATCGCTTGCCTGTTTTCTTACATGTAGCGCGCATACTTTATGCGTTACATCTAGTAACCGAAACTATTCGCCACTGTTATCAAGATAGACGTAAATGAATCAATACCACAGACTAAAGCTAAATTTGCCAAATCTAAAAGAACTGACCAATTTCATGAACAGCGCCCTAATATTCTACGACCTTCGTAGCCAGTTTTCATCAAATGAGAAACATGATTGGAAGTTCTATTATTTTCAACCTTTCCGGTCCCAAATATTGACTTGGGACAAAAGAAGCTGCAGCCGTCAAAGCAAGTCGGTTGAAATTTCAACGCATTTCGAATTTTAATGTATTATGTTCATTATAACATTAATTCTTATTTAAAGAAAGTTACACATTTCTCAGTCAGACGCCTGTTTTCAGGAACCGTGATTTGCGAACCGTAATCATCATTGAATACATCATTCTTTTTTTGTTTATAATCCATTTTCACTTCTCTTTTCACTTGTGACATTCACTCAGTGATTCCCAAAATATTCAGCTAATAGTACGCTTAGTACCATAAGAACATCCTTATTACCTAGCCACATTATATTGAAAACGCCTTAGAAAATTATTAGATAGGCAGCCCAATATATAAATTGTAAATATTTGACATCTACTGTCCGAAATATTACTTTATTGTGTTATTTAGCTTAAAGAATTAATTATAAAATTCCCAGTATTTCACCAACTCAATGGCAAAAAGGGAAATCAACGCCGTTTACCTAAACAAATTGCAATTGTTTCTTGAGAGACGCTTCCACATCGTTATCCAGACACGACCTTTGTCGAATCACTTCCTATTTTGTAAACAGCTTAACGCCCTTTTAGAATACCCATCTAGATTAAAATAAATTGTTATTATTAAATGAATTAACCGATTTCCGGTTAATTCATTTAAACCATTTCAAAATTAATTCTTAATTCTTGACTAGGAAGAGATTTCCATTCAATCAACCTTTCCAGGTACACAGGAGACTCCAGTGTAGTCCTATCCCGAGAATGTTCCTCCAATTCAACTCAGAGCCCGATTTCTCTTAGATCCGGACCCGATCTCCCGCGATCTTCAAAATTCAAAGTTAGTTTCCCGAGAGATTGAAATAAAGAAAATAAAAAGGAAACAATCTTTAAGTCTTTGTAATCTTTTGGTATTTTTCGTCTATTAATTCATATTATTTTATGTGTTGCTATATGCTATTTATGTATTTATATGCTCACGTTTATTAATATCCTACTCTGAGAAATTACACTAAAACTATTACCCCAAAACATAATTGGTTCAGGTATTTTAACGAAAAGAGCCGGAATTTTTAAATTAAGACTAGACAAAGAACCCTGACCACGTTCACTCTTTAAAAAGCTTATTAGTTTAAGAAACCCATTAATTCTCGTAAATAACTGTTTGAATTGGAATTTGTTGTTTATCTTGTATTGTTTACATTGTTTATGTTATTGATTCTATGTACTTTTTTTCTTTACAATGTAATAAATGTTTTCACACTATTTGTTATACTTTCCATACACGTGCAACCGAAATTATTATAACATTCTTAGCGCCCGCCCTACATAACAGCAATATTCAGGACGTTACCTACTTCATTACAGTACTTTAACAACCTCGAAAACGAAGTAGATAAACAAAATCCAAATAACTCAGAACAGAAGAGATGCTTATGCTCCGAACTTTATCTATGGATTCGAATACACAACTTCATTTCAATCCCGCAATAACAATAAAAGGAGAAATTGCCACGCAACAATGGAGAAATGTGAAAATACACGAGTATAATTGGTATGTAAAGATGATTTCCAGGATTTATTGTTAGTATACGTCAACGTTAAAACGAAAAGCAAACACAATCAACATATATTAACATCAAATTCCCACACCAATAGAATTTTACGATTTTCCGTTCCTACAAGAGACGTTTAATAAAACAGAATACAGGATAATTGCAAACGACAAGATTATCGGTACATTACCGATTAGTTATAAAGCTTTTATCCTTAAGAGAGGGTCGATAATCAAAGAGAGAATGTAGATCTTTTAAAGGTAGGAAGAACAAGAGCAATGTTGGGAATTTCTCTGGCAAACAAACAGGAGGATTACTCGGTGTATTAATCTTGTACTTAATCTTCGTGGTGACTTCAAAATATGTAGCCAAAATCTCTACGAACAGGTAAGAAAAAAAGGTCACTGTAATGCTAACAACATCATTATGGCTATTTTTAGAATCGAATTTCGGTTTTAGGGTTTCGCTATCGTTTTAGATAAAGATACTAAAATAGTTTTCCCATCGATTTTTGTGCACTTTCATGGACATTCCTAAAATAGAATGTCGCGTTAATATACAGGGTGTATTTTACACACCCTAGAAAATTTTAATTTATCGAAATTGGTTAATTAACCAGACTTAACTTTTGTTTCAAATAAGGAAATGATTTAAGCACTTCGGTAAATATATGTAGATACAACGGATACTTGATTTAAACTGAGAAAATTGTACGCGTCCCTTGACTCCTTTATTCGCGATAGCGATTGTTTAATCACGGCCAATTAGGATCTATGATTTTTTATATTAATTTAAATTAGTTTTAGTTTTTCTAAAACCAGCGTAAGGTATGCCATGCGAGAAGCTATGTTAGTAGATTGAGGAGCAGGTTCACAACCTTCCACGACCGCCTTTTGGATACGTTTAGTTAGATGTGATTTGAACCATTCCATAGCTACTTCCAAATTGAAGTTTACGAAATAATATATCATGCTTCATAATATCGAAAGCTTTGGACAAGTCAATTAAAATAGCCAGAGAGAGAGTAGATCAAACAAGGCCGTGTTGGTGAAACGACCAGAGTTAAAGCCATGCTGGTATGATGAAAAGACCTCAATTAATCTCCAAACATCCTCGCGTCAGAGACAGGAGACACTGAAGAAGAGATCAGAGATTCCGGCGTTGATAAATTTGATCCCAGCTAAAAAGTTTTACATTGTACACTCCGTACGAATACTTTCTGTATTATCAAAAATATAAAACATCCTCCATTTTTAACGTGTTAATGTCAGTTAATTATGCAACAGACAGGGAAACATAATAACAAGTTAAGAAATGCAATTTACGTAACTATTCTTATTTCACGGCGCGCTAAATACTAACGTAATACAACAACGATATAAGTCATAAATTCTTATCACTTCTGATCTCTTCTTGCAGGAATTAAATAATTGTGAGCTTTCGTTTAGCGGTTTAAGGCGAAAAGAATTCCCTTACGAAACTCGTCTGTTAATTTCTCACCGTTTAATCTCCTTTTTCGCATCTGCGCGCTATAGGAAACGATTTTTTATCTGAACGTAATACCAATTTACCACACTTGCCTTACCGGAAGAAGAGAGTAATTTCCTCTATTAATAATTCCTATCGTGCGCTAACGCAATCGGCCTGTGTGACGCGTCGTTGCTTCTAAACGGCGTATTCTTCGTTGAAAATAGTCTCTCGTTAGCGTTGTTGAATTTTATTTCGCTTTGGAATCTGGCGAAGTAATTTACGTAATTGTTGAATTGTTACTTCTTGAATAGCGTATTTTGGATATTTGTCCATGAGGATTTAGAATAAGTAGTTTTTTTTGTATTTTTAATATTATAACCAAACAATTACTACTATTTTATTTATTGAATACACACGTACGATTATAGAAATTACATAAAAATAAACAAACGTAATTGCAGGACTCCGCCGACGTGGAGCTTCTTTTGCGCTTTGTCGTCGTCGCTCGGACTCGGGTTCTTATAAAGTTGGACGTTGGTAGACTCATGTAATTACGACGCGGTTTCAAGCCGGAAATATAGATTCTCTAAAAGAAAGCAACAACCGCGGAAGTCTACGATAACATTTAAAGAAAATTTTGTTTTCGATCCAGTACTCACACGATCTGTCCCCCTGCAGCCCTACACAACCCGTAATAGACTTAAAAAGTTTAAATGACTCTGGATCGTCAGTATATTGACGAAGAGGAGAATTTTTGAAAAAAGTGTAAATAATAGTCCCAGATGAAACAATCACTGTTCATCCAACTAAATCTCAACAACTTATTAAGAAGAATTTGATAATCTATTCTGTCAAAAGCTTTACTGTAATCTGTATAAACTGCATCCGCCTGCGCTTTATTGTCGAGATTGTCCAAAATATAGTGAGTGAACGTGAGGAGATTCGTCATTGTGAACCTGCTTGGATAAAAAACCATGTTGTTCTAAGCCAATGAATTGCTTCAGTATGTTATAAATAATCGATTCAAATACTTTACCCGAAACGCTTAAAATAGAAATACGATCATAGTTCTCTCTTCAGGTGTTACTGCTGTCAGTTGCGTATTCAATGTTACTCAAACAACATGATTACAACATCAGACTTCGATATGAACGCAAATCGGATAAATACTTTTGCCATTATTAAGAAGCTCGGTAACATTAGAAGTAATCAAAATATCCAGCTTCTATTCCTAAACTTGTTGAGTGGAAAATAAATCATTTTCAACGCTGGCTTACGTATACCGAATACCTGAAAATATCATTTTAAATCTTTTGCTAGAAACTGAAACGGCAATATACGAGACTTTACAAAAATAGTAGCAGTAGGAAAATCAACAATTTCCATCCCTTTTACAATAGAACTGAAAGAATTGAACCATGCTTAGGATACAGTTGTGCAACACATACACCCGTAACGTGGCCAGTTGCAAGCGAACTTGACAACACAGCACAGCTTGAGAAAGTAAACTGATGTTGACACGTCTCGAAACGCGTTTCAACTTGACAAGAAAAAGCGGATTACTCATCATTTGGACGATGAAGCTTAACTAGGTTAACTTTTCTTGATTCTCCCAAAGCTTTCGTTGAACTTCCGTTGATCAACCATAATTGGTCAACTAAATTTGATTCGTGAGAACGCGCCTTAATACTCGATTATACAGCGTGTTTTAAAGTTATCCATTCACTTTTAAAAGAAATAATGAACTTGACAACACAGCACAGCTTGAGAAAGTCAACCGAGGTTTACACGTCTTAAAACGCGTTTCAACTTGACAAGAAAAAGCGGACTACTCATCATTTGGATGATGAAGCTTGACTAGGTTAAACTTTTCTTGATTCTCCCAAAGCTTTCGTTGAACTTCCGTTGATCAACCATAATTGGTCAATTAAATTCGTGATTCGTGAGAACGCGCCTTAATACTCAATTATACAGCGTGTTTTAAAGTTATCCATTCATTTTTAAAAGAAATGATGAACAAAATCTATCACCTTAAAATTAAAAATCAACAATGTGTATTGTGAAATCAGTACAATTAACGCAGAAGCTAGCTCCTTCAACAAATACATTTCCAACCTTTGCAAAAAAATTAATACGAAAATTTAAGGAATTAATTAATTAAAAACATAAATCTGAAGTTGGATACCGCCTTTTGGTATCAGAATCCCTATCTACAATTACTCATCACTATAAATAGTCATCCGGCACTTGAAAAAATCCATGAGTGCAGTAGTAGGTCATTGCAGGTAGTCGACAGCACATAAATTTCTTTGTTCACGGCACGAAAATGAATTAATTTACCTGCAGCTAGCGTATTTAATCCTCCGGTAACGACAATGGTTTTTCAGTTAACGTTAATAAATTGTTTTCTTTATGAAATTATCATTAAATCCACTTACAATGAATGCGTGGCACTTACCGAACAAAAAAATGAGTATCGAATATCCACTGGCAACACCTCTCCAATTCGCGTTATGCAAATTAGCGAATTTACATATTCATCGGTTAATTAATTGGCGTTAAAGTAATGAATTCGCGGTCGTAATGCGTATTTCGTATATATTACAAAGTAATGTGTACGTCTACTGTTTTGCAGCAACGTGTCCAACGATGTCCGTTAGCAGCAAGTGCTGAGAACCCCTAATTAAATTTATTACGTAAACCAGCAGGTGCGACAAAATTTAATAACGGCTAATTACAGAAATATATTTATTGCACAAATTAATTAAAACTAAATTAATATCCTTGTAATTTGGAAATGTTAGAAATAATATTACAACTTATATTCTGGTAACAGAATAATTTAATCTTTTTACGTTTGAAGAAATCCTCAGAGGATGTTTGCATTTAATTATTTTGTGTTGAATTTTAGTTTGTTTTTATGAGAATAAAGTGAGTACGCCCAAAAAAAGATAGATAATAAAACGTAAGTAATAAAAGTGAGAAATTATTTATTTATTTTTTTTACATATTTTAGAAATATTCTTTATTATTCAGGATCACCCAAAAAAGTAGGGCACAAGTCATTTTAATGTCTGTTAAATAGAACAGCCTGTATATTTCTAGTTGATGAAAGTTAGTTTTATTTATTTTTTGCAGTGTGGCAGGATAAAGTCTTTCCCCGCATGCCAGAATTTACGAACGTTTAGAAGTTATCTAAATGTATCGCAAAATTTGATATTTTTCAAAATACAGGGTCGCTCAAAAAAATAGGGATTGGGAATATTTTTTCAACAATTACCATTCACAGTTTGAACTAATGAACATGGAAGAAAGATACTCTTAGAACTGTCTTTTTCTTTAACCAAAGTGGCTCGAGCTTCCACTGATTTATTAGAACTTATACAGGGTGTCAAGAAAAGAACACGCGACATATTTTATTTTTAACTAATTAAATTTAGAAAAAAATAATAACAACACTAATACTAAAGGTAATTTAATGATATTTAATTAGATGTTCACCATTTGCTGCTTGCTTGGCAATAAGCAAGTCTATTTACCAACTCTATTTGATTGTTGTGGTGCATTAGCCCAATTTTGGTTATTTTTTGAACATGTTATTCTTTAAATAACCCCATAGGAAAAAGTCTAAATGGATCAGATCTGGCCACTCAATAGAGCCCCTTCTCTCGAATAGGTGGCTCTTTGGAAAAACCTCATCTAACGGAGCCTAATTTCGTTGAAACGAAAGCCTCTTATTCGATAGGTTTCGATTTTATGGATTGAGGTTTATTATCGCTAAAGCTGGAACAAGGTCTTTTTCCAGGAATCGCCAATATTTATTATCTGTGAGCAACCTTTCAAAAAAGTAAGGTCTTCTGTGTTGATTTTGCGTATGTCCTTCACATATTCATTGGGGATATGTGTCCAACCAGGACCGATAATTGTAGGTATTTACTTTTCCATTGAGGCACAATGTTTATTCATCAGAAAACGCAATATTTTAAAGAAATATGCGTCATTGTTGCACTTATTTTGGAGGCGCTCACAATGCTCCAACCTTCTATCAAAGTCGTCGTCTGAAAGCTTTTGTGCATCTTGCATTTTATAAGGGTGATATCTAAATTCCCAGCCAAATTATTAATTTCTGGGTCTTCTTAGACACTTAGTAATATACCTAATTTTTTAATTTGATAATTAATTTTTTCCATACTTTACGTCGTCACTGTATTATTGTTACATTTCTCTAAAAATCTGATCGCCCATAGTTAGTGAAATTAAAATATATTTTTATTTTTCGAGTATTTTCGTTTCTACGCACTAAAACAACATTCAACGTGTGCACATTGCAAATCTAGTCGACAAACCAATCACTTTCAATTTCTCAAATCATTTTTTACACATGATAATATGCTTGACAGCTTAAAAGGAAGTATTTCAACATATTTTTTCATTAAGCGAAGTGCGGGACGATTACAGCCCCCATTTTTCATAACTATCGATCGGGCCGTCAACATTCGAAGTACACACATCTTCATCCGAACGACTTAATAGAAAAATACATAACGTCAGATGCCCTTGTATTAGTCAACGGCAGCCGTCACTTCTTTAACCTCGATTAGCTCCTTAAGATGGTAAAAAGAGGTGTGCCAACTGCACGCAGGTCTATTTAGAACATTCCTTTCAAAATACAGCGGTGGCACATACACCCAATACCTCTACAACAACAGCCGAAGAATTTCCAACTGGATAATAAAGGAGATTGAGCACCGGCGAAACAGAGATTACACGTAAAATACATCCGTACATATTACTTAAGCAATTTTTTTTCCTCTATGTGTGCGGAATAAAGTATGCCGTCGCAAGGAGCAGCAGGTTGAGTCGCTGCTCTGAAATTCATACTAAATAAAACAGGTGTACGAGCGGAGACGCTTACCGCAGTTCTTTTTTCTTGTATACACGACGACATATGTCTAACATCTGCCTTTTGTGGTTTTAACGGAATTGGGTTGAGAAGCGGGTTCGATATTTATGAATGGTTGGTAGTTAAAGTATTTAATATTTTGATATTACCGTAAACAAGGAAGTATGACAGATGTAGTATTTAATGTTTTTAATATCTGATTAGTTCTTAATACAGGACATTAAACAGAAACCTTGCACGTGCGTTCAAATGTTCCAAGGAAAATACATAAAGAGGAAGCAGCCTTTTGCTTTCTGGAATGCTAAGCACGTATTGCTGCAAGAATCATTTTCTTTAAGAAAAAATACGAGATAAACAGGAGTTATTAAAGGCATAATTGTAATGTTATGTACAAGGAGAAAACTTAATTATTAATTAATCAATTAAATTTAGGGTTTGTGCGTATTTCTTGAACTTTTTTGAATTTAATATCAAATGGAAAATATAGCGATGTTCCAGCACATAAATACTATGTTTACATGTTCCTTTCTGGGTCTCAGCTTTCTCTAACCACCACTCGTTACGAGAACTTCTAAAACTCTTGCCATAAACTATCTACAACAGCAATCAACATTTAACTTGAATTTTTTAAATGGCAACGCTATATTTTTGTTTTCACTAATTTGTTCGTTATACACATCCCTTTCATTTAGTGAATTATTAAATGAAAGAAAAGAAGAAAATTAAAAATCCTTAAACAAGTCTCTATTCTCCTCCGAAAATTATAAGCCACTCGAAACAGCATTCCCGCAAATCTTCTTTGTAAGCATAATCTCTCGTAAAACCGCATGAAAAGAAGTCATATAGCATTAAATCCGGCGATCACGTTGACCATTTCACGAGGGCGACCTCCCTAGTCCTTTGACCCAACTTTTATTTTTTTTATAAATATTTGGTGGAGGCGACGGGATAATAATGACTCATCTCCCTATGTGAAAAAAAATATAGACGTTTCAACAGAAAATGACCACAGCTCTCATATATCCAAATATGCTCTCTCAGAATCCTTGAAGACTGATTACTTTTTTAACGTAGTTATAAATAGGATAAATCATCAATCGTTAGCATAACGAGTAGCTAATTCGTTTAATATTGTGATCATTGTGGTGCGGAATAAACCCGTTTTAATTACAATAAAAGCGTAGCAAATGCATAATTATACGGCTCTTATCATATGGTCGTTTTATTTTTAACAGCCAAGGTTATTATGGACATACGCCGAGCAGAAGGTCGGCGAACAATCGTTGCCTGATTAACGACATATATTCCATTTTTCTTGTAGCGATCGACACCCACATAAGTACCTAATAACTATATCAATGTCACGCGCGACGCTGATATCCGCTTTCATTGCGACGCGAGAATTCATTGTGACGATTTTTTTAGAAACGAGGAATGCAATCAATGCGTTAATTTTTATACAAATTGAAGGGACGATAATTTCGTTATTTTTTCAGTAACTCAATAGCATCTCCTTGTATTGGTCAAACATATGGTTACGCTAGACAGGCATACTGACTGTAACAAAATATCTACGTTTACTTAAAAAAGCAATCAAGCGTAAGCAAGTACTAAATAAAATAATTATAACCTTGAACGAAGTAACGTCTCTTTCTGTTCTTCTAAGACCGGTATTGTCCGCCTATTACTGCAGTTGCTTTACAGTATTTATAGATAAATTTAAAGCTACGAGGGTAGTCTGAAAATTCCAAGCCTCAAGAAAATTTCAGCAATGTTCAGCTCAGTTGTTCTTTAACTGTCGTTTGTGTCAACTGATGTTAGTGCTTCTCCAAATATGAAAAAAAAAACCAATATCGCACACTTGAATGTGATCGTGCCAGCTTGATAAATAGATGAACATTCAGGACAACCAAAAACTACGACCACTACCGATAACTTCGGAGGAGTCCATCAATAAACAACTGTCAAGTTACTTAAGATTAGAGTAAAGGATAATGAAGGTTGTCAGCATTTCGAAAGATCGTGTTTGTCGTATATTATTTGAAGGTTTGTGCATGAAAAAGCTGATCGTAAGTTAGATGTCGCGCTTGCTCATTCGGGACCAAAAACACATTCGAATCAATATTATTTGTTGAAGCAGTCTAAGCGAAATAAGCCGCAAGTTTGGCAAAGACTATTCGGAAAAGTGATGGCCACTGTTTTCTGTTGCGCACCATTATAGAAAAGCTGAAGGCAGGAATTGCCGAAAAACTGCCGAATTTGAAAAAAAAAAAAACAAAGACAAGGCATCGTCACGAATTAGTGTTCGAATTGGCAGGCCATCCACCCTATTCACCTTTTCTGTTTGCTGAGCCTAATGTTTCGCTCGAAGGACAGAGATTTTCACGGAATGAGGAGGTTGTCACATTCGCAAGCGCCCATTTTGCGGAACAAGATGCTTGATAGATCCAGGCAATGGAAATATCGCTGGGAAAAGTGTGACTTACGCTGAAAAATAAAACTGAATTTAACAAAAAGGTACTGGTTTCTGTGTTAGGTTTGCAATCTTTTCAAACTACTCTTCTACTAAGCTCAGCAAGCGAACAGCAAGATTGAAATTCACTCATGAATACAGACATTGGAGTCATGAAGCGTAGAAACGAGAATTATTTTCTAGTTGGAGAAAAGTAAATAGAATTTACCCAGCGGACGCTTTTTCGTGCGTCCATATAAGGAAGAATATAAGCGTAAATACGTATACTGTAAAAACTACTAAACATGGAGAAGGAAATGTGAAGGTGTCAGCTTGCTTCTTTTGGCGTGAACGGAGTACGACCGATGTATCCGGAATTGGGAAATGGGTGAATATATTTGCATTAACATCTTAGAGAAATGTACTTATACCATACACCGATGGACTTCATTCGGTTACGTGTGTTTGTCAGTAGAACAGCGACCCAAGGATGTTACCAAATTCTTATCAGATCATGTGGTTGGGCTTTGGACGAGCGTCCTTGCAGCCAGAGCTGCTTGTTTAAAGGCTATATCGCTCTGTATAAATCATACTATAAGGTATCAATTGGGTTGAGAATTGATACCTTATGGTATGATTTATACAGAGCGATACAGCCTTTAAAAAATCAGCTTATCAAGTCCATGCTTGGGACATACCAAGAAGTTATAAAAAGCAATTGATACCTAGCATTTTGGGTACATGTTTTACAAACCTGATGGCCTTGATTATGTGACGTACTGCTCACGTATTTAACAAATGTATTTATTCCTTTATTTTCAATTTCCTAGAGTAATATACCGAGCTTTCATTAATTTTGTAGATAAATGTATTGTAAATATTATCTAATAAAATAAAATTGGGTCTCAATATGTTCATTTAATTAAAAACAATTTGAAAACAGCTCGGTACAAAATGCTCTATTTGAAATTTAATTGATATCCGCTTCCGCTTTGATCATGAGCGCCATAACATTGACAACGTTTTGATAAAATAGATCGTTATCCAATATACCGTCCACCTAAATGGCAATAAGATATTTTAATTATTTTCAGAGATACGCCTAATGGGACATCGTCGCAAGTGATGCTGTATATTAATATTATTGAATAGCATTAATGTTTATCAATACTGAATCTTTTGTAAGACTAAAAAAATATAACATTTCAAGCAGCACATAGGCATGTCTGAAAGTAAGCTTTTGCCTCGTTATTTACTTTGACATGGATAAAAGAAATCGAATCTTTGTTTTTTTTTTTTTTTTTTGGAGTAACCTTACTGAATCAAATCTCGCTGGTCCAGAGGTGGCCCTCTTACCTCTGGACCGGATTGGACAGTTATATGAACCGGCACCACAGAAAAAGAAAATACAGTGCAGTCTCGATAACGTGAACGTCCCATAACGTGAACATCCCTAAACGTGAACAGCCAAATTGATATGCGTATTCCAAAACGTGAATGTCAAGAACACTTTGCCTCTATAACGTGAACATAAATGAAATTTCGTCGTGTTTCTTGTGTCGGTAACTTTAGCTTTTTGTATTAGGCCGCCAACTATGCGGCGATCCTTTTGTCGGTAAATTACCTTTGTATGTATTAGCCCGCCATTACATCGGAAGAAATATTGTGTACATATTCAGCGTTAGTCGGTGTTTATGCGCCAAGCGATACGCAAGCATGATGGCTACTAAGAAGGTGAACTATTTAACATTAGAGAAAAAAGCCCAACTCTTATCCGATGTTAGTAAAGGTTTCGGAGTTACCTGTTTATCAAAAAAGTATGGAATAGCGAAATCTACAGTGTGTGCGATTAAGAACAAAAAGGCCCAGATTACTTCAACAGTTGCCATGACATTTTCTGGAGCGTCTAAACGAAAATCTCTTAGACCCTCAGAGTACCCGAAAATGGAAAAGGCCTTATACAGATGGTTTTTACGACAACGAGAGAGGAATGCCCCAATAAGTGGTACAATTTTGAAAGAGAAAGCCAAATATTTTCATAGAGAATTGTATGGAGATCAGTCTACTTTTTCTGCTAGCTCAGGGTGGCTACAAAAATTTAAGAAAAGATTTGGCATACGATTTTTGACAATAACTGGCGAAAAACTATCTTCTCAACCAGAGCTGGTTTCGCCATTTTTACAAAAACTTGCAGCAAAAATTAAGGACTTAAACTTAGACTACAATCAGGTCTACAACGCTGATGAAACTGGCTTGTACTGGAAACTTTTGCCAGGAAAGACCTACGTATCCGCTGCAGAAAAAACTGCCCCGGGAAGAAAAACAGCCAAAGAAAGAATTACGTTTCTAGCATGTACAAATGCGACTGGTTTGCATAAATTGACTCCTTTGGTAATAGGAAAAGCTAAAAATCCGCGAAGTTTTAAGAATTCTTACATTCCTGTACATTACAAACACTCACAGTCTGCATGGATGACAGCCGGAATTTTTAAGGAATGGTTCAATGAAATGTTTGCTCCTGAGGTGAGTTTATTACATTATGCGTGCCATAAGTTTTAAAAACTAAAACTTTGAATTGTAATAATTTTAGGTGAGAAAGTTTCTTAGAAAGCAAGGTCTACCAGAGAAAGCACTTCTTTTGTTGGATAATGCCCCTAGTCATCCCCCGGAAGAGCAACTTTTATCTGATGATGGTCTAATTCATGTTATGTATATGCCTCCCAATGTCACACCTTTAATTCAACCTATGGACCAAAACGTAATAAGGTTGGCCAAACTACATTATCGTTCTATGTTTTTGGCAATGGTTGTAGCTAATAAATCAAATGATATTAATGTCGTTATCAAGCAGTACAACCTTCGGGATGCAATTTTAAACTTATCACGAGCATGGAATAAACTAGAACCACCAATAATTAAAATGTGTTGGAAAAATATTTTGGAAAGCCAGCACGAGGACGATCCCGAAGATAACATACCCCTGGCAACACTTCGTCAAGAATTGTTAAATCTGAATAGCGTTGTAGAGACTAACCTTAATTTGCTAAAGGAAATTGATTCAATGCACGACTTCCACTCTGCGGATATCGAAGAATGGAATAAAGACAACATCGACGAACGTGATGAAAATTGTACTACAATAGATCATTCTGATGATTCTGTAATCGAATGTGTCACAGATCAGAATGAAGGATTGTCTAAGGATATATACAAAATCAGCCACGTAGAAGCAATTCGTATATTTAACAGAGGTTTGGAATGGGCTGAGCAAAATAATGCCGACATCGAGGATATCCAGTCCCTACAAAAATTACGTGAACATGCTACTATACTTTCAACTAGACAACGTTTGCGTCAAACAAAATTAGATTACTTTCTAAAGAAGAATAAATTAGACTTGTTTATTTGATGTGTTCCTTTTTTAAATAAAGTATGTTTTAAGCGAAACACACATTTAAGTTAGTTTTAATGCCACCTTTGTTTGTGATTGACTTTATCCAGTAACATGAACTTCTCGAATATATGAACACGGTCGTCTATAATTAGTTCACGTTATCGAGACTGCACTGTACTAAGAAATCAAAGTAATTTGTGAGGCTTGTCGAGTTTAAATCTACTTCTACGGTATTTACCTAAAGTTCCTAAAAAAACTTGTTTACTTTATAAGATATGATAGTATCCACTGGAATGAGAACATTCCTTTATTTAATTTCGAAGGTGAATGAGAAAAATTCTTAAATATCCAGTAGCTCAACAATTCACCTTTAAAACGAAATCAAGTGCCATTAATAATCAACGCAATTATTTATAAACTGTTTCATTAATCAAACACCATAAAGGCGGAAAAATTCACATGACATAATATCGTTAATAAATTCCATAAGCGCGGCCTTATTCAAAGCCTCATAGACGGTCGCCGGGACCTCTAAATATTCTAAATCGCGCCGACAAAGCGCGATCGAATCTTACGCCGAAACATCCTAAAAATAAACGGAGAAAACCTCCGAACTGATTCTAGAAAAGGAGCAAAAATCTATCTAGGTTCTCGGTTGGTCTGCGACCGAGATAAAACGCAAGACGGACACGTATTTTCAGGTTAATCCTTACGTTGAATACCAATAAGCTCTCCTGCGTCGCATATTAATTGAAAAACTAACGTTATCGCCGACAGATGTCGCGCGCATTCTCATAGAAGGCGACTGCCTCGTTTACGTAATAGTGGTTCGTCTTAAACGAGGCAGTATTTTATGTCGCGGCTGCGTTTTTATTGAATAAACTCACGAAATAACGATAGCGAGCGGAATAGGCATGTACGATGTTGGCAGCTTATACTCTATTAAAACGATGCCGTATAATAATGTTAATTGTATACGCTATCTGTTATCTTTACGAGGCAACATTCGAGCTGAAATTAATTAGAATTTATGTTGGAATACCGATGCAGCATTACGTTTCAACTGTAATTGTAAGTCATAACCGTAATTAAACAACGAACCCTTTCGAACGTACGTTTCCTCTTCCTAAATGTTTCGTTTTTTGAAACTACTGATATCCCGAACACGCGGTAGATAACTAAATTCTGCTGGAAAGGTTCGACAAAATCTTGTCTTTTGTTTCCCATTAATAAAAGTAATAACCCTTCTTTTTACAGAAATACGTTAGTTTGCATTTCAAATAATTTTTAAGTGGTGACGGCCCAACGGAGTTTATACGCCTTTTAAAGCTTGTCATAATCCCAGGCACTTTTATGTGTAAAACGTCTTCCAGCTTTGTTGCTGCCACCCCCTCGCCGTTGAGGATAAGAACATCATAGCCCATCAAATAGGGCGATAGCTTACAGACGACGTAACGATAACAGCAAAATAATAAAGGCGACCTAATAAAAGCAATCAATAGATTGGTAATTGCGGCAAAAAAAAATGAACTAGAAATTATTGAGGGCAAAATAAACTATATAAAAGTAGGAAGGGAAAACGAAAGAACAAAAACGCAGAAATATACGTTCGAAACGGTCTCCCCATTCAACTATTTGGGGGTAATAATAGGGCAAACAACAAAAGAAAGAACAAGAGAGAACACAAAATTCTACAGAACGTTTGGAAGACATAAATAGTTGTTAGCAAGCAAAAATGTAAACAGAAGAAACAAAATGAAACGTATAAAACTCTTATAAGGTCATCACATATGTCTTCAAGACTGTAGCTATAAATAAAAAGGAAGAAGAAGATCTAAGGATAGTAGAGAGAAAAATAGTGAGGACAATACTGGGACCAAGAGAAGCAGGAAGAAGAACGAAAAAAAACATAAAGACTAAACTGGGTGGGACACATAATGAGAAGAGAATCTACAGAAATGGTGAGAAAAATAACTCAGTCGATACCGTATGAACAAGCGGCAGAGGCAAACCGAGAACCAAATAGAAGGAGATGCAGAAACTTTAGGAATAGTCGATTGGAAATCAAAATGGCGAAATAGAAACGAATGGAGGAAGATAACGAATAGAGCCAGGACTAATAAAAAGTTATAGCGATTAAACAAGAACAAGGGAAGTAATTCACCCCAAGGAATGGATTTTAAACGCATGAGGGTTAATGATGATGATGATGAACTACAATTGAGCAAAAATTAACTTTGGGTATGGATGTCGTTTATGGGGGGTGTTAACATAATATGCTCCACCGTCTCCAGCCCTAGGCATTAACAACAAAGTCCATCTTTAGCTTTTACTAATTTGCTTAAGTATAAGGCTATCAATTCCCTGGCAATATTTTGAGAAACCATTCGCTAAAAGCATTGCGTTTGATGTATTTGGCTTGATTTTGTTCTTGTGTCTTTTGCCCGTAAAAAGGCTCTTGATTTTACTCCTATTTTCTAATATTCTGTTTTAAGTGGTTCTTCTCTCAATTAATGGAAGGCATATCCGTTGCTGCTTTGTCCAGCTTATCAATCTTTTCATGTCCCTCAATTTCTTGGTGGCTAGCCGAGCATCCTTACAGACAATTTATAAATTTGATAATTAATTCACTTCTATGGAGGTGCCAATTCGTACGTCTACTATGAATATTGACCTAATCAATTTGCAAGACGAATGCGAATCCTTAAAAAGCGGACTAATTGAGAAATAAACCAGTTAGTCACGGTCAATTAGCGTGTCCATTATTACCTCGTAATCAATCCACGAACCCGTCCAATTTAACAATCTACTGTTACCGCGGACGGCAGAAGACGACACTGTAAAAATGAAAAAAGAACCCGGACTGCTTAATTTGGCAATATAACGATCTACATTTACATAATTAAACGTACAGGTTGTTCGCCGTCAATTCACTTTCGAATCTATTTAGGTCTAGGTTTCGCACAATGGGCAAAAAGAGAAGGCGATCGATCACTATAAACGTTTTTATTGCACGTATATTTCGTATACAACCGACCTCTAGAAAACGAAGGGATGTTCAGTTCGTACGTAGGAGCGATAGCCTGGATGAGAAACCGAAAAGACAAAAGAGTGAAAGTTTTAATTGTTTCGACGCAAAACTCTGTATACACCGACAGCAACGAAATTTGCTTGAAATACATACGTACAACAACAATCCATCTTGGATCCAATTGTAAAAGTGTAAGTCTATCTATGTGACGAGCTCAGATCTTATCACACAATCTATGATGAGTCATACACCATACACCATACACTCCGACCAGTTTGCCGTGAATAATTTATGCGTGAAACTCTCCGTTAATTGCTGAAATGTTTAATTTTGATAGATGGAGTTGTTAGGTCATGAAGAAATTGCCTTATTGTATACCGCTAACGTTCGCGGTGATATCATTAGAAGATGATTAACTGCTGTTTAGCGTTGAATAGGATTTGGAATGTTACACGCTTTCTTTTACTTCTGCGTGGAAACGTATTTGGTGACGCAATGTTATTATTTATAAATGAAATCGAAATCGAAATAAATAACAACATATTTTAGTCGTAAATAATTTTCTATATCCAATGAAGATCTCTCCATCAAGTAACATTATTGTTGCAAAATGGTTTTCCGTATGTCGCAACATGATGCTTTCAAATTTGTCGCAAAACCGGCTACTTGGAACATAGTTTTGTGAGAAAAAAAAAAAATTACAGTTGGCGATTGACGAAAACATCGATTTTAATTTTGTGTTTGGCTCTGAATTATAACTTTTGAAGTCAGTTTCTTCATTTCACAGTATTATGTTATTATTGCTCGAATACTTAAGACAAAACAAAACTATATAAAATGGTAGCAAGAAAAGATGTTCAAGTTCAAACTTAAGATGTGATCAGATGTGTTTAGTTTAGAGAGCGCTTGAAGCCAGTCCAAGTAGTACCTAGTTTGTTCTATTGAGAAGGGCCTCGTGTTTGCTTATTCTTCACTAATACCCGTGATTTGTAATTCCTTGAGCTTTTAATCAAGCAATTTAGAGCCGCAGCTCCTATTTTACTCAGATTACGAAGAATGTGTTTGTGATGCTCCGACTATTCAATCAAAGGCTCGAGCAATTAGAAAACACCCACAAAGTAGGTGAAGTAGGTACTTCTTTGTTCAAATTAAAATGATGTTAAACAGCGACTGAAAATTCTTGCTTTATAGCATTATTATACAATGGACGACGGATGTGAGTTAATTCATACTGCTCACAACAGACCCCTGAAGCCTCTGAACATGTAACAGGTGAATTTGTAACTTGTGTAAAATTACTTGAAAGCTACGATGAACAACAGCAGGCTTCCACGGCCGGAGTCTGAATTTGTACTAGGAATACGTGTTCCCGGGCTTGTAAGTCGTGGTATTCGTCGAAGATCAGCCAAACACTGCGGCTACCAACTTCAACATGATGCTGATACTTCACTAGTCGTCTGAGGAACGCTGTTTCGACTGAGACCGCTTCGCAATAAGTAATTGTGCCGCGCGCTAGTCGTATAGAAGGATCTCCACGAATCAACATCTGAACTCCGTCGGCTCTAAGAAGCATAGATTCAATCAGCGCTGTTCGCTCAACACGGCACGACTACTTATTGTGGAACGATCCTCAGACGATTAGTGAACCAAAAACATCGCCTTGAAGTTGCCAACCGCAGCGTTTGACGAAATGTCGACCAGTACCGCGGCTTACAAGCCCGGAAGCACGTACTGTTAGTATAAATTCGCTACTATCTATGTCGTTAAAATCTCAAAACTGAGATACATCGCCAATATTGAATAAAATTATTTTGGTGAAAGGCAAAGGAGCCATGAAGATAATCTAAGAATCTACAAATGGACAGTAAATAAGGTACTAATAAGCTAAATCAAAAAACGGTGCCCCGGTATCGTTTTTAACATTCCAAACGGGATTTTCGAATAATTTCGCAATCTCTGCGAGGAATAAAATTAATTCATGCATGCTCTCTTTACTGCTTATCTTAATCGTCGACGCCATAAGCTTATTTCCACGTAAAATTAACGGAAATTAATAGAAGCGTAATAAAAGTAATAGCAAAACGACAAAGAGAATCCCAAGTGGTTCATTTAACTGTGAAAACAGTGAACTGTTCCAACACGTTTAATGCCTCTTCCTTCTTTAAACTACAAACAAACAAAACGATCGCTGAATTCACCTCTGCGGATTGAAATTCCGCAGATGTTGCGGTAATCAGTTCCATTTTATCACCTCCCATAACCGTACAGTTAGATACTAACAAACATATAGTCCGCTTGTTTTTTTTATCCCGTTTAATTAATGATGGCGTATGCGTATTATAACAGCGTAACAGTAAAACGCCGGTATTATGCATATGAATACGCGATAATGTCGCGCGGTCATAAGTCACTCGAATAAGAACCTATTCTGGATCCATCTGTCCCTGTAAGGAAGTAATATAGAAGTTCTTAAGTGGTTGTATTCGCTTATTCCGCGTGACATAAATTAACATCTCGAACGACAAATAATCCATTATTATTCGAGCCGTAATAAATAATGGCACCGTAGGTGTCGACGGGCGCACTTCTTTTGATTTATTGACTGACGCTGTGTGCACGGATGGCTTTATTGTCTGTGGTTCGATTTATTCATTTCGAAACGCATGACCTCCGAGCATTATTAACAGCGCAAATCTAAGCACGGTATCTTACTACATATATTGCGATATAGTTATTTCTCGAAGATGTAATGTGCGATTGTACGAAAATTAATTGGTTCGAAAAGTTTCAAGCATCAACATCAAGATGACAATATCGTTTGCCTCGGTGAAATTTGAACAGCTGAATTTAAACGTGATCGTATGTACCAGCTTGCACACGAACAATCGGGGGCGTAGTATGAATCATTTGTTGATAAATCAAAAGCAGAAATTGCGGGAAAATGGTTGCGTTTGGAGAAAAAGTAAAACTTCAGGGATTGCAATGAATTAGGATTCGAATTGATATTGATCAATATTTCTGATTCTATGAGTAATCATTATCAGCTCCCGTAGAAATGATTATATGCAGCAATCGAAAAATGTTAATTAGTGTACTAGAGGAAGGAGAGATCCACAGATCAAACTGTGTTGAATAAAGAGGAAAGCATTGGTATGCTACTTCTGTAGTAGATAAACAGTTAGTTGTGACGCATGCGTTGAAAGTTTCAGCCTTGTTGGACTTCTTTCTAGGCTCAGAATTTTCGCTCAGAGAACAGGGTGAGCATTCGTAAACCCCTATTTTGTCGCCAAGATGTAAGATGCCAACTACCATTTCGACGAATTGCTTGTTTTTTATAACAATAGGATAACTAGTTAACAAAATTATTAAAATTAAAAGCCCAAAAGACCACTATCAGTTGATTGGTTTTAGCGAAGCGATATAGTTCAAAGGCAAGGACTAGCCTTATAATTACATTGATATTCGGTAGCCTTATTAAACTTATTGGACCTTCTGATCTTCACGATACATCATTTAGTATCGTAATCCTAGCGTGCATCTATTCGCCAATTCTTTCGCCGCTCCACACGATATTCGTGTCTAAATTCAGCAAATATAGGTTGCCCTCTTCCAACATCATAATTTTTAAACCCCCACCTTATTCAAATACGCTGACAAAGGTTTTTCATTATTCTCGTTACGTGCACAATGGCTAGTAAATTGTGCAAATGGTACTGCGTTTAGTTGGTGTTTTCGCATGGTTTGTGTTTTGTCGATGTCGTTACGGGAATATTAAAAGTACACTGCACGAAAAAGCCACGCTACGTTCAGGAAAATGAGAAGAATTAAATAACTAGTATTATTAGTAAAAAAAAAAAAAAAAGTAGATAAAATTAGACATTTTATCTCATCGTGTATTTCGAGGAGGACATAAACCGCCATTTGCATATTAGGAAACTAGAACATCCCTGGTCTATGGTTACTGGAAGGAAGAGCAAAGAAAATTAGAATTCATAACAGCTGCTATACCGCTCCTCTAAATATAAATACGAGGGAAAGCCATTAAATAAGTCACAAACTGCTGTGGGAAAGCTGAAAATAGCAAAAAATTGATCACCCAGTCTACTCACCAGTGATTTTATTCTGCCCTCTAGGCCCAAAGTTATAGAAATTAACCTGAAAAATTCTTTCTGTGGTAGACTGGAAACTATTCGGAGTTCGAGTTGAATATTCACCTCGAAAAGTCAATTTCAATTCTAGTCTAGTCACTTTGCCTAGCTGGACCTCCAAGGAACACCGCGTGTGTAAAAGATGAATAAATCCGGGGCAAACAAGGGCCCCTCAGGAACCCAAGCTGATATGAGCCTTCCAGAGAACAAGACAGAGATAGAGTGAATTGAAGAATTTCTTGAATATATGAACTCACCAGGGCAATCATGACATTGAAGGCGTTACTCACGGCAAAACCGATGTGAGGAGAGAAAATTGCTTCGAGTGCTTCTCTACTTCACATCGATATCGGGTCAAGTAAGTTACATTTGTTCAACAATCAAGAACAATCAGTCCTATTATGCAACGGAGAGAACAGAACTTTAAGTAGAGAAAAACTTCTAGTATACACAGAAATAAAGTTGAATTTATCTAAAAAAGCACGATATTCGATATTTTTATCAGGCTAAGAATCTTCAGTAAAAAATATATAAATTTCAGAACTTTCTCTGTAGAGATTCCTTATATACGTAGATATTATAAATGGAAAACCAAATTAAAGCAGCGCATTCTAGGCGTGATCGAATGAGCGAGAAAATATATTCAAATTAATCAAAGCTCTCACATTCCGGAATCCCCCCCAACTGTGGTAAATTAATTCCGGATATTGACACAAGTTGCGTTAAATGCGTGGTGAAAGTGAAATAAAGACACCCACATCCTTGATAGATGAAGAGTAAGTTTGATAACTAAAATCTGCTTATTTTAACAGAAACATCTACAGCACTACTCGGTAGTGTTTATCATATTCACCTCCTTCTACACACAAGGCCAAACATCGTGCGAATCTCAGTAAACAACAAACGACACATTCTTTTCCTAGTAAAACAAGCTGCGCTTAAGTTGCCCCGCCGTTTTTCTACTTATTGTAAAAAGAATGCGAGAAATGTCAACCATCCATTTTACGATATGTAAATAATCGCTTGGGTACTGCGGGTGGGTGCCTCGATGTGAAACAAATATAAATTATTAAGGCGAATGAGAAGTCGGACACCTGCAACGCGAATGTAATTAAATGCCTAGGCGAATGAAAGTGAATTAATAAATGCATTCGCTGGAAGCAGAAACACCATTAATTATCTAGGTACAACGATACGCACGATGGTGTTTATCCACGGTGGCTCGCTCGTTTTGCGAAACAAGTCGTGGCAGGTTTTGCGTGGAACGCACGGATTCCAAATTTATTTCTACTCAGTCAAATAACAACACTTCAACTAACACCTAAAGATACTCTCTTTAGTGAATTATACTCTAGGCAAATATACTAAAAAATACTTTTAGCTGAAGCATTTCTGTGTTTGAAGGAAATATTGAGTTTACTTAAATTAACAAATATATTTTTGGGACACTCAAACTTAATCAACAAAATTGTTTGTTTCAAACAGTGCATGCAACTAGTTCACACAGTATTTTTTTGGGCTGAAAAAGAACTACAATCCTTGCAACATGAATTTACAATTCACTTGCTGCTGCAGGAAAGTTAAAACAGTTATACTAAGGGTGGATCAAAAGACACCCCAACCAACTAACGAATATAGAGAATATAAGCATGAAGCACATAGCTTTATATTATTGATGAAAGCAGAAATATTTGATGTTGATTGTTCTTTGTACTTGAGTGTTACTGATTGCAGGTTAGGAAGATCGGACCATGTTGTTCTGTTTTGCCTTATACAACAAAGTTACAGAACAAAGTTAGAAATTCAGTCACGACCTTTTTGTGACAATAATGATAGCAAAGACTGCGGCGTAGTATGGCAAATAACACAAAAGTATCGGCACACTCCGCACCACACAAGTTTAATAAGTTAATCGGGAACAGTCGTTTCGACGGTGCGAATCGAATTTAAAACTAATGGAATGGTATCCTTCTAGATGGAACGAATTAAGAACTCATGTTAAGATTAAACTATCAACGCTTGAATTCAAGCAACTAATGCACTCTAGTCTTTTTAAATTTTTAAATTCTCTAAATGGATCTCGCTATGTTTGCTGTAACGGTTATGTTTACAGCTTCCTCCGGAGTAGTATAAAGGTCTATTCAATATCTATATGAACGATCAATTTTCCCTGGTTGATTGTCGTGTACTAGCATGCGCAGACAATTTGAAACTTTGCTCTGTTGTTTCGTCCTCTTCCGACTGACTTGCCTTGTAAAGAAATCTTTTCGTGGTTGATGGATGGTGCACAGACAACGAAATTCAGCTCAGCATTAACAAATACAACTGCAATACCAACACAGGATTAAAATACATAGTTACGATTTGTAAATCTGCGTCTAGCGCTCTTGGCTTTGTCATTAGGTGCTGCAAACATTCCTCTGCTGCACTGCTGTTCTCAAAACTTCCGCACTCTGCTCTCTGGTCCGAACAAAACTCGGATACGCTTGTGTCGTTTGGTATCCGGTTTATTCTATATATTCTAACTAGCGTTAGAAAAAGTGCGAAAAAGATTTTCAAAATGGTTCTCCTTCAAATTGATTGGGAGCCTAAAGCAAACTTCCTCAGTAAGTCACCATTGATGCATATGATCAAAAAATGCCAGTAAGTATTATGGTGATCCTTTTTGTAGTTAACTTAGATCAATTTATGTAAGTTTCTTCCTTTGTTTATTTTAAATAGAGTATTTCTGTAGCTGTAGCATCACTCGGATATACACTCCCCGACAAAAACTCAGTAAGATGTTTTAAGGGTTACTACATTTCTTTGCGAAACTAGCAAGATATCTAATTGAGTTTTTATTCATAAAAGTAGAATAAATTTAAAAATATCTCCTCCAGTAATATACGAACTAAATAATAAGTTATTACTCCAATGTTTAAACAATTTCTGCGACAAAAATTTAGACTCTCTGTTGCAAATGTAAAACAAAAATCAACAAATGAGTGACCAGTAATGCGTAGATCCTCCATTGTTCTTAATCACTTCCAATAGTCTGTTATTGACAGATTTATATAAATTTAACACATAATTTTGAGGGATATTCTGCCATTCAGTCACTATTGAAGTTTTCAGTTCCTGTACCGTGAAATATTGACGGCCTCCGCCATAAACGCGACGTGCCAATTCGCCCCACATGTTTTCAATAATGTTTAAGTCTGGTGACCGTGCCGGCCACTGTAAAGTTTTAATCTTTTTCTCTTTAAACCATTCAGTAATGGTTTTTGCTTTATGAATTGGCGCGTTATCTTGCTGAAAAATAAAATTGCGCCCGGCCCATTGGTTTCGCAAACGTAGAAGATTGTCACGCAATAAGTCTTTATACGTCACAGATGTCATTTTGTTTGTGCAAAACTCTATCCCACTTTTATCGCGAAATCCAATCGCTGCCCATATCATCATAGATCCACCCCCTAATTGTCTGGTCATTTTCACTTTTGGTTCCTTTCTCAAATCGTGATAATAATGCGAGTACCCATCCGGTCCGTCCAAATTAAAACGTTTCTCATCGGAAAATATAACTTTTTCCCATTGTTTCTTCCAGAGTACGTGTTCTTCAGCAAATCTCAACCTCGCTTGTTTGTGTTTCGCCGAAAGTGGCGGTTTTCTCAACATTTTCTTCCGTGATATTATCGGTGACGCCTTTAAAATCCTTTGAATATTACGCACGTGAGTTTGTACCCCCGCCGGTTCTGCAATAACTCTCGCCGACGCAGAAGAATTGGATGCACACCGCAATATCATGCGTTTATCCCGCTCACTTACAGCTTTCGGTCGCCCCTGGCCTTTTGGTTTGCCGTATTTTTCCGGATCTTTTAGGAAATTTCTAACGGAATGATCGCTTCTTCGTAACCAACGAAGAATTTCCTTCTTACTAACACCATCCTGGTGCCAGGCTAGAACTTCACCCCTTTCTATCAAGGATAATTGCTTTTTTCTACCCACATTGCAAACACTTTATAAAATATAATTTCTCGTGGTGAAATGTGTACACTTTACCAGCACAACCACTGCATATAAAGAGAAGTATCAAATTAAAACATTTTTGCTTATATTAACGTAATAAATGCACAGGGTCTAAATTTTCGTCGCATTTAAAATTCCTATTTGGATCTGGGAAAATCTCAATTACCCCTCATAAAGCAATAAATACCCAGAAATATCTATAAATGGACTATTTACATAACAAGTATTAATAACCCTCATTTACATTTTATATAATGTCTATAAACTTTGTTTCGTATATAAAAACGATACCGCGTCTATGTTTTTGTCGGGTAGTGTATGTACCTTATCTCTTCATGTTACTGTTTGCAGACTAACAGCACTTCCGTTGTTGTAAATATTGTTCTATAAATGGTTTTCCTGTTGGGCAATAAGGAAATTATTATTATTGTCAATAGCTTTATAAATTACAAAATTTATAAAGCTATTAATAATAGGATAAATAAACTAAAGAAATGTACATCCAGAATTAATCCACAATAAAATACATTAAATTAAATTAGCTCCGGAGGCTCCAATGCGATATCGATATACATTTAACTGTAGAAAAATACGATCAAGCAGTACCACCTGCAGAAATGAAAGAAAACCAACAAGAATTTTTAATCTCCTTGGGTGGTTGAGTTGTTTTTTCGAACTAACTGTATTAAAACGTATTCCTTCGTCCGTATCTAATCCTTTCTCGAATTGAATGTACCAGAAATCGAATTCTATTTATAGACCGCAATCGCAGATTCTTTTTCTTTTTTCGTTTGCGCCGCCTGCCGATTCGCGACGTTCTACAATATCGCAATCTCGTCTCTGTATCTCGCGGACGCCTGCTACACAACGTACACGGAATGTTTAACATCTTCTCAATGTTATTCGATTACCTTTCGATATCGGAATCTATTCCACGCGAAAATTTCGTTCTACGTTCTCCACCGGCATGTTCACACGCTCTGTACCTCATTACAGCTCTTCAATTTTGTCAATGAGGTTGATATCGAGAATGTGTAGGTTTTATTAGTAGAGGAGCTGGTTAAAACACGATGTAGATCTCAAAATTTGAAGGTGAAATAGAATTGTTTGCTCATGCTGCATCGAAAGCGGCGTACGACATTAATGCAAAGAAAATCAAAAGTAATATTGAAAAATTCGATTTACTTTCCTTTTTTAAATTTATTTCTCTTGTGTAGGAATGATTGACAACTCCTTTTTGTGCAGTGTCGAAGTTATCGCTTTTCTTCTTCTTTTACCAAGGAGAAATAATAAAAGGTGATACTGATATAGTTTCATTAACCTGGTCGTAATACGCAATTAATACGAAATTCGATATAAGTAAACCTAGAATATCTTACATAAAAAGTATTAAAATTTATGAAAATGGTTTTTTGTAAGAGTTTTGTAAGGCGACGCGACCGCTAAAGAAAATGGTGTTGTTCTTAAACTAAGGTACTCTAGAATTTCATCGAAATCGGAGTTTTCAGATTGCCGGCATATCATTGTTAAACTTTGACGAAAGAAGAATCCAAACAGGAGAATTTCGAATGTCTTGTAATTATGGTTTAATAATCTTAAGCAATTAAGGTTTTAGCTGGTATAAAATACCAAAATGTACGTGAAACGTATGTAGATTTTGTGGTTGAAAAAAAAGCATTGTGATTCAATTATTTAAGCTCTTTATATTTCTAATATCGACAATAACGGTGCGGTTGAATGTTTTTACATGCTAATTTGTTCGTTTCATCAGTACGAATTGAAAAAAATCCCGTCAGTGGATTTATATGTCAGTAGGTACAGTATTACTAACTTTACACGATTAGTTATACAATTATATAACAAATATAAAGGTTTCGTTCATATCACATTAAATAACAATTGTAAATGGCTAACAACGCAAAAGCAATAAAAACAAATATAAAATCACTCGCCACGACGGAATAAGTAACTAAAATACACAACATATCAAGTATTAAAAAATAACCGGTTTCACTTTAGGCGGACCAAGGAAAACAGAAACTAATCGTTGACGTGTTATTTTTAAAAATTCATGGAAATTTCAAAACAGATGCTAGAAAGTCAGAGTTTGTGTAAAATACGTGTATTCAACGAGAATACAGTAAATTAATGAGGGAGCACAAAACAAAAGCAAAATAAATTAACTCACCTTACGGAAAATGATGTGGTACCTGTAACAAAAAAAAAAAGAACTATAATGCTATTTACTTTAACAAATCAAGCAAAATCCAGTAGCAATACAATAAAATACGAGCATTTCGACAGAAATGAGAGCCACATGGCTTCCAAAATTACTCAGCGTGGTTCAGAAGGAAGGTGTAGAATATAGCCGAAAGTTTCTTGAAACTGTACGAAACCGACAACACGACCATTAACCAAATAGTGACTGAAGATTAAGCAATGGTTTTACACCACGATCTTTTGTGTAAGAGTAAAACGATACAGTATCATCGGAAAGGCGAACCCATCCCTAAGAAGGCCAAGGAAAAGCACAAAAAAGGAGGTAGCAACAATTTTTTTGGGATAGCATAGACAACTTTAAAAAACGCAGCACTACAGTAAAGGCAATACATTATGCCGACTTACTACGCCAGTTAAGAGAAACGATCATCGAGAAAGGCCGAGACGAGGTTTCTGGCTCTTGCACGACAATGCTTCTATCCTCACAGCGGTTACTGTGTACCAGTGGAGATTCAAGAAATTTGATTACCCACGGTATAGTCCCGATCTTGCCCCAAGCAGTACTTTTTATTGTCAAAATTAATGTCGAAGCTAAGAGAGAGAGAACATTTAACAGCGATGGAGAAATCCACGAGACAATTTTAGAGCATAGATTTAGAATATATGAACCTCACGTCGTAGATAACGTGAGGTAAAAAAAAACAAAATAAGCAACATCCTGAGCTCCACCAATAATATAATTCACCGTTGCAAATAATTCAAATAAATCAGATGTTAGGTGAGAGTCGTAATTAAAGAAAGGCTAAAATTAAAGAAAAAGAAAAACAATCGTAATAAGTCGTTTATAGTTCTTGGGAAATTAATTATTTTTGAACAAATAGAATAGGTTTCTATTTTAATCGAGATATGCAGAATATCCGCGACAATTATAATCAAGAAGTAGACACGTATGTACGTTTGTATTGCCGCAGAAAAAAAATGTTGTTTTCGTTTTACGTCCTTTTGAATTACTCGAAGGTATACGGAGAAAGTAGGAAAACGGCTTCGGTGAATAGAAAGGTACCCTGTTGCATAGATCGCGGTTCTGTTAATCCATTTATGCATCGGCAGAATCAGATTTAAAAACAACCCGTCGTTACCATTACGACTCAAAGCCAATACCCGAGCAGATTGTCTGCTATGCGGTGCTATGGAATTAGATTACATTATGTGCATATATGCGGTTGAGTGAAATTGTAATAAATAGATACAGAGGCATTTCCTGCTTGTTTACATATACATTATATATTTTACTAAGTCTGATCCAATATTCACATTCAGGTGTACGTATACAATACTATGTAATTTTGTTGCTAAGATACTAAGGCCAACAATTTACATACACCTACCCGATATACATTTCTATAACCTAAAAGCCTCATCACATAATTCCTGTTACTAATACCTAACTATTTCTTGGCAAAGGAACTGGCACAAACAAATACTTGTGTACAAGCTTTCTTATGTAAATATAGAATATATTACTATCTTTGTATGTATTGAGACACATGAAGTACCTGCTAACCAATAGGATTTAAATAAACATTAAGTAATAATGAATAAATAAACGCTGTAGTACGTAACATGTTTGTACATTTTTTATTTATTCAAAAATTTTTCAAACATTTTACATATTTTCCATTTTTAACAGCCAGCAGCGTTCTATACAAATCTCTCCCTTGCTGTTCTCCAAAAGATCAAATTTATATGGAAGTTTATGACATCGACAGCATTCCTGCATGCGTTTGAACCAAGTCTGGAAATATTTTTTCCACTCCGATGATGGTATCTCCAAGACCTAGTTCTTAAAGGCTTCAACAGCTTCTTGAGGTGACAGAAATTCTTCTCCGTGCATTCTTTGGTCGACATTCAGGAACAAAAAGATGTCGTTAGGCGATAAATACGGTGAATAGGATTACTGTCGAATTGACCAATTGACACGAATCTTTTCTTGTGCTCGGGCCAAATTATACGGAGTCCGTTGGGAACACGCTTCAATATTGATACAAAATCGAATGTACTACAGTCGTCGAAATGCTGAAGGATAACTCTATCTCACACGCCGTTTCTCGTCAATCATCATCGATGCTTTTGGAACGACAACGGATTTTGGTCGATCTTCACGATATTTATCGTGACGTAAGCACGACCGCGGGGAAATTCTGCAAACTGCTTCCAAACGTCCTTTTTAATGGAGCCCTATTAGCAAGTTGAACGAAGCAATTCAATTACTGAAATCATCCAATCGCGTGGAATTTCCAATTTTTTTTTTTCGCAAAATTGCTTTCTTTAAACGCTCTATGCAAACTATTCAACCGATTTCTATGCTGTCTATTCTATGCTATAATGACCAATCTACCAAAAGTCGAAAGTATAACTAAATATTCAATGGAGGAGTGAACCACTCCAACGGTATGGTGTACAATGCGAGGACAATCCTGACAATCCCATAAATATCAACGATATACTACATTCTAACAATATTACTAACATTACCAACATTTTCATGCAAACTGTTGCATTTTCAATAATATTAGCAGTCTGTAACAATGTTACACATTATTGCTAGACGTTCTGATAACCTTAAGAAAGTACATTTATAAAGCGTTGAATAATTTCAGTAGTACTTGAAGAAATAAAAGAACCAACCTATTATCATTTATTATGGAAGAATCTTTTTATATAAAAAATCTGCAGCTTCGAAACTAAAATTGCTAACAATAGGAGTGACAATATTGCCTGCGCTGTTGTCGTGTAAACGTGCGATACAATTTAATCTTGTTACAACCAAGTTTCGCCGTTTTATGAAAATTGCCGGCAGGATTGACAAAATTTGATGATTTTTGTGGAAACATTTTGTTGGCTTCATTCAAGAATCGTTGAAAATTTTGCATCAGATCGAGGCAATATTGGAGTAAAAGAAACTAAGATAATTTCGTAAAATACCTGTATAGAGCTAGATACACATGCATAGGTAGAAACGATGAGAGATAAAAGATATTCCAACGAGTCTCTCCAACGTATTTTCGATTAGAGAATGATTAAAAACCTATTATACTTTATGGCCCAATATAGTAATTTTCAGGATAATCCTCATCGGCACAAATACAATTATTTTTGGGTCAATACTGCAGGTAATAAACTTACAATACACTTTGGGGTGGGAGCAGGCCACCCGAAAGTTTATTGTGTATTGTTAAATGCTTTAGTTTCCAAATATACCTGCTTGTGCGTGCGTTCGTGTTCGTATCTTTTTGCTTGAACCTGATTAAAGTTATTAAAATGCCGAGAGGAAAACCGACAAGTTTAGAAAAGCGCTCTGTAATTGTTGCTTTTCATCAAGAAGGTTATTCAGTGCGTCAAATTTCCGAAAAAATACATGTTAATAAATCGACTGTTAGTGATATCATTCGGAGACATCAACGCACGGGCAGTTTAAGAGATCGGGCGCGTTCAGGTCGTAAGAGAATAACAACTCACGCCGACGATGGGCGTATAAAATTGCTGAGCAAGCGAAATAGGAGACTGACAGCACCAGAAATCGCCGCCGAAATGAATCGCGACCGTGCAAGAAAAATTTCTGTTATTACAGTGAAAAGAAGATTAAAAGCTGTAAATCTTCACGGCCGCATTGCAACAAAAAAACTCCTACTTCGACGGGGAAATAGGCAAAAACAGCTACAGTGGGCAGAAACACATAGAAATTGGACAGGGGATGATTGGAAAAGGGTGCTATGGACTGATGAGTCAAAGCTTGAGGTAGTTCGGACAATCAAGGCGCGTTTTTGTAAGAAGAGCGAAAGGCGAAAGAATGTTGCAGAATCGTGTAGTGCCAACTGTCAAGCAAGGAAGAAATTCTGTGCTTGTTTGGGGTTGTTTTTCCTACGCCGGTACAGGAAACTTGAAGCGAATCGAAGATATTTTGCGAAAAGAAGGTTATTTAGAAATACTGCAAGAAAATGCAGTACCATCGGGGCAGCGTCTAATCGGCGAAAATTTTGTATTCATGCAGGACAACGACCCCAAACACTCAGCAGTGATATGTAAAAATTTCTTAAATGAAGAACAACATAGTGGCACTTTACGAATAATGACATGGCCGCCGCAAAGCCCCGATCTAAACCCCATCGAGCTGTTATGGGATGAATTGGACAGGAAGATCCGAAAAGTATGCCCTACCTCCGTAGGCCACCTGTGGAACATTTTACAAGAGGAATGGACTAATATGCCAAATAGAGTCTTTGAAAAACTAGTGGAGCGGATGCCTCGGATTGTGAAAGCTGTTCTTCGCGCAAAAGGGAGTTTCTTTGATGAACTGAATGTTTAACAAGTTTTTGTTTATTTATCGTTAGAATTACTTTTTTTTACTTTTACACTTTAATTTTAATCGCTATTAATAAAATCCAATAAAAATTTTAAGTTTTGGAAAAATGAGTTTGAATATTTTCTCGTTTTTTTTTTTAAATTTATTTGCGTGTCCGAACTGATATGGACGGTAGTGTACACCTTTTTCTCGGTTTGACCCAAATGGTTTCCATAATTTGCTGCAAATTTAACAAGCTCATCAGTAATATCATTGCCTTCTGGTCCTTTATAACTGAGGATCCGCAATAAGTTAATAAAAAATATTATCTGTTTATCAGTTCTTTCACTTAATTGATAGTTTGATATTTTAACACGTTGGGAATGGGACACATTAACCCATTCGATGCAATTCAATTTCAGGTTCAATTCAAGTTAAACATCCTGTTTCACCCACTATTATACTAAACACATTCCAAACTATACATCGTATTCCTCGCCGTTTGCGCACGGTATGGCTTCAAATGATATTTAACTTAATGATTCCACTTCAAGCACAATTGTACGACAATCCAAAGCAAAATACGTGCATAAAACATTTGATTAAAATGCAACACGAGGAAAACGACATCCAAGGAATCATTCCAGCGGTTTCATGTTTCAAAGAGATCGGAATAGTTCCAGCCACAGTATGTAGGAAGAGATTAAATGTCGACTAGAAAATACCTTATGCAAATCGGACCTTTACTAATAAGCATTGCATTCTCCGTCTCTCGATTATGGTCGCCGTTCGTGAAGCGACAATTATTCGATATTATAGAACATGATAATTAATGAAGTATGTGTCAACTGGTTGTAGATTATTAATTACGGACAACTTTACTTGTGTAAAAATAGCATCAGGTAACCCGTCTCATTATTCCTGTCTAACTACATTCTTCTTTAAAAAAAAAAAACATCCTACTGAATTAGAAACTAACTCCTCAACCTATTACAAAAAAAAGCTTTATGGGATTACCAGCAACGTTGCCGAAAGAATATTGCGTGTAGATGGGAAGAAAGTGAAATCGTCGTAAGTCGTGACTGTCAAATTCGAGAGAAATGTGCTAAAGTGTTTTTTTTCGTTTCTTTCGATTTAATCGCCTGGTCAGACAGCTTAATAAAACACTTATCAGGTTATCTGGAAAGATATTTTCTGTATTTTAATGCGATCAATAGACGTCGAGAAAGAAAGAACGGCAATCGTTCCATTGGAAAATGAACAGAATAGTTTTAATTTCACTGAGGAGTGGTCGAATGATTATCAACTAATTCTAATGCCAGTTTCTACGTGATAAAATGAATAATTATATTGTAATGGGGAATTAAGTATACCTATAATTAGAATTTAAAATTACATGTGTTTGCGAATGCTGGAGAAACTTTATTGTTATTATTATTATTGTTATTAAGCTATTAAACAGCGAAGGAGGTAAGTACTATTTATATATCAATTTGAGCGTATTAGCGAGTTTGTGATGGGCAACAACAAAATTGAACAAATGAAAATTAAGACAATTGCTGTGTTCTTTTTACTAGCAAAGCATCCTCTCTTTTGTGTGTTGACAGCCCAACGGGGTGCCATAAGCTTTTTGAAGCTTGTCATAACCTCAGGATCATTTTAATGTATAAGTTGTGTGTGTAAAATATTCCATGGCCGTGTTACTGTTTCCCCTTCCCGTAAAAGGTGAAGCGCAGTTAATTGTATCCCAACTGCGAATGGTGACTCGGGAGAGTATCGGACCCGCTAAGAAAATTTATTGACCTCAGCGGGACTCGAATACACAGCGCTTAATTAGCCCAGACAAGTGCAGGTCCTGTTACCACTGGGCCACCGAGCTGTTTTTACAAGTGAGATTGGAGTAAGAGAAACTTAAGCAAAAGGAAGTAAGATGTAGTTAAGAACCTCTGGTTCACACAACCAGGATTCTGAATTAAGTTAATCTCTAATTAAAATTTATTTTATCTACATATACACTTTGCGCTTATGTATGTTAACGACTATATTTAGATGGTTATCTGTTCTATTTTAAATAAATTTGTGCCAATAACACATATTTCCTTTTTTGACGTTACTATTGATTCACGAGTCTGTCTAATCGATGCTAATTTCGTGAAGCGCATGGAAAGTGGCGAAGGCTATCAGCAAAAGAACAGAGCTATATTTTAAGTAGAGGCTTAAATATCTCCGTAAAAAAAGGGCAGCATGGGGCCAAATTTCAAACTTAATTTTAATGACTTGTTAATTTATCATTCAATTAATTAATGACGATGTAGACAACTCCTTGAAATCGTGAGGTAAAATTTGAAATTTCGAAATTTTTCAAAAAAACTTAAATAGAAATTTTCTTTTTGAATTTTAAAATTTTTCAAATGCCTAAGCGTATGGGTTACTACCGCAATAAGATCGCTTGCGCATATATTACGAATCACACACCCAGACGACCACTCCCATACCGACGCCCGTGAAGCGCACGGAAAGTGGCGAACTTTAATGATTCGTGACATCACAAAATTAAGTTAATCAGAGAACTGTTTCATTCTACAAATATTAGCAATTCATTCTGCCAAGCGGTCGATGTGATATTAACCTTGCTAAAATATTTGCCGAACAAGTAACCCGTCTTGTCTCGTTGAATAATTTTCATTATCTCATCGCATTGACGTAAAGTTACACATTTTACATTCTTTGCCAAGTTTACATGTCACGGCGCAAAATGGTGGGAAGCGAAAATCGCAGACGCGTAAATCGTTTGCATTTACATGTTCCCTTAACAACAAACGACAAACATCGAGACATTTTCTCTTTCGATATCTGCTAATTTCTCGCATATTTTAAAAAGTTATTCGTAACTGGCTTTTTACGACCGCCTGACGTCATAATTACGCTTAACGCGTATCGCTAAGGTATGCCGAGTGCCGTTGGAAAGGATGGAATGAACTGTAACTTTTAGAACAATTAGAAACTTGAATTCGATTCCCATGACGCGATTTGGTTTTATTGATTGCCTTTTCGCTTTTGAGAAATGCTTAATCAAGTGTATTGTAGCGGTATTAATATAATTTTCGTATCGTAGATAAATTTATTATATTTCTTTATGGATTTGTTTTTTACCTTTTAATTAATTCACAGAACAATATCGGCTCCGGAAGGTTAAAAGCGATTTTTTTCCAAGTTTTGTAAATAAATCATAAATGAAGAAAGAAAGGAACAATACTCAATAAGCAAACTAGATGTGTATGTGCTTATTTAAAAAAATTCTATTTTCATATATACATATGTACAGTATCAGAAAGTAATCAGAAGTCATATCTCCATAATAAACGGGTGTGGACGAATAGGATATCACAATGAAGCGGCCTGCGTATTCGTATCGCTGGCGTGGAATTAAGAGCCCCGATAAAAACCCCGAGTTAGGTGTTCTTATATGTTTATTTTCGTTTTTAAAAGGTTGTCTACTAAAGGAAAAGATTTATAATCTGCATTCTTCTGCAAATATAATATATGTACATACTTTAAGGAATGTATTATTCAATTGAAAACGTGGAATTTCTTTGGTATTTTCTGACATAATTAAATGAAGAAAATGTCCTGCGGTAAGGAATCACACTTGACATCCCCTGATTGCTAGACGGGCGTGCAAATCATTACAACACAGGGACCTACCATATAATACAGAGTGTATTATATAGAATAGCAAAATGACAGACATGTGTTTCTTAGCACTAGAGGACGGCAAGAAATCTCCAGTTCGTCGTTTCGAAATATTATGGCATTAACTATGAGGCAACAGCAACACAAAGCTTAAGAGTTAAAATACTCTCGGAACCACGCTGAATAGGTAGAAACATTATTTTTTTTAATGAAAGTTTGATCATTATTGTGGGACGCGTTGTCTATTGTTTTAAGTCCTATAGTTCTACAAAATTTCAAACTAAACATTTTCATATTTATAACAGCTGCTAGGTCGTTCTGCCAAAAATTTTCAAAAATGCCAGTATTTCAAATTTCATTTTTGGTAATAGCAACATAGTTGTTTTATCAAAGCACCCTTAAACTTGAACTAGGAATTCAAAAATATAATAGTGTATATAGTGTTTTATTTGAAATAAAGTTGACGGCTACTTCCGGCATAACCGGAAGTCTCAGATAATTTTAAATATTTTGGTCCAATAGTAAATACAACATTTTCTTCCCTAGCTTTATAGCAGTGACCGAGTTATTACATACTCAGCAATATATTCATGAATAGAGATGACCAAGGCAGGTGAAATTATTACTTTTTTGCAGCGACTAGACCGACTCGTGTCTATTCGTCTCATAAGAAAAGATTCGTATTGCCTACTGGTTTCCCCGAGAGTCGACAAAACACGAGTCTGTCTAGTCGCTGCAAAAAAGTGATGCCTTTGTCATCTCTATTCATGAATTAATACACGCAATGAAAAGTATTTAAACAAAATAGAAAACAATACTGGGGATTGCAACCTTCAGACATTAAAAAACCTTTTCCATTAACAATTATAGGACATGTTCTCTCTTACTTTTACATTATGTACGTATCTCCACAACCCAGAACAACAAGGAAAATTATTAACGAGCGAAGTAGAGAAGGGAAAATCTTTACACTGTTTACGCCGTAAAGTAAACTCATGAATAAGTAATCTGAATTCGTCCTCAATAATTGCTCCATTGTCCGATTACCATAAATGTGTCCTAACTAGAAGCATAATTTTCGTAACAGCACACCAATTTACCATTTCTCGCGTTACCGGCCGAATTTAACGTCCGTGCGTACAATTACGAAACGCCTTCGAATTAGCAATACGCCGCGTGATAGCTCCACTTTACGTGAAGAACCTGCATGCGCCCATTGTGCAGCGTTGACGAATTGAATGAGAATTGTTCGCCTGTCTACGCTCACGTCGTACGTAAAATGTGTAACGATCGTTGAATTTTAATGAGAAGATCTCTGCAAATGGGCGCTCGGATATGTAACATGCAAATTGTGTGAAATCAATAAAGATCATTGACTATTAAAGTAGATCTATGTACTTTAAATTTCTCGAGGATTCAGCTCTTAATTTTGTGGCAATTAGGTTTTTAGCTAGGAAGATTGGTTAAACGTAGCATTTTAGATTCATTTTAAATCGTTCCAGAATGCTTGGAAGTCAAACAGATTTTAGCGTCATTATTATTTTCCAGGCGCAAAACAATGTGAACTGCTCTAGTACAAATCACATTTTTCCGGGAAAGCGACTCAGAGCAGCTTATGTTCCACGCACGAGAGAGAGCAGCTTATGTTCAGATTGGATCAGAAGCAATTAGGTTAGTTTGGTTCAGTTAGTTCGTTACCTGGAAGCCATTAATTTTCCAAGACATTTTCCATCCAAGGAATTTTCCAAGAAAATGCATGTAGAAATCAAAGAGAAATTTGATGCCCTTTATAAGGTTCATGCAGATCCGTTTTTGATAAGAGGTGGCCAAGTCGTCCCATTAAAGTGACTACGGGCAATATGATCGGATACCGGATGAAGATTCTCACGAAAATTTGAGTATGAGGAACAACGATTAAAAACGGAATTGCGTGATAACTACAAAGTAATGTTCGAACATGTTTAAGCGCAATTTAAGCGCGAGTTTCTGCGCCGTTTTGCGGTCGTAGATGAGATATGAATACATAAGTACAAGCCGGAAATCAAAAGTTAGGTGCTGCACCAAAGAAGGCGAAGACGACTCCATCAGCTGGAAAAGTAATGGCGACGATCCTTTGGAAACCGCAAGGAATACTCTTAGTCGATTATTTGAAGGAGGGAGGGACAACAACGTAAGAGTACTGCGCTGATTTGTTGGACCGATTCGACGCTAAACAGAAAAAGACCTCACTTAACGAAAAAAAAAATTCTCAGCCATCATTATAACATCTCGCCCCATTGATCAACAATTACGACAGCAAAAGTGATCCAGTTACGGTACGAATTGGTGCCCCATCCACCATATGCGCCAGATTTGATCCCCTGTGACTTCTTTCTTTTTCCAAATTTGAGAAAATTGCTTGTCTTATCGTCGAAACAGAGGCGTATTTTGCAGAGTTCGACAAACCTTAGTATTTGGATAGCTTAAAAAAATTGAGACGTTGCCGGACTAAGTGTATAGAACTAAAAACAATTGCGTTGTCTTCTTTATCACAGGTATTTACCATACCATCCTTGTGAGTACCGTATATTTCATTTTATTTACGAATTTGGTTAAAATTATGACAAATACTATTTCAAATAAATAAATATAGTCCGTCTAGAAAGTATCCGGAATTTATTATTTTTCTTAATTTTAATATATTTCTTTTTTGCTACATCCTAAGACAAAAGTAATGCATCAAGTAGGTTGTGCCGACTGTAGGCCATGGAAAAAATCATATAACAACACCAGCTGTCAAATATTGTTGATTATCAACAGGCTTAATATTTGTGAAATAATGTCGCAAATAGAAAAAAGAAAGTTGGTGGAATATTTGTATAGAAAAGGTGTTCAAAACGTTAAAAAATTAGTGCAATTAACTGAACTCGGAAAAAGTACAGTATATGAGACAATAAAGGTGATAAAAAATAGGAGAGATATGAGCCATGGACCAGTTTCTGGAAGACCGCGTAAGATTAGCGGAAACAATCTAAACGCTTTAGTGACTTTAGGACGGCAAAACCCGCGCCTAGGGTTTCGAAAACTCGCTAGCAGATTTGGAAATCAACGTCAAATAAGAGTGTGTCCAGAAACTGTCCGCATTTCACTGAGGAGACAAGGTTACTTATAAAGGAAACCAAAAAAAAATCCCTGCAACGACACCTCTACAAAAGCAACGAAGACTAGATTTTTGCCAACGATTTCGAGACGATAATTTTAGTGATGTTTTTATATCTGACGAAAGTTGTTTTCAGCTTGGTGCAAATCATTTAAAAATTATATCAAGAGAAAATGTTACGGTTCAAATTTCCAAATTTCCCACAAAAATAATGGTTTGGGGAGCAATTTCTCATCGTGGTGCTACACCTCTCTGTATAATTGATGGCACCGTTAATAGTGCAAAGTATTGGGAAATTCTTAATGGCTTTCTTCTTGAAACGGCTCGTACTTTATATCCCGAAGGGTGGTGTTTTCAGCAGGATAATGCAAGATGCCACACTTCTGAATACATTAATGCTTGGACGCTAGAACAAAACTTGGCAACAATGCCATGGCCAGCAGCTTCCCCAGATCTTAGTCCAATCGAAAACATATGGGGACTAATGAAAATGGAAGTAGAACGAGCAGCACCACGAAATAAAGAAGATTTGATTCGGTCAGTTTTACAAGCCTGGACCACTATCACCGAAAAGTCTAGCGTTGACCTCGTTTCGGGATTACCTGAACGTTTAGTTAAGTGTTTACAGTTAAATGGAGATTGTATTAGTAAATGAGTTAGCAAGTAGTAGTAACCTACGGGAATCTTTAGAATAGGTTATGAGTAACATTAACAAATAATTTCAATGCATTCTTCTGTATCATCTCTACTTCTGTCTGTTGCAAATTTCGAATGAGAAAACTTCAAACACTTTAAAAACAGTTACGATGTTATCAAAATTGAAACGTTCCGTTAGGTGATTGACACTGTATAGCGCTAGACCGTAGTTAGCATAAATAAGACAAATTCATTGTGCACGAAGCCATGTAAGTAGGATATCTTTCATGTCATATCAATACTTAGCGTTTAACCTTGATTCGAACGAGATTATTTATTACTATGTTGTTGTTCGTTGGCTGCTAGCTACCACCGTAAAATACGTTTTATTTCTATAACTGTACATGCCACCTATGTACTTATGCGCGGTACACTGCATACTGCATAATTTTTTTAGTCTGCCGCGATATCGCAGTGGGCTTAAAATATTGGCGTGAGTGATTGCCCACGCCAAGATGTGAACTAGTTATACGTATGTACGAAAACGGACATTCGTGTATGCTCCATCAGCTTTCATTGAAATAAACATCACCTTGAGCCCCCATAATGCATAAAATCTATTTTTGAGTGCGATGTTGTACGGTGAAAATGGCAAATATGCATAAAATCAAGGGAAACCACAAAATGGGAATAATGACGCTGCGGTGTTAATTTTATCTTAAAAGTGGCCGTACATGACAACTTTGCGAAGCACAAAAGAAAAAGGTTTCGCAAAAAGAAATTTATAAAGGCTCGAAACCGCATCGGCGATTTAATGTCGTGAAAAAAATCGATCGAACGTGCATTTAGTGGTAAAAACAAGAGATTGCAACAAAGTAAATAACGTCGATGTCCTTGAAGTGTATAAGACGGATTAATTCGATTTTTTTTATTCACTCGTTCTTTTTTAAAGACTTATTGCAGATTCTATGTTACTGCTGCGCCTATTTACAACTTTTGGTTGTCAAAATGCCAAAATCCTTTAAATAGGATGACTTATCATACCATTTAGCTCCACATTCATATTACTTTCCTTGTTTTCGTTAATTTGTTTTTGGACAATACAATTGATTACATTTATATATTTTATATATATTATTATTTCGTTCACCCCTGTATGTTGGGGTGCATATTTTCTTAATATTTTTTTAATGCATGTTTCAGTAAAAATATTGCTTTTTTCTCCCATATGTTTTTCTGTTCGTAATTGGTACGAAATGACCAGTGCAATTATTTTGAGGAAAAGTCGCGAGATGCTAACGCTGCAATAGAAAACAAAAAAAAAGTCTTCTGACAGCGGCGAAGGTGAGGGGACGGCGTCCAAACAGTAGCGGTTGATTGTAGCAAGCTCCAACTTCCCAGAGAAATAAATAAATCTTATTTATCCTCATAAGAGAGTATATATCGTGGCAAAAGAAGGCACGGGAGAAAGACGTAAAGCTAGGTGCCCTACAATAACAACGCCTTAACCACGGCCAATAGTGGCCAAAGTGCGTTTTATTGTTAAGAAGCTGGTCACCATCGCCGGGGAGCCGCAAGCTAGGGCCATTATCTCCACCTAGAAGACTAAATCATCGAATTTATTAATTGTTAATCTGTAGCTCAAAGTTATCTAATTTGCACATTTTGTCCCTTTAAATTTTAGTTATTCAATATGATTAATATTCATTCGGATGACCAATTTTTGCGGAGAAAACCTTACTGTCGCGTTTGTTTCTTTTTTGTTATTGTTGTCCATTGTAACTTGTTTCATTCTCACAATTTTTTTTTGGTAGCGAAACATTGTTAGTATTTGAAATCAATTCTTTTATTTATTAATACGCGATTACTGATTATTGTTACAATCAACGTACTTTTTTTAATTATTAACCAACATTCTTGAAATCATTTATACGGAAAATTATATACATAAATAATGTCCCAACTTTCCCTCACCTCACCAACAACCAATCTTTCATTAAAATTTAGTGTAGAATTTTCATTTGAAATAAAAATGGCAGCAATACATGTTAAATAAGAAAGCTGCTAGTTACCTCTGACATATCATCACCACTAGGTGAGCTTTTGTTAACGAAAGTTTTATCATACTAGCTGCAGGAGATCCTAAGAAAAAGATAAAGGAGGAATGGTCTGAGGTACAGAAATGACATTTCTCATATACCAACTTAACATTCTCTATAATTTAAACCATTTTCTGGAGGTATAAATGTTTTTATGATTCCATTAACTTAAAATAGAATCCGTATAAGCAGCGCTCAAAATTTTTATGCAAATCTCACTTCTATAAGATGAAAATTTTAATATTGAAAGTCACATTATCGTCTTAGCTAAAGTTGAAAATCTTGTAAGAGAATTAATCTCTCCGTCAAACTGTCAACAGCATTCAACTCGTGAACACCGTAAACGCGTAAATTATACTACGCCTGCCTATTTACGCGAGTCCAAAATCCGGTCAGAGGACAGGTTTTCAAAGCGAAATCCCGAAACATTTTTATCAATTAGGCGGAATAATTGGGCCGTAACGTTCTAAATACTAAGTGTAGCAGGGGAGAACGAAGACCAGCGACGCGATGTCACCGCTTTCGAACTGAATTTGCATGTTACTCCGCAACCTCCGGCTACCGGCTACACGTCCGACCGGGTCAGACTGGATTGTACGAAGTTATTCAGAGAGCCGATAAATTAGCGCGATACTATTATGCTCGTGTTCACTCAGTCATTCGGGTACTTTGCTGCGATTACGCGGAGTATGTAAGCGTACCTATGTATGTACATATATTATGAGTTCGAGATTTAATTTTTATCAGCTCTAATCAAAGTTAACCTATCTAATGGAAATATATTGCTTCGTAGTTCCTTTATATATAAGTATACAGCGTCTATATAGCGTAATGCAAATTTACTGTTAGTCCACATTAGATTTGTATCTTTCCATATACAATGGTTGTAAATCCGGGTTTACGCTGGAATAGAATGAAGTTAGTCTCCGCTTGCTAGTTCTGAAGAGAACGTATGTGTACGTATGCTGCTTTAGAATTAGTTATTTTATGATCGTATTAGAGTGCTTAGTTTGTCTTACAAAAGGGCGATGATTACGATAACGTCAGCATAATAAGAACGTCCCACAGCTGCACTACAAGTTTCGTCTTCTGTTTCATCCACGTTTAAATATAGTTTGCACATACTTGTCTTGCTTTTTGTGCCGTACGTCGTTCAGAAGAAGTGCTACGTCATCACAGACTGGGGTATATAAACCATTATGGAATCTCATTCTGTAGGAGTTTCCTTCTGCTTGCAACGTTGAGGGTGCTTAAGTATAATCCTAAGCGAGACTCATCCTCGCAACGCAGGCGGTGTTTAGCACTGTCCTAGCCGAAAACAACCCCCGTAACCGCGATATTTTTATTTCCAAAGTATGTTGGTAGCCTAGACTTAAACCCCAAAATTGGGTATCCGGAATTGCATTTGTCTCTCATCGACTTCGAATCTAAGTCTGGAGAGAATTATTGTCTCGGCTATCTTGGATAGGCCCGACTGCAGGCTAATTGACCTGTGGTTCCGCGAAAGACCAGCATCAGTTCCCGATTTGGGGATCATCGTAACAACAAAGGCTTCCCAAATCCAGGGGAAGTGTTGCGGTTTTAAGATTGCATTCATTATCTGCAACAAGTTGTTCGATAGCAGCTTTATGGCCTCGTTCGCGGTGCCATTCAAGCGCCGGAGCTTTCTTATATTTTAGTTAGACCCCTAATATAGGAACTTAGCTAGGCAACCGTGCTAACATATGTGCTATTAGCTTTCCCAACAGCATTTTAGGGCGTTGGCTTTTGAACTTTTAGGTAGAAAGCTGAATTAATCTTGTAAGTATATTATATCTATAGACAATAAAAATGCCAAAAATTAGGTACCAAGTGCTAAAGTGCACAATACAGCGCTCCAACCAGAAATTAACATATCAAACTGCATGCTACGGATCTATTTCCAACAGGACGTGTCGAAAATCGTCGCCTAATTGGTCTCGTACTGTCTATTTTACCACGATTATGACAGAAAATGAAACGCTCCGAGGCGACAACAATAACAACTCGATGAATTATGCATGCCCGCGCAGACTACTCCTGTTTCCATAATGCGAGATCCTTAACTCGTATCGTCTCTGTGGTTCGGCGTGCGTAAGATTCTAAAACGGATTACGTCGATGATGGACGTGTATATCCATTTTGGTTTGATTCAGTTGGCTGACTTAATTAGTGGAGAACGTGGAGTTTTTCTACGTCTTCTGCTGGTGCTTCTCCCCCCTTACGTTAGCTGCGCAGCTGTGGCAGTAAATTACACTCTGCGGCAAAAGTATAGCTGTAAACATATCAAATTTGATATAATTGAAATTACTTTCAAAAGTTCATTTCGTATTGGCCATATGCTTCGATTTTATGGATTAATTTTCTACTACAGAAACAAATTAACTTATGATCAATTGTAGAGCTGCACAGCAATTAAAAGGGCGATTAAACTTTAATTGTTTTATAGATAATTTACTGTTAATAATTATAAATAATTAACATCTTAAGGGGTCTATATGCACCGCAGTTATTGTCTATTTATAATTTAGCAGAGAATATTACGCATTTTTACAGCATGGTTGCTAAATAGATATTCAATTAACTACGTAATCAATTATCTAATCGATAATCCGAATTAAGCATTGTAAATGGATGAATCACCAAGTTGTATTTAGGCGCCCGAAATGTCAGTATCAATAATTTGAGAGGTGTGCTACTTTTAACCAGTTTACTCGTCGTATGACGTCAAATATGACCGTATAAGTAAGACGAAGAGTATAAAAAAGCAATTATTATACACTTTACTGCATGTTTATAATACTGCGTTCCGCCTAAATTAAAGTATTAAAAAAGTTGCTTTACTTAAACCAAGTTTAACTCAAACATGTTATGAACAAATGTTTTATATTTTTCGGGAAAAAAAAATTAATACTGTTAATTTGCAACGGTTGCTGCTGAGGCTGCTGGATTCCTCCATTAATATCAATTTTCTTCCTTTTATTACTAAATTCTAAAAATAAATATTACAATACGCGACACAATGTTATGAAATATTAGTTTTTACAACTAACAACAACTTTTAACGTTACGTGACGCTGCACATCTCAATCTCTATGCATACAATGACATTCTCGACGATATTTTCCTGAGCCAGGCTGACGATCTTTGAACTCTCTTGCCCTTTGTAGACGACTCTTTTCGCGATGGTTGATTAGAGTGTTTTCAGCTTCAGTTACATCTTCTTAAAGTGCTGCATGTTCCTCAACTAATTGTTCTGCAATGGAATCCTCGGTAATACGTTCAACGTGACTTCACGGTGGTAGGTGGGTCTGAGGTTCTTAAGCTATTCTTGCAAGCAGTAGATTATCAGAAATATTTTCTGTGCTATCTCACGGAGCTGCTCCAGCGGGGATGCCTTTTTCTGAGTTGTACATTGCTCAGGAACCATGGAGCACCAACGGTCATTCTAATTCCCTGGCTCTGTAGAACTCCTAGTATATTCGTGTGGCTTAGTGCCATCGTTAACCAGACCAAGATGCCATAATTGGTCGAAGTCGTACAAGATATAAAAGACGTGTGTTTTCCATGTCTAGCACATCTTACAGCAGTGAAAGGGCGTTCATGGTACAGCAAAACTTGACCTTGGCGTATTCCATTTGCTGCATCCATGTGAGCTGCTTCTCCAACACTACTCCCAATATTTAACTGATCATTTATCACCAGATCTTCTGATTGAATTCTTCTCCTCAAATATGTCCATTATCTTGTTTTTCAACTAGATGCCAAATTTATTAATAAACCAGACTTAATTCTTAATTTATGATCTACCTCGCTTCCTGTGCTTGTCTCTCGGACTGTACTAGTTCTTTAAATCAGTAGTCTATCAGCGGATTATTCCGGCGAATAGGTGAGCACTACCTCCCGATTATATGCAAGGACAATGACACTCGCAGCGCACCGATGAAGATTTTAATGAGTCGAGTTGGCTAATCGCATTAATGATTATTGAATAAAGCGCTCGCGTAATAATTATTACATGTTGGACGCGCGATTAGCTGCAAAATATTAATTTTACACCTAATATAAGACATACATTCTTGTAATTATTAGTGTTTATTATTTGCGGCGTTCTGTTCTTGGAATCGGCGTTATTGTTGACGGAAAAAGATATAAATACATTCATATATGTTGTATGATCTTGAACTTAATTAATAGCTGTGGAGACGAAATTTTCGGAAAGGTTATGCTACTGGTTTTTGGAACCGTCGTTATGGCTCAGTATTCGTTTTTAATGAATACGTAGAAAAATTCTATAACTGGTCATTTTAATAAATTTGTTTAATTTATTACAAGGACTTAGTATTCTGTTCACCTTTATAATCATTCTTGTTGGTTGCTCACCGAAATAGAAATAACTACAACGTTGATGTAGGAAAATACCATGAATATTGCTACTGTAACCTTAAAGTTAACATGAAATTGTAACTAGGATTCAACGCCTCCAGATATCTCAACAATTCCAATTTCAATAGATTCTTATAAGGTATAATCCAAGAAAAAAAAACAGAATAATATCATAAGGCACGTAATGAAATGCTCCTTTCATGGAAGAAATTCCAAAACCACGGCTTAACAACCCCGAAGAATCTTTGTTGCAGGCAATGTTCCTTTCTCCGATTTAACTCGCAAGGAAACACCGGCAAACCCATAAATTCAAATTTCAATGAAATTGTAAACATTCAAAGAGCATAACACAATTTTTCTTTGGCGGCTGAATCCTCCGTCCTTGGGGTACAGCGCCCACATAAATTATACGAATTGAATGAAAGATACCCTAATCACATAATTTGTCGAAATATTAGCGACCGGAGGTCTCTAGTGTCACGAGAATTAATTAAATTAATAATGAAATTAGATACAATTACTGTTTAATTATATCAGAACAAACAACATTGTAACGTATTTTCCTATATTTCAAATACCTTTCAAATGATGCCAGTTTAACTTCGATAATACCGAAGCTACCAACAGTAAATCGATAATTTTCGTAACAACAACTGTGTATTGTAAGTTATCAAAGTTCTAACAAATAAGTCCCCTCAAAGAAACTTTTCTTTTTATAATATTGGTTGCATAATTCTAATCTACTGCTTGGCATTGCCTTCTTGAGAATGGTGACATGTTGTACTAACATGTGCTACATTAGCGTTCCGGCAAAATAACAAATTGCGTTCATAACAATTTATTGGCACCATGAGTCCGAAACAAAAAAAAAGAAGAGGACGAATTCCGCAGGTGTTCCGATCACCTGACAATATTTATCCCTTTTCCATTATTGTTTGCGCTGGCGTTATTACCTATACTCAACGCTCTGCGGTTTAATGGCAAAAAGAGCAGTTGTTCGACAGTTATCGGCCGTCTCGTGCAAAAAGAGAAACGGCTGCATAATAAATACATTATGCAATTTGCAAGAAATTTAATCAGCCGCATGATTTCGCCAGTTTAATCACTAATTATCACGTATAGTAGCGAGGAAAAACGGTGGTCTACATGAAATATGTTTCCGTACACAATCTAGGGCTCTATTAGATGTAAATCTGGATTTATGTCATGTATTCATGCAGGAAGGCATTATAAAAATCTAAAGAGTTGTACTAACTGGAAAATTATACGATTAATGTTGGTAGCTAATAGCAGCTCCTGCTGTGCTTTCAGATTCATATTAATGTATCACGATATTTTCTAAAAATATTTCGTTTTATTCAATTTCCCATAAGCCCATAATTTTAAGTATTAAAAAGACATTTTTTAAAGATTTTTAGTAGCCAAAAGATACATTTCTTTTTTTGTGTATTAGCGTTTGCAAATTTGTGAATAAAAATTATTTATACGATAAAGTGTTATTTATCGTAACGAATTGTCATAAGTTTTATTTCTTTGAGTACACTTGTACTCCATCTGGAATTTAATGCATGTTTCCGGCCCTGGATTTATGAAGATTAATTTTATAGTAAGCTATTATAAACATCGAAATTGATTAAATTGATTTTTTGGATTACCTTTAGGAATTATTAAATCTACTCTAGAGTGAATGAGTAATACATGTGAGGACTAATTAACACGCGCTTAGCCTTTGAGAATCAGTTTTGTTAATTTACATAATAATTTTTTTGTTGCCCAAATGGACTAAACTTGGATTAATCGCTCCAAATCACTATTTTACAATTGCGGACGGACTAATATTTGCACCAATTTGCTTTAAAATGTATACACAAAATGTTTCCTTGGTTATCCTTTCTTTTTCTTAGAATATGGCGTTCTCCAAGCTATTTTCTTGAGCGTCCCCTCCTCTATAATACCAGGTGTGTCGGTAATTCTTTTCCGGTTTTTTCGCTAAAGAAAACACGTTACTTAGAATGGATAGTTAAAATTTATTTATTCAAAGTATTGGCCATTTGATTCTATACATTTTGTCCATCTCTCAGGCAATTTATGAATGCCATTCCAAAAGAACAGTTCCTCCTTTGAGCTAAACCATTCATCGAGCCATTTTTTAACTTCTTCGAAATCGGCGAAGTGCTGCTCTGCAAGCGCGTGCCCCATCGATGCGAAAAGGTGGTAGTCGGATGGAGCCAGGTCTGGAGAGTACGGCGGGTGCGATAAAACTTCCCATCCAAGTGATTTCAACATTTCTTTGACTGGTTTTGCTGTATGAGACGGCGCGTTGTCATGTTGCAAAATCACTTTATCATGTCTTTCAGCGTATTGTGGACGTTTTTCGATCAATGCACAGTTCAAATTGATCATTTGTTGTCGGTAGCGATCACTATTAACTGTTTCTCCCGGTTTCAACAGTTCATAATATACGACACCAATCTGGTCCCACCAGACACAGAGCATGGTCTTGCGACCAAAGCGATTTGGCCTTGCAGTCGATGGGCCAGCTTCGCCAGGTGATAACCATAATTTTTTTCGCTTGGGATTTTCGAAATAAATCCATTTTTCATCACCCGTTACTATTCGATGCAGAAATGACTTCCTTTCATACCTTTGAAGCAGAATTTCACTAACGATTTTTCGATTTTCCATTTGTCTGTCATTCAATTCATGTGGCACCCATCTCCCCATCTTTTGGATCTTTCCCATAGCTTGTAATCGTTCACAAATTGCTACTCGGCCCACATTCAACTTTTCTGCTAATTGTTTTTGAGTTTGTGTTGAGTCTTCATCCAATAGCTCCTGCAATTCCGCGTCTTCAAACGTTTTCGGCCTACCAGGATGTTCTTTATCTTGAACGTTGAAATCACCACATTTGAATTGTCGAAACCACGTTTCACATGTTCTTATGGTTGGAGCATGCTCACCGTAAGTCTCTACTAGCAAACGATGACTTTCAGCGGCTTTTTTCTTTTGATGAAACAAGAAAAGTAATGCGTGCCGCAAATGCACGTTTTCAGGCACAAAACTCGACATTTTCAAAAAATTATAAATCTATAACGCTGTTATTTTGGCGGAACGTAACTTGTGTAGTTTTAAGGTTAATGTCAGTAGAATAAAATTACATATGTATCAAATCATAACATTTCATACTTATGGCCAGTGACATCTGCCGGAAAAACCGGAAAGGAATTACCGACACACCTGGTATGTGTACTCTGTAACTACAGTGTAATCTTTTTGAACTTGTAGCGACCTCAATTTCTAGTTTCTGGCATCGCTTGTCTTACAATTAGTAAAGCGGACAACTGGAAATATATTGGAAATCATGGAATCTACAATTGTGAGGTAAAAATTTTCATTGAGGGATACTCAAGGAAAATATTTTAAAATTTTAAACATGATTCCCTACGTGATTCAGTTGCTGGACTTGACAATAAAAATAAAATCCGTCATAGAAAAGCTTACTTGACTATGCATTACTTTGTATAAAGACGCTTGAGTAACAAGGATGGAGCGAGGTGCCCAAACTTGTAGAATTGAAACGGCTACAACTTCTGCAACTTTTATCCAACGGAATTACTTAATTAAAGCCACCCATTGCTGTTCAATAAATTTATGCCTTACACAAATTTCTTAATTTTCTGAAAACAATCCAATACACGAATATACTTCTATTATGTGGCTTTCAGCTTCAAATGGTTGCAATAACAACAAAAATCACGTATTGATATATTCTTTCGCTTTAAAAATATAAGCAAAGCGTCTGTTATCAATTATAATAAAAAAAAATTCTCAAGTGTGCAATGGGAAGAAAGAGTATCACGATTTTCCAAAAGAAACAACATGATAGTAATGTGCAAACACTATTTTAGGGGTAGGTAGAATTGCTATGTTATATCACTTTTGAACCTAGCACCTTTTATTTTAATATTTTAATTCTACAAATATTTATTGGGTCTCTTTTGGTCTATTTACTTATAATTATTTTCCCCATTCCTGAAGGTTTATGGATATGAGCACCTCATATGTGATTTGTATGTGTCCCACCCTTGTAAATTAGAAAAACATGTAGAACTGACGCTACCAATTCAAAAAGCTTATTTTGAATTTGAGAAGCAAAGAATCCGAATTAAATATGCTAAAATAACGCAAAGATCGTTGTTTTGTTAAGTAACGATGCAGTACGATTTCCAAAATGACTGCTATTCTCCAACTTTCAAAATATACCGCGATTTAATTGAAGAAATTATTTAAAAAAGCTTAATCTGGGTCGGAATGGGACGCCATCAGTTTAGCAAATTGCTCCAGATCACCGACGAATTAAGGCTGGAGAGAGAGCAGAGGCTGTGAGCACTAAAGATTGAGAAAGCTAATCGCGCGTTGAATGGCGCCCTCGCTCGCTCAAAATGAACATTTGAAGCAGGTTACGTGAAATAAGTCAGAGCTTCAGCGTCGATTAATAACTGTAGATGAAGCTTAAATACATCAGTACACTGCCAAGGCACAGTCGAAACAGTGGACTTATAAAGGTGAATCGCTTCCGAAGAAGGTGAAGACTGTTCCATCGACCGGGAAAGTGATGGCGACTGTTTTTTTGAGATAGTCATGGAGTTGTGTTAATCGACTTTACTAAAAAAATAAAGCATCACTACTTGGCAATACTTCAGTGGTCGCCATGGCAAAAATTCACAAATTAGGGTTCCAGTGATAGACTACTCACCCTATTCACTAGATCCGACCTCCAGCGATTTTCTTAAATTCAAAAGCTCAAAGTTTCACTCAAAGGACAGAGATTTTCATTTAATGAAAATCGTAAACGTTTATTTTGCAGAACAAGATGCCAACTACTGCATGGACGAATTAAAATTAAAAAAATTAAAACTAAATCTGACAAGAAATTCTTGTTTCTGTATTAGGCTGGAAACTTCTCAGACTACCTCTGTATATACATTGTATTCTACTATATATACTGTATTCTACTGCAAAAGCTAGATGTATACATTGTATGTATTTTGATATTAATCTCCAAGCCAAGCAGACACTACAGACGTAGAATGTATAATTTATTCTTAATACACTATTACCGACGGCATTAAACGCTCTTTCACTAATTGACATTCGTTACGCAACAGAGGTGTAAATTTTTTACGTTACCCGGTATCCCATTAAATCATTATTCTATTTACGGTAAAATGCTCTTACATGCAGCGCGCGGCAATCGACACCAGAACGTTATTAATAAAATTACCATGGAGGATCGTTTTCTAACGAACGCAAATTGAATTACGTAATTGCGTGCACGCGAGTAACAGGCGTGCACCAACTGCGACATAGCCGCAAACAAAAAATAAAGTAGGAAAAGACCCGATAAAAATTGAACACTAAGGGAAGCTCATCTGCCGATTGCACTCGACTGAAGCATGGTTGCATATCCAACGCTATCTGCTAACGAGGGAGAACACCCAAAACGCTAAAATGAAAATGTGGAGTAACTTAAGTGAAAAGTAAACTGGTTTCTAAATGAGTTTTTTTGTCACCTATCGTGATAACAAAGACTACCCACGATGCATTCTTCGAACTTAATCTGGTTAGCTTATATTTGTTTGTTAGAACAGCGGAATGTTTTAAATATTACAATGTTATGTAATGATTATTCTTTCCTAAAAAATTTACTTGCTTTTGCGGCGAAGACGATGGCCCGATCAGAACTTACGCGAATAGTGGTGATCTTCAAGGCGAAACAGGTACCCTGGTTTATTTCAAGCAGAGATTTCTGCTTCAAACCTATGCGCCATAATGAACTGGAGGCGCAACCATAAATATATTCAGCGATACTAAAAGCTTTTAATCATATAGAAGGAAACGAAAAGACAGACAAGCTGCCCAAAGAAGCAGCGAACATGCCTTTCATTTCTTCAAAGGAGATGTATAAAACTAGCGGTACAGGCATCGAGGGCCTCGCATTGAGAAACTGTTCCAGGATAGAAACGGAAGAAAACACTCACATCAAGCTCGCCAAAGGGAACCTTGGATCAAATATCGCTTATTTAAACTAGGAAAAGCTAAAGATCGAATCTGTCGTTTATGCTGGAGAACTAGAAACAGCAGAACACAATTGAAGTAAATGTGTTGCCATCTGTCTTATACAACAGCAACATTTCTGTACGCCATTTCTCACACCTAGTGTGTGTACTGAAGAAAGAAGATACTAGAGTAGTGCTCAGATCCTTTAAAAGTCTCCAACTATTGTAACATAGCAACAAGAGCATTTTATTACAAAAGATCTATGCCGTGGCCCTACTATAATAATAATAATAATTAACCAGATGAGCTCTGGTTAAAAAATTCTCAGCATTGGCATGAAAACGGTACACCATAGCCAAAGAAGTACAAGGTGTACTTCTTTGGCTATACAAGTGTGTACAAGTCGGGCGAGAACTCATGCCCAGCTCATTTGCGAGAATCCCTTAAAGAAGAAACATGAGGAAAACTAGGTAAGTTTATTCTGCTTCCACATGCCATCGCTTCAATGCACAAGGTGGGCTTTGATATCTTGCATCATCCACATGTGCCTTTGCCTGTTCTAGAAAATCAAGAAAATAAAGTGGGGAAAAGATTAGCAAGCTCCAATTTTTGTTTATTTTGAAAAGACCCGAATACCGGAGTACGCTAGTACGACCATAAGGTTGCTCCAAAAAAGCAATTAACTGTAGCCAAGATCGTTATATCATAGCAAAACACTTCTAATATGTAACAAAATTGTTTTTGCTTTTACTAATTCGACCTATTTACTAAGCTCCTTCATGTATGCTACGGTACTGTATTTAAACATAGCCAATACTTATAGATTATTGATAGTGGATTTAGCACATATACAATTTAAAATGATAACTTCCATCAAAACAGTAAATTAGCTTAATCCATCGTTTCCTTGAACATATTGCAGAAACGCTAAGCAAACTGTACCACACTCGGGGAAAGTATCACAACGTTAGTTTTCACGGTCAAATGGGTACGGCTAGTGACATGTTGATGCGCATTACTACTTACATATAGTACATAAGGCGCAATGAAACGACTACAGCTCTAATACTAACCTAATCATCTACATTCTGATTTTATAACCCATATCGTAAAATTTATAATAATGCTCGACCAACATTGAGATCGACCGTATTATTTATCATCTGTTTATCGATAATAGCCATTATTGTGAATCGTAATGATATATTGATTTCGAAATTAACATAATTTAAAACGCGTTATGAGTAAGTATGGTAGAAATAATTTAGTTAAGTAGTGGTATTATTGCTATGGATTATGCATTCCGTTTTCTTGAATATACGTTGGCATTCTTTCGTGCATTCTTCTCTTTGAAACTGTTATCTAATTAGAGCAACGCGAAGAAGTGGAAGAAGTTATTTGGGGAATGCGATAAATATAACTATTTATCCCTATAAATTGCAGAACACTAAGCAGGTGTTTACCAAACGAAAACAAGGCCATTATCATTAAAGGTGGAATGATAATGTTGTTCTTCATTGTCTCAATCAACTTGCAATCAATTTTGAAAGGCTACTTACAGCTGTAAGTCCCTTTTATGTGTAATTTTATAATTCTTAGTTAAAATCAAGGTTGAAGGTCCTTCTGGCGCAAAATCCCATTACACTGCTTTTTATATTTCATTGGGTTCAACCTTTCTTCTAAATGGTTTTAGACTTCTCCTAATTGTTTTTTTATGGCCAAAATACTTCAACTATTTATTTTAACGTAGCTTTCTAAATAATTTGTTTTATGTATAGAATGTACACTGCTGTTCAGAGAAGTTCAGTCGGTTGGTAAAAAACATGAAAAGGTTACAGTAACAAACGAAACTAAAAGCAAAATGCAATTTTATTTTATGTACAGGTAAAAAAGACTAAAATAAATAAATAAAATGTTATTCTGGCCTAATATAACATACTGAACATAATATTTTTTTTTCATCGAAAAAAGCTCTTTTGCTGTTAATCACCGCTCGAACTATTCTAGGCATTCTTTCGATAAGTTTTGTTGAAACGGATTGTGGAATATTAATCCATTCTTGTTGCAGAATATTCCGTAAATGTTCTTGTGAAGTTGGGCATATTTTTCGGATCCTCCTGTCCAGTTCATCCCACAACAACTCTGTAGGGTTCAAATCTGGGCTTTGTGGGGGCCATGTCATTACTTTCAGGGTGTGCTGTTCTTCTTGCTCCTTTAGATAGTTCTTACACACTAACGCAGTGTGTTTTGGGTCGTTGTCATGTATGAATGTAAAGTTACGGCCTATTATACGCAATCCTGATGGCACTGCATGATTCTGGAGTATTGCAAAATAATTTTCCTTCTTCATTATACCCTGCACCCTGCATAAATCTCCCATCTCAGCAAAGGAGAAACATCTCCACACTAACACAGAACTACGCCCTTGCTTCACTGTAGGCACAATGCAGTTCGGGATCACTTTTCGGTTTTAGATCTTCGGACATAAACTCGTCGATTTTGCCCAAAAACCTCAAACTTTGACTCGTCACTCCAAAGCACGTGTTTCCAATCATATAACGACCAATCTAGATGAGAACGGGCCTACTGTAGCCGTTTTGCTCTGTTGCCCCGACGTAATAAGGGTTTTCGAATGGCAATGCGTCCATGAAGGTCCTCCTGTTGAAGTCGACGTTTTACCGTACTCGCCGAAACTTGTTCTTCACGGCCGCCATTGACTTCGGCTGCTATTTGTGGCGCTGTTAATTTTCTATTGCGTTTGCTTAATAATACAATTCTCAAATCTTCAGCTTTTCTATAGTTCCAGTTGTCCGATATCGCTTTATGATGTCATTTACTGTTGAACTTATCATATTTATTTTTTCAGCAATTTGTCGCCCCGAATATCCTTCTTCAAACGGCGTAATAATGCGTGAACGTTTTTCTACACTGATAGGCTTGCCACGTGCCATTTTGAAGTAAATTTTCTTAAAACTTTCGCGCAAAAAGGACAGATTCACCCCAATACTTTTAACAGTAAAATGAAGCAAATTTATATCTTTATGCCTGCGATAAATAAACAAGAATGATACTGCGGTATATTTCCTAAATGTATTGTTCGTTAATAATCCCCAAACGACCCGTTTCGAAAGATCGGTACTTCCGAGAAATTCTTGGAATGATAATAAAAGGGACTTTATTGTGGTTGTCGCAATATTTCTACTTTACATAATAATTTATGGCTTTCATCCCTTAGAAAAGAGTGTATGCTTAATATTTTTCTAATTTTATGTATTAATAATTGTATACAGTGTGATATAAAGGATTTTTATTGGATGACCGAACTTCACTGAACGGCAGTGTATATTTCTTCCTCCTTGCTTACTTCGTTGTCACAAGAATGCCAATTGAACAGCTTCGATATTTTCATGGTTGAACTCAACGATGATCGTTTGCGATGTTACAGCTGGCATTAAGCATTTTGTTTAGAAGGTTCCATATAAAAAATGTTATTAAAAGGTAAATTATTGAGAGTAACTTGTATCTTTCATTGTTCTCTATAAATTAATATTAATCGAGTTTTAATACTTTTCTTTCCTTCTCTCTTTTACGAAAGTCACTAGATCGTCTGGAAAATGATCCGTGTTACCATCCAGGTAATACTATACTAATGCTATAGTTACAACTGAGTTTATCAAGCATACCTCCCGCACTGCGCAGGGAGCTCTATTGAGGTACCAAAAGTATATTTTAAGTCGACCTCAAGTCTACGCATGACATTTTGTCGTCTGCTCAATCTACAGATTTCCATTAACTTGCATGTCAGCAATACGAACTTTGAGCATAGTTCTGTTTAATGGTTGTACTTAAGAGAGAGGATTTCGCCAAACACTGCTTTTTCTTGATTTCTGTGCAACTAGTTACTTTTGAATGTACTCAAAAAGTTTAAGTGCACCTCGTTTCTTTTGATGGGTTTTTATTCAATGATTTACAGATGAATATGTTATTTTTGTTCAGTCTTATTTGTTGTTATCTAACTACCTACATTTACAAGATTGTTTGACGAAATTGGTGTAAAATTAACTTTGTGGCTTCTAGCAGATTTATGGCCAGTAGCATCGACACAAATTCAAATTTAATCTTGAGTTAAGACGACAGGTGGCATGTGGCGATTAGAGGCAATTAAGTAGAAAAATTGTCACATTCTACCTGTCGTTTTAATAAAAATATTGAGAGTACTGGCCTTAGATATTTAACTTTATTTAACAAGTTACAGAATTTAAAATTAGCTTCAACGTTTCGATTGATACACTTCCATCTTCCATCTTTATCAAGATACAGAATTCTAATTTCAATTAATTTTTGTCACCTTTCTTCTATTTTAGTGATTATATTTGATTAACACTCAGTACTTTTTTGAGATTTATGTACCTTTACATTGTTTTTTTTTAACCTATTCGACCATAACAAAAGCTTTAACGCTGCATGTGTAGACAATCACAAACAGTTTAAAATTGGCTATATTATTGGCTAAGATAAGGAACCACCAGAAGACTGTTTCCAAGGCTTCCAATATCAACGACGTCGTTTTAATTTAACTCTAAAAACTCCAAATTAAATTTTAATTCGTGCTGGTGACCATAAGTATATTTATTTTTGGTTGAAAACATTTGCGGCAGAATTTTTATTAGCAGGTCGCTCTTACCCATCAAGTTTATACGAACTTCGGTATGCCACCAGCCACATATTGGTGGCCAGATGTTTCCCAATAGCATAAATATTCTCTTTCAAATGAATGCCTGCTCTCAACTTTAAGTTAGATTTTTGTTAATGGAGATCAACTAAGCCAGTTTATGGATGCAGCTTATCTTCGTCACTCTATTATCCGACGTGGAAAATGAAAAATACCCAGAATCAGTCTTTTTCCATTGATCTGTGTTATATATAAACCAGTTTGTTGATGTTTACTTTGCTAATCGCTTGCATAAAATTAAAATTAAAAAATAGAGGGAAAACTTTGCGTTCCAACAGTTGACTTTCCCTTACTAATTTCTCTTGTTAATTAATAATTAATAAAAAACTACCTGTTGCTTAAAAACCTGTCGTAAATTAAATTATCGAATATTTATTATTTTCGCAATTAAATTAGACATTAATAATCACCGGTCGGTTGTCAAATAAAAAGATTCATTGCGTAAGCAGCAATAGGAAATTATTTAAGTATGTAGGTTAACAAAAGCAAACACTTCAGATCTTTCAAAATACACAAATTGAATCAAACAGTAAACGTTCTTTGCTTATTATATTTGCTTTACTGTATGCAAATATCCGCGCGACAAGCCTTAGTATTTTTTTTATACCTTTCTACAGATGTAACAGATTTTAAAAATTCCATTAAACACACGTCAGTAGATAATTTCCCATGTACAAATAAATGAGATTTCTCAATTATACATTTCTTCCTTTCTTTGCAATGTTAATTAAAAGATTCTTTTTGTGTATAAATTTAGAATTAGTACGATGTTAACATATATGGTTAACTACATGTTACACGTATGTATTCAAGGCGCAACTTCAACCAATATTGTATATTCTGAGTGCTTGCATAAGAAGAACAAAATTGCCTTATTGCTGGAATATTGTTCTCGTAAAAATGTTTGGGATTTTTCCCACGCCGCTTCTTCTCCGCTCAATTCAGTCACCAAGCCGTTGCACGCGTACATGTTTTAAATTTATACGCCATGATTTTGCAAATATGCATACTCAAGAATGTTAAATTCCAAAAATCTTGTGTTCGAGGAAAACATACTGAATTTAGCGTTATAATCTACTTGAGTAACAGACCTTAACAGATTATAGATAAATAGGTTGAAATGAATAGCCAAAGAAGGATAATCAATTTGGGTCTGTAGCACATCCTAATATTCCCGTTTTGGAAATATGTTAAATTGCTTCGGTTAAAAATATTTTAATTAACAACCTAGAAAAGCGCATATTTCTTGATAACGTAGTATCCGCGCTTCGTATAGTAGGTTAGGTATGTTTTGTCGTAGGTAAGAGCAATTTTGTAGTATAGTATAAATAAAGCTTAAATTCCAATAAAATTAAATGTTTTATGTTAATAATAGGTGTACAGGCTGATGCATTTTCGACCCGCACGATGGGGGTCTCGCTTATTATTGAAGGTAGAGTGTAGGTTTAAAGATTATAGCTGGATAAACTAGTGAATCGGCTTCTGAAGTAGCTTTATTTACAATAGGTACAAAAGTTTGCTAAGCTTCAACGTACTGTATAAAGTTATAATCTTATTGCTCGTTTTGTAATCATCAAAATTCTCAGCAAACTGTCACGCTATACAGTTGTTTGTAGTGTAAAACGCATAAAGTGTTTCGACATCAATGTATTTTTGGAAAGGAAAATTATCAAAATTTGCCGTGGTCATAGAACACTCGCTCTCGCGATGAGAATACAGGAATCTTTGAATCTATCTTCCATCAAAGCGACTTGTGCTGGTTGTAATTTCAATTTTATTTCGGCGTTAATAATAGTAATTCAGTCACTTTTAGTGTTTAAAAATAGCCGATTTCCTGAAAGGAAGTTTCAATTAAAATTCATTTATCTCTTCCAATTAAAATTAATCTACCGAAAGGATGTTTTGGAGACATTTCCGATTCTCCCTAATTGATGCAATTAATTTTGTAAAAATCAAATTTTCTATATTTTCTCATTTTCTGATTTTTCTCAATTTTTCGCCCTCGTAGAACATTGCAATATATTTGGTGAAAAAATCATAGTGCCGCTCCCAGCTCAACATATATAAAAAAGTATCAAAGTACTTACTTATTTTTTTGAGTTGGTTGGGGCACGTCTAGGATCGTCAACAAATTATAGATAACCACCATCGACAACTACTTACTATAACATACTACGAACTCAAGAAATAATAACACATATGTAGGTGAAGGAATTTTTTTTTTATTTCTTTTGTTTTCTTTCTTTTATTATTTACTCCACAACTTTAAACTTTACACAGTTAACTTACCAAACTTTAATATCATATATTTAAGAAAAAAAATTGCCAAATCTATGCAGCGGCCGATTTTACTAGCTTATCCGCCTCTAGCCTCTAGGAATGTGGCTAAATTTTCTGTTTGTTGCGAAACGTGGGCCTACGACAAATAACGTTCAAGATTTGTTAAAAAAACAAAAAAACTAATTTTGTTCCTCCAGCATGTTTATTTGGCCTTGCAGAGGAAAACTAGAATCATATTCCCCAAGACCATTTTCAAAATGCCGTAGTAGTGGTTCTTCTTGGCCATCATCAACTTTCTTATTTTTTATTGGCGCCATATTGGATGTTGACCCGGTCAGAAAGAATTTTTTTCTGCTGATAATGCTCCGATAGAAGTTTTTGATGTTATATGATTTAATTGGCAAAAAATACATTTTAAGATTAAAGATGGTAGCCATGAAATTTCGAAACGGCCAAACTAGTAAATAGAAAAATGTCGTACACCAACGAAGAGAAGTACTTTTCATTCATCAAACCAAAACACAACGATAGCGAATACAGGATATTTACAATTGCCATATCGTACCATTTTTCTAGATAATCTAGATCTCAATTACAACTTGGTCGAGAATGGATTGTTTACTAAGTTGCATAATGTTTATATTAAAAGAAATTTCAACGTAAACCAACGAAATATTTTACAAATGGTAAATTAGAAGTGCAAAACTTTTGTTACATACTGTAGAGCGGTCGACGTTGGTTACTAAAAGAAAAATTTTATTCATTTACAGGACCATTCGGACTATGAAATGATTATAAATAACAATAGTACATCATATAAAAAAAAAGACGTTTTCGTTTGAAAAATTGCACATGTTATGTGAAATTACATAACGTGAAAACCTGTCAGAAGGCAAATAAGGGTGATGTATTAACTACTTTTTTTTATTTGTTTTTACAGGAAGCTAAAACAGTTGCCACGTGCGATTAAACAACTAGTATATTCAAGGCCAAATATTTTGGGCTTCTTAATCGGTCGAATTCATTAAAATTTAATCGAACGCACATGTGTTCAAATTAGGTAGGTATAGATGTGTAACTAATTAGAACAAATTAGAACAAAATGTTCAAATTCGACAAACTCGAAGATAATTTTCGTTTTTCTATAATAAAACTCTCATTATTTTCTTCTGATTCCGACTATAATTTGATATTACAACACAGTTACATCAGAGAGAATCAATTGCTCACTGTTGGAAATCAGATTTGAAGATTTAGGCTAAATAAATTACTTATAATTGACTTGCTCTTAATTTCCTAATTGTTATTTGTAAAGAGACTATTGCGTAACGTAGACGTCCAATTAGAAACAGCGTTTTTAGCCTTTATAGGTAGAAAAATTGTCCAGTAGCGCAAGCTGCTGATTTATATTACTTCTGTAAGACGTGTAATGGTTATGCGTCACATTAATATTCGATTAGTACGACTGTGGCTGGCTATTTATACGGAATTTCAAGTAGTTAGGTGGAATTTTATAAAAAGTGGAATAGAACAGGTGTTCTCTGACGAAAAAAGAAGAAATATTGTCCGGAATATTGATTAGGACGAAGGAATACACGACTAAAATCTATTTTCGGCTTCGTTTATGTCTTGACGAGGTACAATGGACGTATAGGTTAGGGATAAAAATAATTTACACTCATGTGCACCGAACCTCCCATATTAAAATTCTATAAGACATTACGCTATGGAACAATACGTAATGTGCCACTCCCAAAGCAGATCGGTCTACAAACAACCTCAAATTCCTCAAACTGCCCGAGTCGAGAATCAACCTAAAACAGTTTATCATTCAATATATGTGGATTGGGGGAAAATACCAATACCCAGAGATTTCTCAACGTTTAAAGTTAATCTTGTACTGTTAAAATAACTTTTGGTCCGTGAAAGTGACTCGCAAAGGATCCATACTTTATGTTCTTACAGTCAACGTGTTTGTTGATATCGTTAGTGCAAATAATAAACAGTATTCGGGCCAGTATTGACCCTTATGATACCCCACATTCAACATGTTTGAGTTCGAAAACTTGAGGCCAATTTGCACCGCCTGATACATAGACGTAGGACCCCTGACCCCATGTATCCAAGCTTGTTGAGCAATATACTGTGCAAAATACAGTCGAAGGCTCTAGTTAAGTTCAGAAAACCACCAGCAACCAAATTTCCTCTTTTCCACTCATCAGCTGCAAAGATATATAAACCAGTTAATGTTTTTGTTATGTTTTTATCCCCTCTAAATCCGTACTGGCCGGAGTTTAAATTTTTCTTTTTAAGTTATTTCTCCAATCCATATTTAAAAGCATTCATTTCTAACAAGTTTCAAACCATAAAAATCCAAAGACTTTGAGCTATTCAACCCACCTATGGAGTCGGCCGACTTCAACAGTGCTGAGAAGATCCAAGAAGAATGATGAAGATTATCGTTGTTAATATCGTTCAAATACTGCAAGTAAGGATGTGCTTTATACATCGATTTCAAGAGAATATTCACATGACATATGATGCTGCTATGATGGCGGATCTATTGAATATTTTAGACAGGCCATTTCATACTTTAGCCTGTTATTTTTCTTGTCATATCCTTCTTTTATACACCATACCTAATTTCTTGCAGCCATGTCACCATCCTTCGAGTAATATTTCGTTTTACTAGGATTTTCTTTTATTATTTTCAAAGGACCGTTTGCAAACGTAGCTTTGAAACAAGGTTCTTCTACTATAGTACGTGTCAGTTAACAGAAACCAAATATGTCCGTAACAGTGCTTTGTGGATAATCAGGAGTACCACAATGCATTTTGCTATTTAAGTTGCTAAAACCGCTCGCTATCGATTGTTTAAAAAACTCAAGAAGCTCATTGCCCATTTTGCATAAGTAAATGCAACTTGGCTAAAATTCATTCAGCTAAAATATTTTGTCAAAGTATGGATCAAAATACATGATCTGAAGTAACCATTCCTCAATTTTCGGGCAAGAACATGGAAGTAACTAAATTAAACATTTATCCGTCGAATACTTCATGTAACTTAGAAGAAAGTTGTTACATGGAGCTGTTATATTACTTATTACATATTTAATTTCCGAAACTTCTTTCTTTGCATTTGCAATAAATAACGCATGGGTAAGAGCTACGTAGAGACACATACATCGCGAAAAAAATTATGTTTATCAACAAGAACTTGGGTTTTACAACCAATAACAATGTGACCCACAACGTGTAACAACCCGCCGCATAAGAGGAGATTTTTATAACCTACAAGGTAGACTTCCAGCTAGCACGTGATGAAGACCGGTGGTTCACTTGAATCGCCCTAGATGTTCCTAAGAACAGCAGCATACAAAAGCTAATAAGTAATTAGTGTGGCACCTTATTTACTGAACGCTAGGCGTTTGATTATTTTGCCAATAGAAGAAAATAACCTCTAAGCACCACATTGTTCAATAAACAGAAATTCTTCAGAACATTCCCTTCCACTCTCATTTATCAGGTACTGTAAATAAACAAAGATTTCGCTACTGCGTACCAGGAAACCCTCAGGAAGTCCACCAACGACTTCTTCACAGTCCTCGTGTAACAGTTTGGTGCGCCGTCGCTGAATTTGGTGGGTGGGCCTAACGGTGACGGTTCCTTCAAATCGCTACCATTACATGATAAAGACCTTCGTTAACAAATTTGTTGAGAACCATGAAAAAGCAGAAGTCTGGTTCCAACAATACGGAGCCACAACTTACACCTCTTGGCGTTCTCTAAAAATTTTGAGTTGGACGTCTTCTCTCTTTACGAGGAAACATCACCTGGCGCAAGGTTACCCAATTTATAACCTTGTGATTCTTTCATTGGGGCCACTTAAAAGCTCAAATGTATAAACATTGCCCCGCATCTCTGCAGTTCTGCCCTTTTACAATTAGATCTACCTCTCACTATAAACTTAATTTCTTATTATTAATGATTACCTTATTATTAACAGAACCGTACCTAATCCCATCCAATTAAAAATCGGTATATTATTATATGCATATTATATGGCGCTACTCGTACACCGGCTGTAAAATCAGCCTTGAATTTAATTAGAAATTAATTGTCTAACGTTTCCGCACGCAACAATAGAACAAGACGCTACTTTAAAACTAGTTGCAGTCGGTTGTAGCCGATCGCATCGCTCGCTAAGCAATAATTGATAACTATTGATCGCTATCAGCAGAAAGCCTCCAGTAATAATGTAATCGTCTAATCGGTGCTGAATGAAGATGCAGGTGCGCGAAAAGTGGCATACGATAAAATCTGCTTAATGCGCTTAGATGCAACTTTATAAGTGGAAGTAAGTGCTTTAATTGAATCATATGATTGATTTCTAATTGGACGCAGGATTTAAGTTGTAAATAGCGACCAGTATTGATTTAGAAAAATCTACGTACTTAGGTATAAAGTTACCAAAGCTTAAAGAAGCTTTGACATCTTTATAAAAGGTTGTTTGTAACTTGGAGGATACTTTAGCAATTAGCTCTACCATACTTAAAAGGTATGGTGTTGATTTGATGATGCAGAAATCTAGAAATGGTCTAAAACCAGAGAAATCTCGAAATACAACGCCAACGCCCACTTACCTTCAAACTAAAGCATTTTCGCTTCCAAAAATAATAATATGGAATTAGCTATCAGTTGATGCAGCAAGATGGTCGTCCGCGGAGCAAGCTTTCGAGAATACTATTTCCGTGATCCATCAGCCAAATCTATGTACACGATCGATGGCTCTCGAAAAGACAGCGCAACAGCGAGTATTCGCTCCGAGCGAAAGCGAGATTATTAACGAACGTGGGATAATTCGATGCGGTAATGGAAGAACCAAACCAACCAAATTTGCAGACCTGCATCTCTATATGCTAACTTTTCACATTTTTTTCTTACAACAAAGGAAACTGTTTCATTCTCGGTTTAGTCGTTGCCATTACTGAATACATTCTATATTGTTCCGTCCCTTTCTGCAAGTTTTTAATTTGCTTGACTAAATAATTAAAACATCCTTCAAACCTAATTTTATTAATAAGTTGCATACTAATCAATGTTGTTTTTCTGCAATGTTCCTTTTAGTCTTAAAGCTTGATGATCTGTGGTTACCCCACAAAACCGGCCGCCTCCTTTTCTTCCAATTCCATTATTACTATAATCCCACACCAAGTCAACAGCATTAATATATTTAAAAGGAATTGTTTTTTTTTTCAATAATGCTTAAAAATTACCTATTGTACCAACTTTGTACCTTGACAAATTTCGTACAATAGCAACAAACTGGTTTCTACAGAGATTAAATTAGTCTTACATGACTCGACTGTACCTAAATCGGAGCATGTACAACATAACTACTTGCATACATTACAATAGCAAATTTTCATTTCTTTCACTTCCACATAACCTTAGACTTTAAATACAATGATATGGACTATTTAGGTCAGCATGGCGGATGGTGTGGTATGTAGTCGTGGTGACGAAAAGGAATACATAATGAAGAATAGAGAGTAAACCATTGCACAATCCATTATATTATAATAACAAAACAAGGATGTGGAGTGCAGATTATAAATGTTCCCAGAATACCCAACCTAAAACGGGCCTGCTTGCTTGTTTCTTGAGATTTATGCTTTATTCATTGTAATCAATCGCAAAGTGATAAAAATACGACAAATAAAACTGCTTTGTTTTAGTACAAGTTCTACAAATCCTAATAATTTTGGTTTGAAAAGTTATAACGTGGGTATTGAAAGTTATGTAAAAGACATGTTCCGTTGATTCGTACACTTTGATCTTTTACGTGCAACTTTCACTCTGCTTCTACAACATAACTGTACTAAAAGAAGACATCTGCATACACGCGCGTGTAGGAAACCTGGCATCCGCCTGTTACTTTCCAAAAAATCCGAATTTCCCAACGATCTGACCAAAAACATCAACACGTATCGCACGGCAATTCATTCCTGAACCTTTAATAGCTTCATAAGAATGATTTCCATTATATGAGGCGTTGTTTGTACACACAACCCATGTATAAAACCTACAATTTATTACCGCCATTTAAATGGAGAGTTCAACAAACCTAGAATAATCTCATCCTGCTCCTCCTACACTACACTTAGTATCTGAAATAATAAACAATCTTAGGGAAGCGATTATTTCGCGCTGTAAATACGTTCATCCAACATTATTTTATGCTCGAACGCGTAACAATAATTTTGTTTGGCGTAGATGGCGCTGTTACGCTAATAAATTCGACTTTAATATACATATTTAGATCGTTATAGTTTGCGTCACTGGAGGTGTTCCTGTTTATTAAAAGCCATGCAATTATGAATACCTATGCAAAAAAGGTGTATTACCTACTTGTTGTAAGTTCGTCCACTTAAGCTGTTTTTCTGCAATGATTTAAAGACAAAACACTTGAATACATCAGCAATGTACACTGCCGTTCAGTGATGTTCGGTCATACAATAAAAATCTATTATATCACACTGTATACAATTATTAATACATAAAATTAGAAAAATATTAAGCATACACTCTTTTCTAAGGGATTAAAGCCATAAATTATTGTGTTAAGTAGAAATATTGCGACAACCACAATAAAGTCCCTTTTATTATCATTCCAAGAATTTCTCGGAAGTGCCGATCTTTTGAAACGGGTCGTTTGGGGATTATTAACGAACAATACGTTTAGGAAATATACCGCAGTATCATCCTTGTTTATTTATCACAGGCGTGAAGATATAAATTTGCTTCGTTTTACTGTTAAACGTGTGTTGGTGTGCATCTGTCGTTTTTGCGCGAAAGTTTTAAGAAAATTTACTTCAAAATGGCACGTGGCAAGCCTACCAGTGTAGAAAAACGTTCACGCATTATTACGCTGCTTGAAGAAGGATATTCGGGGCGACAATTTGCTGAAAAAATAAATATGAGAAGTTCAACAGTAAATGACATCATAAAGCGATATCGGACAACTGGAACTATAGAAAATCGTATTTGTCCTGGAGCATCTAGGAAAACAACAGAAGCTGAAGATTTGAGAATTGTATTATTAAGCAAACGCAATAGAAAATTAACAGCGCCACGAATAGCAGCCGAAGTCAATCGCGGCTGTGAAGAACAAGTTTCGGCGAGTACGGTAAAACGTCGACTTCAACAAGCGGACCTTCATGGCCGCATTGCCATTCGAAAACCCTTATTACGTCGGGGCAACAGAGCAAAACGGCTAGAGTGGGTCCGTTCTCATCTAGATTGGTCGTTAGATGATTAGAAACACGTGCTTTGGAGTGACGAGTCAAAGTTTAAGGTTTCTGGGCAAAATCGACGGGTTTATGTCCGAAGATCTAAAACCGAAAAGTGATCCCGAACTGCATTATACCAACAGTGACGCAACGGCGTAGTTCTGTGTTAGTGTGGGGATGTTTCTCCTTTGCTGGGACGGGAGATTTATGCAGAGTGCAGGGTGTAATGAGGAAGGAAAATTATTTTGCAATACTCCAGAATCATGCAGTGCCATCAGGATTGCGTATAATAGGCCGTAACTTTACATTCATGCATGACAACGACCCAAAACACACTGCGTTAGTGTGTAAGAACTATCTAAAGGAGTAAGAAGAACAGCACACCCTGAAAGTAATGACATGGCCCCCACAAAGCCCAGATTTGAACCCTATAGAGTTGTTGTAGGATGAACTGGACAGGAGGATCCGAAAAATATGCCCAACTTCACAAGAACATTTACGGAATATTTTGCAACATGAATGGATTAATATTCCACAATCCGTTTTAACAAAACTTATCGAAAGAATACCTAGAATAGTTCGAGCGGTGATTAACAGCAAAGGAGGTTTTTTCGATGAAAAAGAAATATAATGTTCAGTATGTTATACTAGGCCGGAATAACTTTTTATTTATTTATTTTTTTACCTGTACATACAATAAAATTGCATTTTGTTTTTAGTTTCGTTTGTTTCTGTAACCTTTTCATGTTTTTTACCAACCGACCGAACTTCTCTGAACGGCAGTGTAGGTGAGTCTACGGTTCCATTGGTCAGAAATCATTCTATTAGGGTAATGTTGAAAGTTTCAAGCCACAATATGACAATGGCGCCACACCCCAAAAATATTCTGGTAATATAATTGCGCATGCGTTGAAAAATGCTCTTGGAAATTTCAATGTTACTGTGCCCAAAAAAATATAAAAAAAAAATTGAATATCGATCCGTTATTAAATTGTTGCATTTGAAACACAAAATTAAAACCGAAGACTCTGCACCATCATTTGCCGCAATTAAATTTTGAGCAGCTAAATTTAAACCAATTGCTTAAAACTGCAACCACCACCGATAACATTGGAAAAATTCGCCAAATGAAGCTAAACGACCGTCAAATTAAGACTAGAGGGATAGCAGAAACTGTGGATATCTCGAAAGAATGTGTTTTTCGTATATCGACCGAAGACCTGGACATGGAAAAGCTAGCCGCTTGTTAGGCGCCGGGCTTGTTCATCGAAGACATTCGAAAGCCCTTTTGAAGCAGTTTAAGTGAAATATTTCGGAGTTTTGGCGTTTGCGGGAAAACGGCCGCATTTGAAGCATACTTCAACGGTCGCCATGGCAAGAATTCATGAATTGAAGTTCGAAATGATGGACGACCAAAAGCATCAAAAGCAAATCGGTTTCCTCCAAAGCATATCAATAAACCTCCAAATTAAAATAAATCTAACATTAGATGATAAATTTCGTAAATTTTCAAAAGTTTTTGATGAGATTCTAGTCGATGTTTTGTCCATTACATTTGGATACAGCAAATCCACAATATACCTCTGCCTTTTAGATGTTTAACGATTTCTCTCGAAAGTGAAATACGTCTTCTTACATGAATAAAATTAACTCCTAATTTACGAACTCTTTCTTCATTTCTTTTGGCAATTAAAATTAGTTTTTTTTTTATTATCTGGAAATTAACAAAAGCCCTTCAATACTTGCTCGACACTGAAGTCTAGCTTAATATCCCGCTTTAAGTGACTAATATTTAACTGCATATCAATATTATAATCTTCTTCGAAATTTTTCAAATCATTCATAAGAGCCTTCCTGGATATTAGAAGATTATTTTTGTAATTGTAGACAATAACTCCGACTAAATAAGTAATAAAATCTACAGGTTTATTGCCATTGACATTCTGCACTTTAGCGCGTGCAAATATCTCCGGTCGACCGTTTAAAATCGCCATTAAACGCGACGAATTAAAAGAGCATTGAAGTTCCTGACCATTAACACGGGCTCGCAATATCGATTCCTGCTGACAAATTTAAAGCACAATAAAACGAAGCCGTAGAACCGAACGCACTCGTAACATAAATAAAACTGTAATATAGTCGCGAGAGTTATCTGAGGTTAAGCGTAAAGTACCATCGCCAGCTGAAACACGGGGTACTTCCATAAACTTGACGTTTTATAGGAAAGCGATGCGGCAGCTTACTTTACTCATACGGAACTAGGAATGCAACGACGCGGAATGGCGACCGGTTTGGCGGAGGCGTCGAAAGATCTTTTTTCTAATGCTGTAAATGTCGACTCCGCTTACGTCAGATTGGACGCGACGTTAGATACGCCAGAAGGGTCAAATTGGAGGCATATCCGCGTAGAGGCATGGCCGCAAAGACAGTTGGTGATAGAACATGGTGAAAAAGGTAGTGCTCAAGTGCTTCTTCTATAAACCAATAGAAACCTAGGAACACTGATTTTAGGGCCGTGAATTGAAGGATATAGCTAAATGCTTTAAGAACGAGGATAAATTTAAACCCAGGTGGAAAAGATGAAGTTAGTTCAAATAGTTTCACCAACTTTAAAGGAGAAAAAACAAAAATCTCTTAACCTTTTTATACTGTTATTGTTGCTGGCGTTGGCCTAATCGCTTACATAAAAGGACAAAAAAAAATAGCATTCCGAATAAACTCAGGATGGGCATTACTCACTTCACGCCTGGAACAAATCAGGCACTTAAAAAGATGTTACAGGTAGATTACAAGAAAGAAAGGAACTCGAACTAAGTGGCACTGGAACACCGAAACACTTCACTAAACCCTTTACCACAATACTTCACTCGCATTGGATACAGGTTTCAATAGACAAGCTATCATTAGTGATTTGTGTGATTACGATTAACTTTGTAAATATATTCGGCTGTACTAGTAAAAGCAGTTACAAGACGGGAGACTATTCTTTGCGGCATTGTAATTACGCTAAGTCAGCTGATATCTAAATTCTACATCCTTACTTTTCAAAAATAACTTATGACATAGCCGTTTTTAAGGTTCACAGCGGCCCACCAATCTCTGCATACAGGGGATACGAGTGGATTTCATCGTCTCGAATAAGCTTTTGGTTAAATCCACCTATCCTGGTCCCTACATTGTTGGAGTAGATTTGCAACATGTTCCTTGTTTTAAATCATTATTGTTTTTCTGGAATCTGCCATCCCCAACATGGGAAAGCTATCAGTATTGAAATGCAAGTTTGTCATGGACCATGCTTGACTAACAAAAGAAACTTCGTCGCCTAAATATGATCAGAAAAAGAACAAACTGCTATGAAGTTTAAATTAACGAGGCAACCATTGGTGGTCCACAAAAGAATTACCATTTGTATCTAAGTTGAATGGAGAAATTTGAACACATTAAAAGACGCAAAATTTAAAGCGCCTACTCCTTGTCAAATTCATGTTAAATTAGCGGTTATGCATCTTCATTTAAAAATAAATTTAGTAGGTGACTACTGTAACACCTAAGACACGAGAAGGGAAGATATGACCAGTGGTCACCATATAAGGTAAGATGAAGGGTAGTATAATATATAAACAAAAAGCCTTTATGAATAACTTTTTGGGCTATACCTTTATGATTTGCTAAACGATATAGTTTCAATGGAAAAGTATGATATGTAAATGTTGGAACCAATAGAAAAATTCCTATGTACACGGCGTGTGTTTGCATCCGGTGCAAATTGGCCAAGAGACATGGTTCTTCAAAAGTATTTCATACTGCCAGCTTGAGTTAAATTGTCAAGAAATACTCTGGCAAGCGAAATATTCAAATGTCACGATTTTTGGCATCTCCTTACTTTTAGTTCTATCTAGTTTTGAGTTTTGAAAAATATTTTTTTTTTATTTACGCCACTGTACATTCACGCTCATAATGAACGTATTTTAATTTGAATAACAGCATGTTAATTTACAATTATTTATTAAACATAAACCTACTTCCCTCGAAATTAGGAAACTCTATCTTTTTGTCACTCACTGTAATTTGTACCGTAAAGGAAACTATTGAATTACTCGTTGGCGAACACACGCAAGCCCCATTGCGATAAGTTGAAATTTCAATTAGATTCGATTTCGGAGTATGCTGCGCGACGATCTCCACATGCTGTCTGAGCAGATCCGACCAGATTCAACCTTCTATGTAATACATCATGAAGATATTCCTTAACATTAACAGATAATTTGCGCTTCTGATTTATGGCTTCAATAATAAGAGATTACGCTGCAGAATTTGGACTACCAATATTTCAAAATGTTCTGTATCAGCCCAATATAAACCAACATACTTCACCAAACATTTACAAATTTAAAAAAAATATTTAAATTAAATGCAAGTGCTTACGCTTAAAGATTGCTACGTAACAGTAGCATACAGTGTGTTAATATAAATTTTGATTCCGTCTTATAGATCTTTTACCCAACGAAAAACTGATGCATTCTTCTTTCAAGTAAAAATGTAAATTCTCGTAGTTATGATCACCTGTCCGCCGATAGAAAATTGTTTGTATGATGATACTTACATTTTGTAGGCGTAGTATGAAAAGTATAAGAATGGAGATCCTGGCATCCTCGAAATAGCCGTACAGATGAATTAATTAAGCTTGTGTGGTGCGGAGGTTGCCGAACGTACACTAAGATGCCGCTTATTTGGCTAAAAGAAGTTAGCATAAGAATATGTTGCCACCCTCCACATTTTCTCCTTTCGATCATATTTATTCAAGAACAGATTTCAATACAATTTAAGCACGTATAAATTGATAAGTGATAGACTTAAAGACGACTGAGGGATCAACCGTGCGAAATTCGAAGTTATGAATTCTATTCGACAAAAGCAGTTATTCATTTCGTTCGCTGTAATGGTGGAGCCTTGGTTTATTCGCCTGCCTTTGTTTGAAATCCCATCATTTATAAGATTCCACGTGGCCTTTACTCGTCTCAACTCGTTATTTTCCATTAGATGTTCGAACACCAAGATCGGTATGTCATGAAAAGTATCAAATAGAGCTTTCGTCTAGAATCACTGGGTAAACACGTCAGTTTTGTCCCCCACGTTAAATCTGAGAAATCCCACCCTTTTTTAGGCTAGGAAGTTAAGTTTGGGCCCGTTGGAAAGACCTCGATGAGTGCTTCTCGATGAGAATCGTTCCGATTCTGCGACGTCTCAAAGTTGAAAAAATTAAAATTCCCTTTTTCAACTTTTGAAGCGCCGTAGCTCCCAAACCTAAAGAGCTAGAAGGTTCTGATTTGTCGCAATCGATTAGCTGGCCTGATAGATACGAAACCGGTTGCAATTTTATTATATCAACGAATTTATAAGAAAAAAAAGACCCAATGTTTTATTTTATTTTACCTTATAAAATATCGATGTTAACTCACTTGTCTGTCCCTTAATCAAATTGTTGCTAAATGTCCCTTAAGAAACGATAAAAATTGAAGAAGATGCACTTGTAATGAATAGCTAACTTCTGTCTAATATTCAAATTAAGGCACCGTTAATAATAAATAGATTAAATGACACCAATTCCAACTCCTGGTCCACATCCTGGTTAAAGATCCTCTTCAAAACTACCGAAATTTCATAGCCGTATTCTTCAAGGATACCAACAATACATTTAACGTAAACGTAAACGTAACCTGCGTGTTTCGTTGTGAATGACATTTACGTAATGTTTTCTCTTTACGCAATTGCCTACGACAAGGATCCTTATCATAAGCCTTAGATACAACGTTCGCTACGTTTGCAATTGCAATTCCATTAGACGCGGGCAAATTTAACCTACGAATTATTAACCTTAAAGAAAATGCGAGGTGTGTACGCGGTGTAAGAATGCGTTTTACTTTTACTTGCGTGAATATCGGCGCTTTATCTTCAATAAAAGCAGTCGAGAATAGTACTTTTATGTAACATGAGTAATTATGAATAATATAACAATACTGTGCGGAAGTTAACAAAGCCTTGGAAATGTGTAAAATATGATAATGCGGATGGAGGAAAGTAAAAATGCGTTTGTTTTTCTAATCGTCGATCTCATGAAATTGCTCAAGAAAAATTATATTGTGCCGAGGAAAATGTTATTCCGTTTGCTTTCAGAACAGGAAGCTGTTTGAATGCAAAAGTTTTCCTTTGTTTGAAAGTTTAAATGTGTCTCGACAAATTACGTTCGCGATAAAAAGAGGAAAACTTATATTCTACCATCACTTAAATTGTTAACGTACGCGTAATTATCTATACTATGTATAAACTTTCTTTTACTGTTACCAATAATGATGGACATGCATTGTAAATACATACACTACCCGACAAAAACATAGACGCGGTATCGTTTCTATTTACGAAACAAAGTTTATACACTTTATATAAAATGTAAATGAGGGTTATTAATACTTGTTATGTAAATAGTCCATTTATAGATATTTCTGGGTATTTATTGATTTATGAGGGGTAATTGAGATTTTCCCAGATCAAAATAGGAATTTTAAATGCGACGAAAATTTAGACCCTGTGCATTTATTACATTAACATAAGCAAAAATGTTTTAATTTGATACTTCTCTTTATATGCAGTGGTTGTGCTGGTAAAGTGTACCCATTTCACCACGAGAAATTATATTTTATAAAGTGTTTGCAATATGGGTAGAAAAAAAGCAATTATCCTTGATAGAAAGGGGCAAAGTTCTAGCGTGGCACCAGGATGGTGTTAGTAAGAAGGAAATTGCTCGTCGGTTACGAAGAAGCGATCATTCCGTTAGAAATTTCCTAAAAGATCCGGAAAATTACAGCAAACCAAATGGCCAAGGGCGACCGAAAGCTCTAAGTGAGCGGGATAAACGCATGATATTGCGGTGTGCATCCAATTCTTCTGCGTCGGCGAGAGTTATTGCAGAACAGGCGGGGGTACAAACGCACGTGCGTAATGTTCAAAGGATTCTAAAGGCGTCACCGGTAATATCGCGGAAGAAAATGTTGAGAAAACCGACACTTTCGGCGAAACACATAGAAGCGAGGTTGAGATTTGCTGAAGAACACGTATCCTGGAAGAAACAATGAGAAAAAGTTATATTTTCCGATGAGAAACGTTTTAATTTGGACGGACCGGATGGGTACTCGCATTATTATCATGATCTGAGAAAGGAACCAAAAGTGAAAATGACCAGACAATTAGGGGGTGGATGCCATCTGAATGGCAGAATATCCCTCAAAATTATGTGTTAAATTTGTATAAATCTATTAATAACAGACTATTGGAAGTGATTAAGAACAATGGAGGATCTACGCATTACTGATCACTCGTTTGTTGATTTTTGTTTTACATTTGCAACAGAGCGTCTAAATTTTTGTCACAGAAATTGTTTAAACATTGGAGTAATAACTTATTATTTAGTTCATATATTACTGGAGGAGATATTTTTAAGTTTATTTTACTTTTATGAATAAAAACTTAATTAGATATCTTGTTAGTTTCGCAAAGAAATATTTTTGTCGGGGAGTGTATATGCGTACATGTCAATGTACATATCCATATAAAGGCCATGTTATTTAAAGATTCAATCTATTTGCGAGAAATTCATGCCTGGGAACTTCTGATAATTGATTCCTTTATAAACATGTTTCAATTGAAATACCGTATCATCAACTGAATTATTATACTACCTGAATTCCGTATTCGTATTTCCGTATTCTTCTGAAGACATTAGTTCCATCACGTCTTGTATTAGAGCTTTACCACATGAAATGTCTTACAAATACTGCAGGAGTAGGTAATTACGGTTGTTTTGGATGAGAACTTGAAAAAGCATGTATGCAGTTTCCATTTTCGAATCCCAATTGCCAAATGTTTACACACACACTGATGCAAGTATTATGGACTCTGCTTAGCCAAAAATCCAAGTAGCATTTTTGAGGAATATGTCAATTTATTTGCTTGTTATTTTTCAAAGGCTAAAATCGTTATGCTTTTAAATATTTTAAGTGATTGTAACGGGACGCCCATTTTCAAATATGATTTTACCTGCACAATAAACTTTCGGGTGGCCCGTTCCCACCCCAAAGAGTATTCTGTATTGATAAATGCTTTAGTTTCTAAATAAACCTGCTTGTGCGTGCGTTAGTGTTAATAGCGTATTAAAGTTATTAAAATGCCGAGAGGAAAACCGACAAGTTTAGAAAAGCGCTCTGTAATTGTTGCTTTTCATCGAGAAAGTTATTCGGTGCGTCAAATTTCCGAAAAAATACATGTTAATAAATCAACTGTTAGTAATATTATTCGGAGACATCAACGCACGGGCAGTTTAAGAGATAGTGCGCGTTCAGATCTGCTGAGCAAGCGAAATAGGAGACTGACAGCACCAGAAATCGCCGCCGAAATGAATCGCGACCGTGCAAGAAAAATTTCTGTTATTATAGTGAAAAGAAGATTAAAAGCTGCAAATCTTCACGACCGCATTGCAATAAAAAAAACCCCTACTTCGACGGGGAAACAGGCAAAAACGGCTACAGTGAGCAGAAACACATAGAAATTGGACAGCGGATGATTGGAAAAGGGTGCTATGGACTGATGAGTCAAAGTTTGAGGTGTTCGAACAATCAAGGCGCGTTTTTGTAAGAAGAGCGAAAGGCGAAAGAATGTTGCAGGATTGTATAGTGCCAACTGTCAAGCAAGGAAGAAATTCTGTGCTTGTTTGGGGTTGTTTTTCCCACGCCGGTACAGGGGACTTGAAGCGAATCGAAGGTATTTTGCGAAAAGAAGGTTATTTAGAAATACTGCAAGAAAATGCAATACCATCGGGGCAACGTGTAATCTGCGAAAATTTTGTATTCATGCAAGACAACGACCCCAAACACTCAGCAGTGATATGTAAAAATTTCTTAAATGAAGAAAAAGATAACGGCACTTTACAAATAATGACATGGCCGCCACAAAGCCCCGATCTAAACCCCGTCGAGCTGTTACGGGATGAACTGGACAGGAGGATCCGAAAAGTATGCCCTACCTCCGTAGGCCACCTGTGGAACATTTTACAAGAGGAATGGACTAATATACCAAATAGAGTCCTTGAAAAACTAGTGGAGCGGACGCCTCGAATTGTGAAAGCTGTTCGCGCAAAAGGGAGTTTCTTTGATGAACGGAATGTTTAAGAAGTTTTTGTATATTTTTCGTTAGAATTACTTTTTTTTGCTTTTATACTTTAATTTTGATCGCTATTAATAAAATGTAATAAAAATTTTAAGTTTTGGAAAATTGAGTTTTTTTAACATTTATTTGTGTGTCCGAACTAATATGGACGACAGTGCACATACGTATTGTACATAGAGTAAACGTTTTATATGCAAAACGTTATAAATTCCAATAGAGGGAGGTGCACACATCACTTTTGCCATGCATAGGTCTATACAAAAGATTCTTTTGATGATATAATACTATAAAACTTTACTTTTGTGGCTTGATAAACAACGTTACGATGCCAGTTTTATGAGTCATAGTCAATGATTTATTGGTTTTAAATACAGAAGCTAGATGGCTGTGAAATTCAAACAGAAACTATTTGCTTTCCGATTAATTACAAAACGACTTATTGTTCAAATAGCTCGTGTAAGTTTCTTTTGAAACTATCAAATTTACATGGATAACATTCCCAGATGTGCAAAAAGAGATAAAGTCTGAAGGTCATTTGCTCGTCCCATCTACATAATTTTCTACTAGTTATTACAGCATTGCATACCTGTTCTAAAAATGACTTCTCTTAATGTCCCTGGATAGCCTCATAGATAACATCCGGCAATATACATACATATGTTAGAACTTAGCGCAACACCTTATTTATTGTTCTGCCATATAAAATTATAATCAGCGCTTTACCTTATTTCTTTTATTACAAAATACCCTGCTATTAGAGCCTATTATGCTTAATTTTTTTGCAAATCTTTGTACTTGCTTCTCGTACTTACGCATATCCGGCGACAACGGACTTCATACCGTTTCGTAACGAGCCGGAGAGATCTCATTTAACTATTTATTAGCTTAATTATGACGATTTCCTCCGCTATTAGCCTCCGCGCCAAAATATACCGATTTAAATTAAATCTGCATCTTTCCAGAATAAATGAGCGTAATACATTACGTAATCATGCGAAGGCTTCTTTATTCTAATAACCTCGTAGGAAACGTGATACAAGTGATATTATTTATGGTCTTTTAATGATGCCAAGTCGATTTTGTGAAGCTATGATGTAAAAGCTGTTATTTGCAGAATATACAAAGGATGTATTCAAATTCTGGTATTTATCATCCATTCTTTTGCACAAGAAAATTGGCTCTAATTCTAGAAATGATGAAACAAAATTGATGTAATTATACTAATTAATATGGAAGCATAAGAAAATAGACATCTAGTCGAATGATTATTTGATTGATTTAGCAGCATTCTGAATGTTTTTAGTAATTTTTGGACGATAATGATAATATAAAAAATATATGCAAAATTATTAATCGCGTCTTCTGTTACATAACATTAGAAAGTTGTTTCTATGACTCAGCCATCATCTGAATTTTACTTCATTTTAAAACACGAATAGTAAGATGACTTTTGCGCTGTTCGAGTACACAAGCTACTGTTCAATTCGCACTCATTAGCACTAATCGTAGAGAAATAGGAAATTGTTTCTTTCCCTTTGGATACAATAAGAATACCATCAGCCTATTCATATTCGTCGGTGGTCGTACCAGCTCGGTTAAAGATGAGCGTTCACGACGACAAAAAACTGCAACCAGTACCGATAACATCGGAAAAGTTGCTAGACGACCGTCGAATTAAGATTAAAGAGACGGCAGAGGCTGCGGACACCTCGATAGAACGTATTTGTCATATATTGATTGAAGATTTGGGGATGGAGAAGCTACCCACGCGTTGGGAGCCACGTTTACTCAATCAGCACGAATAACCCATTGGAGAGAACATTTCCAAAGCCCTAGTTAAATAGTTGAAACGGTTGAAGCGAAATAAATTGAGCTTTGACGCTGAGTAATAACTGTAGATGAAAGCTGGATGCGTCAGTATACTCCTAAAGCAAAGGAACAAACGAAATAGTGGATTGCGAAAGTTGAGTCAGCTCCAAAACAGGCGGAGAGTGTTCCATCGCGCACAAGTAAAAAATTCAATTTTAGGTAGACAAAAATAAAAAACCTGACCTTCACGTATTTTCCTACAAATGTGGTGAATCCAGGCGCCGATTTCTTAGAAAGCCCAAGTGCAAGTATAACTGTACCGTCGATATGATACGCTAACCATGAACTGTCTGAGGTCTAGTGTAATGAAGAGCGTGATAAAAGAATTAGCAATGTTTACACTTATATCAAAGAGAAATATGATACAGATGATTCTAGAAGAAGAATGGCTTAACAAAGGATTCAAAATAGAAAGGGAGTGATGAAGAAACTCTCTTAACATCCAACCGGGAATGTCTTTTTTGCGATAATCATGGAATTGTTATCATATTAAATCATTTTGGAAAAGGAAATTTATTAAAAAATGCTCCTTTCTGTATTAGGCTGGAAACCTCTCAGACTAACCTGCTAAATTATTTTCCAAAAAGAATCATGTTAAATTTATATATTAAGGATTAATAATATAAATTGTACTTATGAAAAGCTTTGGGATACGCACAATATTTATGTATGTTTGTTTATTTTGCATAATCCTATATACAGTTGCCTGCGGTTACCGGGTAGACGTTCTCACAATTGATGATGTAACGTCGATTATATAACAGCAATAATGAGATGGTAGCGTCACCTAAATATCGTATAGGATACCTACAAGAATACGCATTCTCGCAGGCGACGATATGTATTACGGACGGTCACGTGTTCCTATCTTCAGACAACTGGAAGCGATTTTCTAGGTCAGCTAACGGAGACTCGAAAAATTTTTACTTGTAGGAGCCCGCAAAAGAAAGAAAATTAACGACAATCAAAAAAAAATACATACATGCACGTATACACTAACTCACGGGTCTCTTATTGAAAATGACATGTTTCGGACGTAACATAGGTCGAATGGGAATAAGGTATCTGTTAAACGAGCGCAAACCGCTTTATTAAAACGGATATCGGAGTAAATTCTTTTGTACGCTGAATAATAATGGTATTCGTAATATTGGAACGTGGTATTTGACGGTCTAGTTTTCACGTTCTGTTCATTTCTGGTATATTTTACATATGCAAGTTGTTCTTTCGTGAGGAATTACAACGTCAACCTGGTATCATACGATTTGCATGTTTATTAAAATCGCCGTACAAAGGTTGGTATTCGAAATGATCGAAGAAGGAAGGATTAGAGAATAAATAAGAGACTAAAACTTGATCATGAAAAAAGTTGTTTTAGAAACAAGTGAGCATTCAAAACCATATCAATTTGAATACCAATTTTATTTAATTGTTTCTTTATAAGCATTAGACCCTCCTAATGAGGAATTTTTGCACACCAAGTTTTTATTTCACTTTTTTATCCCGTCAGAATTGTAAGTTTCTGTGAATTTTCTTTGATATTTTGCTCTTTCTTACTTGCGCGAAATAATTTATTAGAGCACTTCAAACTACATTTGAATCATTTCGTTTGCAACGTGAACGTGAATCTGATGTCCGTGCCTATCTCTTTCTTTCTATTTTAGTAAATACGAAAGTAGTAGGGAAAGTTTCAAGCCTCAACACAAAGATCCGCCGTTACCTAAAAAATATTCTGGTGTGTGTATGGAAAGATATTTTTGTCAAATTTAGCCTTGTTGGATTCCCTAAATGATGCTAGACGACCGCCGAATTAAAGTTAGAGAGATAACACGTGGGCATCTCGAAAGAACGTATATTGATTGTAGATTTGCGTTAGATGCAGCGCTTGCGCACTCAGGATTAGAAACACATTCGAATGAACATTTCCAAAGCTGCGTTCAAGCAGTCTAAACGAATTATGTTGAGATATTGGCGTCGATTAATAACTGTAGATGAAACTTCGATCCATCAGTACACCCCTGAAGTCAAGACGCAGTCACAACAGAGGACTGCGAAGAGTGAATCGGCCCTGGGAAAGGTGAAGACTGTTCCGTCGACCAGAAAAATGATAACGACGGATAGTCACGGAGTTACGTTAATCGACTATCTTGAAAAAGGAAAACAATAACAGAAGCGTACGACACATCGACAAGTTGAAGGCAAAAATTGTGGACAAACGACCAGATTTGAGAGAAAAAAAAATTATTCCATCGAAGCTTTTGTTGGAATTAGAGACATGGAATCTTGCTACAGCAGAACCTCGATTAACCGTCAGTCACGAGGCCGGAGCTTTAACGGATAATTAAAAAGACGGTTAAGCGAGAAAGAAGAAATTAAAAAATCACTTTCATTCACTTTCTAACATGAATATTTTAAAAATCTATTCAAATGCAATCTAGTGTACAACAAAAAACACATGTACACTACCGTCCATATTAGTTCGGACACGCAAATAAATTTTAAAAAATCGAGAAAATATTCAAACTCATTTTTCCAAAACTTAAACTTTTATTGCATTTTATTAATAGCGATTAAAATTAAAGTATAAAAGTAAAACAAAAAGGAATTCTAACGAAAAATAAACAAAAACTTCTTAAACATTCCGTTCATCAAAGAAACTCCCTTTTGCGCGAAGAACAGCTTTCACAATCCGAGGCATACGCTCCACTAGTTTTTCGAGGACTCTATTTGGCATATTAGTCCATTCCTCTCGTAAAATGTTCCACAGGTGGCCTACTGAGGTAGGGTATACTTTTCGGATCCTCCTGTCCAGTTCATCCCATAACAACTCGATGGGGTTAGATCGGGGCTTTGCGGCGGCCATGTCATTATTTGTAAAGTGCCATTATCTTGTTCTTCATTTAAGAAATTTTTACATATCACTGCTGAGTGTTTGGGGTCGTTATCCTGCATGAATACAAAATTTTTGCCGATTAGACGTTGCCCCGATGGTATTGCATTTTCTTACAGTATTTCTAAATAACCTTCTTTTCGCAAAATACCTTCGATTCGCTTCAAGTCTCCTGTACCGGCGTGGGAAAAACAACCCCAAACAAGCACAGAATTTCTTCCTTGCTTGACAGTGGGCACTACACAAACCTGCAACATTCTTTCGCCTTTCGCTCTTCTTACAAAAACGCGCCTTGATTGTCCGAACACCTCAAAACTTTGACTCATCAGTCCATAGCACCCTTTTCCAATCATCCACTGTCCAATTTCTATGTGTTTCTGCCCACTGTAGCCGTTTTTGCATGTTTCCCCGCCGAAGTAGGGTGTTTTTTTGTTGCAATGCGGCCGTGAAGTTTGCAGCTTTTAATCGTCTTTTCACTGTAACAACAGAAATTTTTCTTGCACGGTCGCGATTCATTTCGGCGGCGATTTCTAGTGCTGCCAGTCTCCTATTTCACTTGCTCAGCAATTTTATACGCTCATCGTCGGCGTGAGTTGTTATTCTCTTACGACCTGCACGCGCCCTATCTCTTAAACTGCCCGTGCGTTGATGTCTCCGAATGATATCACTAACAGTCGATTTATTAACTTGTATTTTTTCAGAAATTTGACTGAATAACCTTCTTGATGAAAAGCAACAATTACAGAGCGCTTTTCTAAACTTGTCGGTTTTCCTCTCGGCATTTTAATAACTGTAATACGCTATTAACACTAACGCACGCACAAACAGATTTATTTAGAAACTAAAGCATTTATCAATACACAATAAACTTTCAGGTGGCCTGCTCCCACCCCAAAGAGTAAATTGCAAATTTATTACCTGCAGTATTAACCCAGAAATAATCCTATTTGTGCCGATGAGGATTATTCTGAAAATTACTATATTGGGTCATAAAATATAATAAGTTTTTAATCATTCTACTACTATAACTAACTAATATGGACGGTAGTGTACACTATGCAAAATTATTCTTTAAATAGAAAAAACAGGCCACCCTATCGGGAAACAGATAATTGAGGTTTCCTTGGATGACGTAAAACGTAATGAAGTAAACTCCCCGAAATAATAACTAAAAATTGATGATCCGCAAAAATATATTTGTTAACAAAATAAAGCAGCAAACAAGAACTGCGATACGCTAGACACACTTTAATATCCTTTTCTCCTGAACACTTCTGATTTATCCAGACTTTAAAATAAACCAAAACATGTTTGTAGTACAGAAAGTCTTCAACGTCAAAGAGCATGTCGTATTTTATTTGTTACTGCAATGCTTATTATCCATACTTACTGCCATAATTGTGTGCATGTTCTTTGACGTGTCGCATATATAGTTTATAGAGCGTCATGAATAAAGCGGCTATCTATCCGTGTATCTAACTCTGGGATACATTAACTTAGACTTATGGTCTTTTTCCCAACAGTTTAGATAGGTAAATCTTCTCAACTGTCAGCTTAATTAACTTAACCTACTAAATCAGTCGTTTGTTTCGCTAACGCATTTATCTCTCGTTCTTCTTTCGTGGATATACGTGTACGCCGGAGATCTATTTTTAATAAATCAAATTTCCTGGTCATTTTCCAACACGTTCTCTAATTATCCGTCCGTCCATCTGATTTATCTGCACCGTTGCCCCGCTGAAATTCAACCGCCATAAGTACACAATGAATTTCCCGATAGTACCGGCAGCGTAATGTTTGTAAACAAATGAAGCGTTCACACAAAGAGCGCGAACACGCTGATGCTCCAAAGGTTTATTAACCTCGAACGCCGGCACACCAAGCTATCGCAATGTTCTTGGACACCGCCGCTGTGCGCGGAGAACCATATTGAACGCGGACTACACGTAACAGTTTGCTCCTGTGGTTACAATAGTGTTATGCGTAGATACAGCGGCATCCATAAGATATTTGTTCGTTAAAGATAGTTCGAAAACGTGTTTAGAACAATCTGTTTGTCTTTTTGGAAACCTTTCAAGGTAATGGACATCAGGGTCTCGTATTATTCGCTTGGATTTATGAATTTTGAAATTGATGCCGTGTCCATGAAGTCGATAAAGTCAAGAGCTACGTAGCTATTATTTCGAATTTTCTCGATTCCTGTACATATTTGAGGCTGAGGCACAGGCGATGGGTCTTCGGCTAAACAAACAGGTTGAAGAAGGTTCTACAGAAAAAGGATTAAAAAATTACTTCAAGGAAGTATTGCAAAAGAATATCAACCGTTACTCCCAGAAACTAGTGAAGGAGTCATTAGAAATATTAAAGTGCAAAGCAACCTTAGTCCTCAGAGAGTTCCCCAATAAGCTGACAGCAGATTGGGCGAAATATCAAGTGCACATAAGTGCAAGAAATATATGTTGAAACTGGGAATAATTTTACAAATCTGCAATAACTAACGCAAACATTTCCATTTAATGCTTAACCCTAAAGGTTATTATGCATACATAAATATGTAATTTCAAAAATAATGCATCAAACCATATAACATGCACGGTTCCCAAAGCTTCTTTCATTATTTCCAACTTCAATGTTATGAATGGACCGAATTTAATTTTGGATAACGCTGTAGATACAAAGTTGGAAAGGAGGAAGCGTTACCAGCGCGTAGAAGTTCATTCTTTGTTTGTACGGCAGCTCGTGTGCGCGCTGAGATCTCTTCGCCGGTAATATAGCAAGTATGTATAACAACGAGATTTCTCGCTTGTCAGCCTTTGTCCGGCCGAAGAGCTGACCAGAACAAATTTGCCATAATTAATATGCAAATACGATGGAAGCCTAACTGTTGTTCGAATTGTTCTCTCGCCGCGATTAAATATAAGAGCGCGGAATAAATAAATATTGTATGGGCTTACTGTAGCGTATTCTCCTTGCCTTGAGAATCTGGTTTATTGTTGGGATTAATCAAATTATATAGCCGAGCATGGTCGCAACGGTAATTGCTTAACCATCTTTGTTGTTCAAACATAAGGAGATAGAATGAAAGGAGATACATGGCTGCTAATTCTGTTGTGGCTATTGCCATAGAGTGAACATTTTCTTCTTCTCCCGAATACATGTTTTGGTCTTTGAATCAGATAGATTAATTTAATTGGGTAGTAAATGGAATAGAAACTCCAGCAGCACCAAACGTAGAACCCTTGGTTCACTACAAATAGGTTGCTTGGCAAATTTTTAACACAAGATTTGAACCGGTTAGGAAAACGTGATTAAAATCGTCATTTTACCAAATGCACCCATTGGATGCAAAGGTTTTTTTTTTTTAAGTTAATGGTTGAACTTCCAAATAAATGGTCCGCTAATACATAGATCAAGGCAAACCAAAAAATCTCTTCATGGTCATTCATCTTAATTTCTTTAGGACATCGACTTTTCTTGTTATAGTTGATTCTACCATCAGTTGGCATACTGCAGGTAACCTTTTCTTGGAAGATTTATAAGTGAATTGTTTAACCAAGTCCTCCAATTGCTGTAAGGGAACTTCAACAATCGGAAAAAGGGTTAGGTCCTCACGCTCTGTGGGCCAGGCATAATAATAACGACATAAATAGTAACGAGTTTCGTCAAATTGAAGCAAAAATAAAGTCAATAATAAGTAAGAGAACTCCCGAAGCAGAATACAAGAGAGATCACTGTTACAATAATCCAACTAAAGACTTGCTTTAAGTTCCACAGATATGGCATTCCTACAATATAAGAAGGATGATATGCTCGAAGGTTCCATTCTAGAATCTTTATTATTTTTATTTATTGTGCACATATGACTTTAATTTAAGTACATTAGATTATAAAGGTTTACTATGTGTACGTATTAATTTGCTAGAATGACTCATAGCAACAGGATCAACTGTAAAGAAGTGCCTAGGGGATCACTTCATAACTTTGGCATGATTCACTAATTAATTATAGGTTGAAGTGCTAGAAAGCGGTCTTATAAATATATAAAAACTTGTACAACACAAAAATCAACATAGCAGGAGGATGTTATTATACATCTTATAAACAGCAGCTTTGTATTTGTATGGATAGGTAGCCATTAAGTCAACAAGAAAAATACCAAGAATAATTTTTGTAGTCTAGAGCCAGATAGTGAACATTAGGTAGCTAGAGTTAATAACGAGTAAATATATATTGTTCACAATCAGTGCTATAGAGAAACAATAAGTAGTAATAGCAATAATGGTAAACGATGATACGGCACTTTCAATAAGTCTCTCCCAAATTTCACCACTTTTTATGAAGTTGTTAAGTTGATCTGGTTTTAGGTTACATGGTACCCTTCTAGCGCGTTTTTGAAGAAAAGACACTCGTTCCGCGTCTGTGGACGTTCCCCAGAATTCGATACCGTAAGACCGCATGGTAAGTAGAAATACTTTCCTCGGATGCTATTAGTTTGTTTGTTCCAATTTAATTTATCTATTATCTATTTTATGTTAGTCTTATCTTAGTCTTATGTTCTTTGTTTTTTCGCCTTTTTTCGCGGTAAATTCTAGTCTTTGTGCCATCCTTCTGCCTCGTTTTGTACAACTTCCGATTTTCCCAGAAGTTTCTCTGACTAAAAGTGAGGTATCATCTACATGTAAGCAGACTCCATTCACTCCTCGTGGAACACCTTGCTCAACATATTAGACCTTTATTCCTGGAATTCTACATATTGTTTTCAGTCTTTATGATAGCTATGATACAATTAACTGATATTCGATGGCGCGTACTCTATAACAATGCAATTTTGTTAGAAAGAAGAAAAAATGGAGTGTTGAACTGTGTTAGGTCGTAGCAGTTCAGTTCTATGCTGTCATTATTGTGCATTGGAAATATATTTTTAATGCACCAAGGAATTCACTTTCTTCATCATATTTGTTGATAAACAGTAACAATCCCAAGTCCCTTTTGCTTTAATTTTAGATATTATCTTGCTCGCCTCATTTACTGTTATTGGTGCGATATATTACTTTCTATGCAAACCTCATCTGTGGTTTACAGCATGTTATACAAGATTCAAGAATTTATAAGACGTTATAATCTCTTATCTGTTAAATAAGAAGGACAATATATAATATAATTTTCATTTTTTAATAATTTTTTCAACAGAAGACTAAAAAAAATAAAATTAACAATAAATTGCAAATTAGGAAAAAGTCTGAAGAAGATGTTCAAGCTGCATGCCGGAAGTTTCAGTTCCTCTAAATCTCGAAGCCCTGTGTCTGATGTGATCAAGCGCAGACAATACTGAATGAGGAGGTTGTTTGTTATCTACTGTTTTTCAATGTCGTGCTATAAACAGAAAAATCATGGCAACCAAAATCCCCTGATTTGCACCCAATTGTCTGGGGTTACTTAAAAAACTTAGTGTCTACAATACGACCAAGAATGCTGGAAGGATTAAAAGATGGCATTAGGAAGCAAATTGCTGCAATTCAACCAGAAGATTGCTGCTTTTAAGCCATTAAAATGGAGGTTCTATGAACAACTGCGACAAGCAGTGTTGGATATAAAAGATCCTGTTAGTCGGATAATCCCGTTTCGATTGATTTTTGTTGTTTAATTAATTTGTTGCAGTTGTATAAGTTAAAATATATCCCTCACTTTATGGTAACCTTGGATAATAACAGTAACCTTTATATTTCTAAAATGAAAAAATTTTCCCATAATAAATCCATCCTAGAATTTAAGAACAATACACTATAAAGCAAAACATTAAATATCTCTAAACGTCCTTATTTGGCCGTGACCTGACTAATTTCACAATGTTAATTCCGATTTTGTTATATTTAACAAGGTTATTAAATTCTTGGGGCATATCCTGATTATTATTAATTTTCCCTCGGAACACCATTTAATCATTGTATGAAACCAAAATTGCTTAAATTAACACAAGATTCACATGAATACTAAACACAGGATTAGAATTTAACGTTATTGTACATCCGACGGAGAAATGTTATTGGCTATGAATAACCGTTAAAAAATGTAATTGGAAAAATTAATATTTGTATAGACACAATTCACATCATTTATGGGAAATTTTGCGCAATAAAGAACTACCGGTTCCTCAATTTGACAGCTGCGGTGTCAATACATGCTTGGATTCGAGCAGCACGTTCGTTTGATTTTAAAGCGATGTTGCTGTTAGAAATGATATTCTATGTAAATAAAATTTACAGGTGTCAATAAGAAGTTTATGGAATGTATTAGAGATACATTAATGGATATATGTTTTTAATAAATATGTTTAACGTGCTACTAGTTAAATTTATTACAATAGTTTTTAACTGTTTACTGCCAACATTTTCTTTTTTCTTTCTTACATTTACCAATTAATTTTTTGGAACAAAAGTTGGACGTAGACACCGCCTAAAGTCTTACGAGTGTAAAGAGAATCACTACACTTATAATCTATCTACTCCGTTCTATTAATTGTCTTTGGTGCTTGATTGGAAACATCAAATCCCATGTCCTGGAATGTTCACATCGGTGATTACGTTAATAAGAAAAACTATCGCTTTTGGGAAGGCGAAAATCCTCGAGAGATTGTGTATTACCGTTTGGTATGGATTTTTGTCCCAAAACGCGCTTGGACCTTACTTTTTTAAAAATAGTGATGGTGAAGCAATAACTGTTAATAGTGAGTAGATATTGATTGACCTTTTATGGCTTTTTCTGAAAGATGTGGATCTCCATAACATTCTCTTCGAAAAAGATGGCGCTACTTCCTACACCGCCAGGAAGACTGTAAATCTGTTGCACGAAAAATTTCGTAGCTGTGTAATTTTTCGAAATGGCGACATTGGTTGGCTCCCAAAATCCTGCGATTTACACCACTAAACTTTTTCCTTTAGGGTTTTCTTGAGTTTGGAACAAAGAGCTTTTGACTCATCTGAGATCTATGAGGTTTGAAGAATCTAGTGTCGCCCAACGTTTGTTTAAAAAGAAGCACGTGATAGCTAATATTAAATTAATTAGGAACGTAAACAGCAATGTGCAATTAAACTGCTATGAAGGCATGGTTTTATTGTACTTAATTTAATTAACAATTAAATTTTATGTAAGAAAATATTATAACCTAAGTGACAGGAATATTTATATTTTATACAGGAGGAAGTAGATCAGCAGTAACGTTTACAGCTGAACAGGATAAATAATTTTTTTTTAACTAATTACATTCTTTGATTTTACATAACTTAAGCAGAGGACGTAGCATAACACCAATATTACTAACACATTACCTTGAATCAAGAATAAAAAAAATTTGTTCCCATCTTCATCAGCACCATAATGCCAACGTTATTTCGAAACTCCTTTGAAGCTAGTGAAAAGCAGAAAAGCAATTAATTTAATCTCATTAAAAAGATGGTTGCCCAAGAGGTGTCTTCTTACTACCGAGCCAAGCAAGCGAAGAAATTAACAACCTGTAGCGAAAAGCGTGTTCCGCGCGCGGTAATAGCTCTACTCTAAAGACAATTTACGATCATTAACACTGCCAAAAGCATTAACCGTTATTGTTGTCAACGAAACTCTTTCATCTCAGCTACGCATCTCTATTAGTCTTGGCTACTAGTTAATTTTAGGAACAAAGAGGTTATTAGTGAAACTATCCACATGTACGAATTAAATTTTCACAAAGACGAAGGCGAAATAACGGTATTACTGGTTCCAGGAAGGGACTCATATTTAAACACAACTACGCTATGAGGCGTTATTTAAAGAAGATGTAAAGGTGGAGGCGTACAAGTCCCTTAGCGCTTAACGAACCAATTTGTGAAAACTTCCTCGGACATTTGCATAATTAACAAAAACGCCTTATGCAGATGTGAATTTTGAACGGGGAACATAACGCATGCAAAGCAACGTAATTTTACTTTTCTCCGCCGCGCGTCCATTAGCACCTCATTATCATACAATCCGCTCTCCAAGAATAGACGGTCGCTTCGACGGAATGACAGAGAAAATTTCAGCCCACGCGAAGAATTGCCTCTCAACAATTTCATTGTAGTGAAATTGGAATGGAAATCTGAAGCTCATTAAATACATCTAACGAGATATCTTAATACTTGTACAATGTCGTACAATCGCTGACAAAAGCGTTCGTGTAGAATCTGTTGGGAGTTCTACGGCGAACTGTTAAATCCAGGACAATGTTTCCATGACAAGAAAGGAAGCAGCTGCCAAATTTTTATCTTTAAGAAAAAAAAATAATGTGATGTATTTCTACTAAAGCCCTCTAGGTTCCAGGAAAAGTAATTCATATTATTATTCTTTTTTATTGTAAGAAGTTGCGTTAATTCCTAACATCTAATTAAGCAGTTGTAACTGTTTAAGTGGGTGTGTTCTTTAAACGTTTGAAGCTTTGACTACGAACATTGAACGAAACCCTCTGTAAGTAAAGTAAAGTGCCCGAAATCCATCCACTTCCCTAAATTCGTTCACCTCCGTATCTCCTAGGGAAAGTGCTGCAATCTTGCGAGAATGGTAGAAAAATCTTCAAAACCAATCAATTGCCTACTGCCAGTGACCAAATGACTTTGTTTTGCCTATTCTTATAACAGTTATATTGACCCCACGCGACAAATTTCTCCAGCTGTCAGAGCCATGTACACAATTGAAGTCGCTTGGTTAGAAGCAGTCGCTATTGTTGTGTTAAAACTGGGGTACAAAATCCATCCTTTGATCCATTGATGGTCCCTATTCTCACACAAGTCTAGAGCTTATTGACTGGGCAACTGGCACTCACCAGACAAGCTACAGCTCTATGTTTATTTTTTAATACTCTTTACGCAAAGATCAAGGAGAACTTGAAACTGTAGTTAAAAGGTTTAGGAAAGCTGGAATTCATCCGTTTGATCCCGATGTCTTTCGCAGCTAGACAACTTGAAGAGCCAGAGTTGTCCGACAATGAAGGGAATGATGACAATCAGAATGATCTAGTTACGCTTAAAGTAATCAGCCAAAGAATCACATAGGATGTTCCAGTACTCCCAGCCTTCCGGATCTTGCAGAGCCAGGACCTTATTCTTGGAAGGAGCATGTCCGCATAGGACGTCTCTAAGAGCCTCTATGGAAAAGGCACAAGTGTTGGTTGTTACATGGCTAATCCGCCTCTAGTTGGTATTTAACCATTCTGTTCCAATGCTCCAAGTTCAATTGTATTTCAACTGTTAGGCACTGTCCGTTCGAGTCATATCAAAACCAAGGGATAGATTTTTCTGGTAGATCCTTTACAATTTGGCATCATGAGGAATAATTAATTAAAATTATGTAAACACCAAGGTTTGGGAAAAATAAATTTGAATTTCAAAAAGGAATGTTCAAAATGCGAATGATCATCTGAAGCTGGTATGCTTCACCTCTAAGACTTTGTCATGGATAGATCGTTTTAAAACAAGACGAAGAAGAAATCTCTTAATTATCCTTCAGAAACAAAAAGAATTCGTGTACGAATGCTATTACTATCGTATTATCTTTACGTCTACCTAGAGTGAACAACATATTACTAGCGGTCATCGGATCAATTTATACGATACATCTATATACCGGATCTAACTCATTTGCACTTTATCGTATAATACCTGACGCTATAAATAGAACGTGCAGCACGCACATGTATGTTGTACATTCGATGCTGGTTCGCTTTCGAGAGAAGCATTAAATGCGTATTCGTTAAGGCATTCGCATAATATCCATTAAGATTCGTAAATAGTTATTGACCAATTATAATGACTTCGAGATAGGCTATAAGTCACGAGGAATGCCGTGTCTTGTTTCGTTGTTGCTGTTGTTGTCGTGGTTGCCGCGAAAGAGCTTATGAAATCGGTATGGACTCTTGAAGTCAATTCGCCATAAACTAAAACGAAGAAGAGGTTTCGAATAGTCGTCTTGTGTGTGCATTATGTGTAGATTTCGTAAATCAGTTTATGGCCATCGTTAAGTAAGGAGATAATAAAAAACTTACATGTATTTAGTTAATTGTTTCTTAAAAAAAAAAGAAAAACAAGAACAGAAGAGAATAAACTGTAAAAGTTTCATACGAAACCATTAAAGATTTCTTCTGTATGAACTATTTGTTTCACTTTCACTTTTAGATTTATTTATACAAGCAATTTATTATAATATATTCGAAGATAGCCAACTAAACAAACGTGTTTAGTTGATTTTTAGGGAAATCGATAGGCAAAACGAACCCCTGCTCACGACGCTGCAAAAAAGTTGTCGTTTCCACTACCTTGCCTATCTCTAGTAGTTGCAACCTCAGTTATAAGAGAAAAAAATATCGTTCAGCCACGAGCGTTTCGGCAACATCCGCCAATAGGACGCTTTTCCTAGGTCTCTTTCGATTCTGCAGCGACTTTTATATCTGAGACCCTCTCTAACGATGAACAAAATGCAATCCGGAGCAATGAGCGAAAAGACGCAAACACAATCAAATCATAGTTTTGAAGTTTCTTTTCTGCAACTAATACATCATTCTTATACTATGGGATAAGTACCGAGTTGACACTCCCAATTCTATGAGACAGAAATATCGACAAAGAAATATACACTGCCGTTCAGTGAAGTTCGGTCATACAATAAAAATCTATTATATCACACTGTATATAATTATTAATACATAAAATTAGAAAAATATTAAGCATACACTCTTTTCTAAGGGATTAAAGCCATAAATTATTATGTAAAGTAGAAATATTGCGACGACCACAATAAAGTCCCTTTTATTATCATTCCAAGAATTTCTCGGAAGTACCGATCTTTTGAAACGGCTCGTTTGGGGATTATTAACGAACAATACATTTAGGAAATATACCGCAGTGTCACTCTTGTTTATTTATCGCAGGCGTAAAGATATAAATTTGCTTCATTTTACTGTTAAACGTGTGTTGGTGTGCAACTGTCGTTTTTGCGCGAAAGTTTTAAGAAAATTTACTTCAAAATGGCACGTGGGGACGATAAATTGCTGAAAAAATAAATATGAGAAGTTCAACAGTAAATGACATCATAAAGCGATATCGGACAACTGGAACTATAGAAAATCGTGTTCGTCCCGGAGCATCTACGAAAACAACAAAAGCTGAAGATTTGAGAATTGTATTATTAAGCAAACGCAATAGAAAATTAACAGCGCCACAAATAGCAGCCGAATCGCGGCCGTGAAGAACAAGTTTCAGCGAGTACGGTAAAACGTCGACTTCAACAAGCGGTTGAACACGTTCATGGACGCATTGCCATTCGAAAACCCCTATTACGTCGGGGCAACAGAGCAAAACTGCTACAGTGGGCCCGTTCTCATCTAGATTGGTCGTTAGATGATTGGAAACACGTGCTTTGGAGTGACGAGTCAAAGTTTGAGGTTTTTGGGCAAAATCGACGAGTTTATGTCCGAAGATCTAAAACCGAAAAGTGATCGCGGACTGCATTGTGCCAACAGTGAAACAAGGGCGTAGTTCTGTGTTAGTGTGGGGATGTTTCTCCTTTGCTGGGACGGGAGATTTATACAACGTGCAGGGTGTAATGAGGAAGGAAAATTATTTTACAATACTCCAGAATCATGCATTGCCATCAAGATTGCGTATAATAGGCCGTAACTTTACATTCATGCATGACAACGATCCAAAACACACTGCGTTAGTGTGTAAGAACTATCTAAAGGAGCAAGAAGAACAGCACATCCTGAAAGTAATGACATGGCCCCCACAAAGCCCAGATTTGAACCCTATAGAGTTGTTGTGGGATGAAATGGACAGGAGGATCCGAAAAATATGCCCAACTTCACAAGAACATTTACGGAATATTCTGCAGCATTAATGGATTAATATTCCACAATTCGTTTTAACAGAACTTATCGAAAGAATGCCTAGAATAGTTTGAGCGGTGATTAACAGCAAAGGAGGTTTTTTCGATGAAAAAAAAAAATAATGTTCAGTATGTTATATTAGGCCAGAATAACTTTTTATTTATTTATTTTTGTCTTTTTTACCTGTACATACAATAAAATTGCATTTTGTTTTTAGTTTCGTTTGTGTCTGCAACCTTTTCATGTTTTTTACCAACCGACCGAACTTCTCTGAACGGCAGTGTATATACCCATCTTTTCCATCTGTAGTTCACTATTGCTTTGTTTTTATTTATTTATTTCTCAAGGAACCGACAAATGATAATAGCTAAACCAGTTCCTCCAGTGCAATATTTAATAGAGCCTCTGCTTTTAAAACGACAGCAGCAAAGATCTCCTAAATTAAATGCAAGTCATTTAACTTGTTTTCCTGCCTGAATCGAACACTATTAGCATCCTTGGCATTTTACCGATGAAACAAAAAAAAACGTTGAAATACGCTACACTTCATGTAGTAAATATGATATAATAATTTCGAAGGTTATAAAAAATCGCAACAAACGTCAAATTAATACAGCACGCCTTCTCTGAAGTACACACTAATTATCATCGATTAGCAATGAGGATTGCTGTTTCGCACGAATCGTACTTACAATTAGTACAGGATCAGATGCTATTGAATAAAATTAAATGATATCGCATTTACTTACACAAACATGTTTAAAATGGAAATTTTCTATGCTGAAGTCGTGTTCGAAGTTTGTATCAAGCCAAAACCCACAAAGTATGTATATGCACAGATGCATCCTGGTATACTGCATAATTTCTCTCGAAGTTATGTAAAAGAATATTTCAATCTAATGACAGCAGAAGCGATTATAATAAATTGGTTGTTATGAAGATAATGAAGTTTCTGAGTTTGTTGGAATTAGTTTATAATTGCTTAAGCGAAGAAAGAAATGCACACTAAAAGCTGCTCTTTATGAAGGTCATGTCGTTTTTAAATAATGTTTATTAGAATAAGACAAACATGGCCACGCAACTATTACCTACTATCACGTGAAGAAATAAAATCCACAAGATATTGTTTGCTAAAGATAAAGACAACAATTTGAGTTGCGAGAAAGAAGGAATTACAACAAGATGGAAGGTGTATTGTTGTAACAAATTAAATGAAGGAGCAGTTAAGGAGCAGGAACAGACAGAATAAAAATTACAAGAACGCAGCTCAAAACGAAGTCACAACCGAAAACTAAAAGACTAAAACAACAAATATGCACACTGATAATAAACATATGGAAAGAAGAACGACTGCTGAAAGGCTTGAGAATATGCAACAATTGCACCTATTTTAAAAAAGGGAAACGGAATGTAATTATTAAAGAGGAATTGTCCCTATTGGACGTTGTGTATAAAATAAATAAAGCAGGAATCGAACCTCAAATAGATGAATATCAAGCAGGTTTTAGAAAGGACAGAGGAACAATGGACCAAATCTTTGTACTAAAAGAGATTTTAATTACTTAATATGAGTATAAAATACCAGCCATGGTCCTTATAGAGGAATTCATTTGCCTCGGGCAAAATAATAAGGTTGATCAACATTACTATAAAGCTTTAGCTTTAGCAGTCATGTGAACTGCTCGAGGGATGGTTTGGGGAACAGTATCCGGTTTGTGTCGCTGCTTCCTGAACGGCAGGCATGCGTTTCTTTGGCACTAGAGGGCGCCAAGAAATGTCGAGTTTGTCGTTTTGAAAGTTGTGGTATTAACTGTGAGGCAACAGCGATAGAAGGTAAAGATATGAAAAATACTCTCGAAACCGCGCTGATGACGCCGGGTAGGCAGAAACATGTCCGTGTGTTAGTGTATTTTTTTCTCTCTCCTTTTATTGCGTTTGCCGTGAATTATTCCATCAATACCATGAGGAAGCTTAGTTATCGTAGCATTATTTTTTGGTTATTATTTCTAGGCATTTTCTGATGTGTTCTGATTATGTCCATCCATGTCTAAAAATCACCAGGTGATGGCTTATGCAGATGCGAGAAACAGAAAAGAACTGGAAGAAGCAACAAAGCAATTTGCAGAACCAATGCACAAGGTAGGTCTGCAGACAAATCAGAAGAATGAGAGTGGAAGATCAAGTCTATATAAACTTTCAGATGTTTTCGTAATCTTGTTACGTAGGCCGTCTATAGATTCTAAATTCTTTATGCATTTAACATTCAAGTTTGTAACCTTTACGTTATACCTGATGAATATGGCTAAATGAACGGAACGAAGAAAAGATGCGGCATTATAAACAGATACAGAACAATTTCCCAGAAGTGAGGTGTAATATTTTGTTCTTCTTGCCAAAAAAATGTTTTTTAACGTAATTATAATAATGTTAATAATAATGAATAACACGCCCAGCGCTGTCAACAGTGCCAACGAAGTTTAATAAAATCGGTAGTATTTTATTACTTTATATGTGGTAGAATTCCTTGGATTTTATATGTAATTATTGCTATTGCCTGTTTTTCGTTTATCAATCAACGGACGGAAAATCGGTATAAAGACGTACCCAAAATATGTATTTTTATTTATTAAATAACTGCAAACAGGACGACAAATATTCTGCATTAAACATAAATAACCCTAAGGTTATTTATTTTCCTTGTTTTTTGAGAAATTTATAAAGTTTTTTTTAATATTACTTTTTGTACCGATGCTCCTAAAATAGATTGACCAGCTAGAAATAGAAAACAAACCAAACCAAAACATTTTCTTAAAAATCTCGAAAACGAATCGATTAATTTCAAAAAATTAAACGCCAAAATGTACTGTTTAGAAAGTCCATTAAAATGAGATATTACTCGATATCCCTTTCCATTTAAGATTTTTAAGGGGGTAGCTCCCGGAGGCAGGGGGTTAAAGTACGTGAGTCAATTTTTACGTACTTCGATAATATTTCTTGCGTTTTCAGGAAATTTTTCATAAATTCCCAGATATCCAGAGATTTAGGGTGGGAAATTTTTAAACGAACACTCGGTATATAGCATATATTCAGTTTGCTGCCTTTTTAACGGGTACTACATACATAGGCGTTACTTGCAAACCACAAACAAATGCATACGTAACTTACTTTCATGATTTTAATAAGGTCAATTTACATAAGGATCTTCCCACGCCGCCAGTCTTTTCACTTCGACCTGTACAATATTTGCAATAACCTAAATATCTTATACGGCTGTCCGCGATCAGTATACGTTATATAAGGTGCGGGTACCAATAAAAATGTTCACAAGCGCAAAACAGGTACTTAACAAGATCAAAGTTAATATTTGCTGAAATGTTCAAATTCAATACCAAATAGAAAGCGGACAAGGCGTATAATAGAAAATTTTCCAGCTAGAAAACGTGAGCAACAACGACTACTGTTCCACTTGTAATTAATGACAACACCGCGTGTATGTACATTATGTATGTGTGTAAATGCTCTAATATTGTCGGCAAAAAAACATTGACCTTTTATAAACCAAGGATAAATAAGTAGGTAATTAATATCCCGTATATGCTTATACGCCCATGCAAACTTATAGGTTTAAATGTGATGTGAATTTATTATTACAATGAGTACGTGAGTCATTTGAAATAGCATAATCGAACTGTTTTAATTGACATTTTTGTTCTTGTTGTTGTAACATAGGTTATACGTTACATGATGCTCATGTAAAGTAGACAAAAGGTTTTCACTGCCCGTAATAAGTATCGTTAATTAGCATATCGCTATTAATAAACGTTCAAACCATTAGCATCTGTAAAGATTAACAAACGTGCACGCCACTAAAAAGGATAAATCAATATTTACCTACCGCACAATTTACTGAACCAGCTTAAATGTTCCTTTGGAGTTGTTATAACGTAAATGATGTCAACTGGAAACATATGCGTTGTATATACATATGTATGTAGTTACAAGAATCAATATTGTTAAAGGATCTGCACCATAATCTTAAGACATAAATTTGGATGAGAATATTTTACTTTCAAGTTTTGAATAAATGTCTAGTTTTAACCTCTTCTTTCAGCTGAATTATTACTGTAAATGCACGTTAATTATTAAGCATTTTAGGAAGATCGAGATCTCTTTGAATTATTTTAAAAACTACTTATTATTAAAGTATCGGCGCACTCCGTACCGCACAAGTTAGTTTCACTAATTAGTCCGGAACAACTGGTTCGAGGATGCACAGATCCCCCAAAACTCTAATTCTAACATGCCTGTTCTCTCCCTTCTCTCAAGAGGCAGAATTAGATCATTTTATAATAACATCTTCGAAATAGCCGACTAAATAATTAAACTTGTACGTTGTCTGCCATACTACCCCACAGTCCTCCAGGATCTTCACTAAAAGCGAAAGATTTACTGGCTCCAAATTAACATTAAATCTCTAAAATTCTATATTGAATCGTGATATTAAGAGCCTGCTTCAGATCTTCAGATAAAATATTATAATATACAATATTACACTTTAAAATGGCTGGATGCCTCACTAGTAAGAAGACACTACATATTAAAGCGCTACTGGAATATGTCGCAGATTGTTCTGGAGCATTCGGTATAATCCCGAGACACCATTCGTATATTAGGGAATAATTAACGGCATTTCATACTTTACGGCGAGGGAATTATGGAAGGCTACAGCACACCAAAAGATTTCTGAGGCTAATACAAGGTTTAAGGCTTGGACCAACATCGCAGGTAAAAAATAAGTACTTTCTATGGATATGAGAAGTACGGAATTTATCTGATTTGAAGCTCGACTATCTAAATTTGGCCAACATTATATGGCGAAAAATGGCAGAAAAATGTTTGATTTTGTCGTGGAATTCGGAAGCGTTTCTAAAACACCTTTCACAATTTAGATTTTGATTTGAACAAGTAAACGATTTTTTAAATAAGCATTAGAAATTTAAATGAGAACTAATTTAGCGAAGTTCCACTTTAAAAGTTATCTAACATGTCGATTACCCACTTGGGGTTAGCTGGGCGATTCTAGCAAATGCAATGGCTGACGTATGAATTTAATTTCTATCGGTTTTTTTTTAACTCTGGAAAACTCATTGTTATTCGTTAGAAATGAAATGATAATCAGATGTTTTTCTACATTTTACTCAAAAACTTGAAGTATCTTTAAAACTAGAAAAAGACCTTTCGAACAAGTTAGAAAAAGACCTTTCCATATCGCAATTTAGTCCAAGTACATAGTAGGAAACAACGGTAGAAAGTTGTGAAAGAGCATCTGAATTAGTTTATTTCTTGATAGTTGTTTTAATGTTGTAACATCAGGATTTTCTTTTGTAGCGGCACAATTTCTTTCTTCGAACGTCCCTTGCAGTTCGTCTCCAATGTTGAGTTGCATACCGTACTTGTCTAAAATTAGTAAATTGGTTTCAATAAATAAGGAAGTAAAGAAATATTTAGACTAATTTCTTTGTCTACAGCGACACTTGCGATGGAGCCTCCAATAACTAAATTTTAAATAAGATATATTAAAGAATTTGCATCCGAGCATGTAGCATATTTGGGAAATGTTGGCGACTCCCTGAATTCTATCTCATTATTCTCGCCGCTCATTGCTAATAGAACTTACTATACCCAAGACTTAATTCTCCTTCATCAAAATTGAAGCAAGAAAACAAAGAAAAAATTTTAACCTACAATATTAGATGAACTTTTAATTTTTTACACAAAAATGTAGTTAGTAGAAACACCTTTCTCATATTAAACCACTCGCCGGACGAAAGAAGCTTAACAAAAACAGGTAGTGTAGGCAAATGCTTTCTAATTTTTCGCATAAATTCGAAACCAGTTTACCTCGACGGATAGTTTTAATGGAAATGCTCTGTTTTTAGCGATTTGCGGAATTCGCTGCCTATTTAATACTTTTTTCACTAATACCATCGAATATACGCGTTAACGAGGACGTAAACATAAAACATAGATAAATTTGCTATCTCTACCGGAATTGCCAGAACGAAATCGGCAATGTTTTATTATGCACGCATTTCGATTAAGGTTAACAGCAGCTAAAAGTTATTTGAAATATTAGAAATTGCGCTAAAATAATCGACCTAAATACCTTTTAGAATGGAAGGACGATCTGGTTGTAATTTATCAAACATAAATACAAGATAAGGTAGCATGAAGCTTCAACACACCCCTATCACATTTCTAATGTAACTCACTTTATTGTGAATATTTTCTTTATACGACTTCACCAACACCAATAATAATAAATCAAGAGAAAACACATCTAATAGGTGCAGCTTTTTTTCTTTTAAAATCGTATTTACCGATGCAAATGCGATATATCTTGCGAATAATTCCATAGATTCAGATAGGTTGGGTCTCACGTTTACGTAGGTGCAACCATGCAAATGAGAGGAATTTTTCAAACTCGACTCATTCATTTGCAAAGGATAAAAAGACGTAAAAAGGACACGTAACATGAGCAGCATTGATGGGCGCGAGTCATTTACGTTCGAACGATCGAAATAAAAGGAATATAGGACAGATGTTAATGAGAGGATAAGTAAAGAGAGTTCTTCTTTACTTTGATGTAGAGATGTACATGCTTCTTCATGGGTTAAAGGAAGATATGTCTTGCACTAATGGTAAAAATTTTTTAAATACATCAAGCACATGAGCATATTATTTGTGTTCATATGAACTGCAGTAATATGTGTACAGGATGTGTTACTTCTAATACGTTTATTAAACTAAATACCTAATAATAATAATATTCACACCTTGCCACTAGGTGCCGAAGGTACAAAATGGTCTGCGTATGTGTGAACTAACAAGCGAAAATAGAAACTGAAAATATCTTATTTAACAAAATTACTTTCGAAGATAATCAAATATGTAAGTGCTACATTTTTATCCTCCGTCACAATATCCGTTAACATCTACAATGCTAATTAATTCTAGCGCCGCATAAGTAAGTTTCCATACTGGTTAACATTAAGAAATGTATATACAGGGTGATTTAATTGATGTAAAAAAACGACATCTTGTTCGGGAAGTTATTTGAAACAAAATATGTAAAATAAACATAAGTATTAAAAAAAAAGTAAATTTTAACAATAATTAACTACTGGTTAATTATTGTTAAAAACGAACCATTGGGTCGTAAACGTGCGCTATTGTTACACCTTTCTTTTTAATAAATTGTTATATAACCCAGTAATTGTTTGCGGGTGTTTATTTCGTCACTGACAGCCAGGTGCTTCAAATGATTCCAAAGAAAAAATCCAAAGAATTTGGGCCGAGAATTATCGAGGGCCAAGCAATAAAACCTCTTCGTTTTATCTTTCCTGTTTTTTTTCTCCTGTTCGTTTAGGAAAATGTGCATTCAACCAGTGAATTACGTGTTTACCATAGCGAAATGGAACGCTGGTGGAAACAACATTTGTTGACAATCGAGAAACGGAGTACGTTCGATCTCCTCAAAAAGCGTTGAAAATTGGTGGTAAAACTTCTAATTCAAGCACTTCTTCCTTAAAGATACCAACCCAAGTATTCATACTAAAACGGTGTTGAAATCGCGATTGCCTAACAAATACAAAATATAGCAACTTTATTAAATTTATATCTACCCTCCATCTCCAATAATTGGCGAGATCCCCATGGCGAGGGTCGAAAATGAATCATGCTATATTTTACAAAAGGCATTTTGGGTGCATAACATAACAGAGATCCGATATTTTTACATTGGAGAACACTTTGCTTATTCAATAAAGACTACACACAGAAAAAGAATATCTAGATGGAAATAAAATTTGTTACGTTTATTGTTTTAACCAAAAATATAATGCTAAGATAGCTTAGCTTCCTCGTGGTATTGATGGAATAATTCACAGCAAGCGCAACAAAAGGAGAGAAAAAAATTACACTAACACACGGACATGTTTCTGCCTATCCGGCGTCCTCAGCGTGGTTTCGAGACTTTTTTTATTTCTACCTTCTATAGCTGTTGCCTCACAGTTAATGCCACAACTTTCAAAACGACAAATTCGACATTTCTTGGCTTATTTTATTGGAAGAGAGTATTTTCTTGAATTTAAAATATTGGCTTAATCCGAGAGAATTAACTTATTTCACGCAGAACAGTTTTTTTCTTGTAAATCTAGTATATCCAAATGTGTAGAAAAATACAAATAAAAGCCTTTGTATCAAAAGAATAAAATTGAATCAAAAGAATTGAATGAAAGAAATAATTTAAGTAAAAGTAGCTATTCACTTACTTTGCAAGACCAGCGACTTTCTTAGTTGTAAAACGAAAATGGGTTATTAAGATTATATTGAATTTGGTTCGTACATTTTGAACACAGTGTATAGTGCATTTACGTATCGTCTATTGAGAATAACATTGTAGCAATTTCACATTAGCAAAATGTTCTAACTGTTATTCTGGGCTGTTTACATATGTTAATCTCATAAAGGTTTGTTACGTAATCTAGCATTGATATTTCTAAACCTACCTCACATTTTAACCACATGTCTTTCCAGAATTGTTCGCATCAAATTAAATTAAAAATATAGATAATATTTTACTTAATTTAATGACTCCTTGAATGAACTTATAACACCAAACACTGTAAATTAATACATGTTGACCTGTATTGCACTGTCAAGTTTGAAAAATTAATCTCTCATAACTTCTTCATTAATAAATATATTTGAATGAAATTTGGCGAATCCCATTTTAAGACCTCGCGAATTCTGTAGAGTACATGTTTAACAAAAAAAATCTATGTATCTATGTATTCAAAAAAAAATGCTTTTCATTTTAATGTAAAATGTAGATTTTACAGCGGTGCTTCCATTTCACATGGGTCACACTGTATGTAGGTACGCAGTGATTTTTTTTCTCAGGACTACACCATACTGGGTGAGCAATACAGATTGCATCTTTTCTCATTTTGTTGCTCACGTAGCGGTGTGGTCTTGGGATGGCGAAGACAATCCGGAGAAACTGAAACATATGTTGCTATCGTATTCCCTAAAAAGTATTCGATACTCTGTGAAAGGAAAGTCTCATGAATTTCTTATCGCGGGTTTCTCACTCAGAAACTTTTTAGACAATCAGAAAGATAAAGAGAACACGAAGGAAAGGTCGGGCTATAATAAAGCCTATATTGGACAAACGAAACGGGCAGTGGACACCAGATTCCAAGTTCAGATGGCACGTTACAACTATAGGAGAACCGAATCGTTAAGTGTAGCACAACTCATCAACGAAACTGGACATAATATTAATTGTTCCATTAGAACACCTTCGCCCCAAAAATTAGATGCTTACCAAACCATTTATATGAAAAGGAATGCAAATTTGTTAAACCAAGAAAAAGGTTGTCTTAATCATTCCGTGCTGATGGATTTACTAGAGTAGAAAGGGAGCATATTTCGTGCAACAAGCAGATACTTTCTCCTTTAGTTCCGAATATTTTACATAATTTAGTTTCAGGGTATATGAGAGGTGAAAGTCGGTACTTCAGAGGATTTAGGAACAGAGCAAGCCACAATCTCATACGTTTAACCACGGGAATCCGCGAATTCCGAAACAGTTGTTCTGAATTAATCAAATAATTTGTGTGATGCTGAGTGTACCGACACCATACACCTGAAATAGTTTTAATATTTATTCTTTCGTGGTATTCTAGTGAAAAGAAGAATATAAATTTATGTTAACATCAAGAAATTCCAAGAAACAGCAGCTTTGCAGGTGAAATAAAATGAAAAGCCTATCAAGCTTTCCATTTAACATTGGAGCCATCAAATTTGGTACACTGTGTAACATAATTTCAAAATTAAGATAATTCCTGTAGAGTACTTTTTTTGGACCACCAACAGTATATCGAGGTTCCAATATGTTCCTTCCAATATGAATTACAATTTAAAAAAGAGAGGAATTACCCTCCCATACGCAAACTAAAGTAACCTGCGGCTTTCCACTGCACCAATTATGTACTTAAAAATGCACCGGCTCTTGCGCAATTCGCGACATAAGCATATCTCGAAATTAACGTTAATTATTCTTTCTATTAAACGATCGTCGTCACTCCTACATGTCTCATCATAAACGACGACAGGTTGACATTTCATAGGCCGCCTGTGGAACATCTTACAAGAGGAATGGACTAATATGCCAAATAGAGTCCTTGAAAAACTAGTGGAATGGATGCCTCGGATTGTGAAAGCTGTTCTTCGCGCAAAAGGGAATTCCTTTGATGAACGGAATGTTTCAGAAGTTTTTGTTTATTTTTTGTTAGAATTACTTTTTTTTACTTTTATACTTTAATTTTAATCGCTATTAATAAAATGCAATAAAAATTTTAAGTTTAGGAAAAATGAGTTTGAATATTTTCTCGTTTTTTTAACATTTATTTGTGTGTCCGAACTAATATGGACGGTAGTGTACATACATTTCTAGGTTACAATTTCTTTGACATAAAAATACCAACCGCACTTACTTGTGCCGTCAAAATAAATTCACGTAAATCTTAGTTTATATTCCGTGCGCGCCCGTTTGTCCTAGTTAAGTAACGTCTGTTCATCAGAACAGTGTATATTTACATCGGCTCTTGGTATTTATGCAAGGTTACTCACGTGTGTATCTCTGTGGAAGACTATGCGTGCATTACCGTTTACAATACAATAGTTGTATTTTTCTACAGTTTTGATTACAATAATCTACTTTTTCAGCTATTTCTAAAATTAAAAGTCACATTTTTGCAAATAACTGTCCTAAGACATATATACGGCCTGACCATTTGTTGCGTGGGCTGCGCACGACACTAGATGGAACACTCTCGGATATTATACAAAATACGAGATGTTTATACAAATTCAAAGAGTTTGGTAGGGAACCAAATACGTCTGATTCTCGCCCTACTTAAACCGCACGTTGCACCCTCATTTCCTTAGCCAGCTGACGTTGCTTCCCGTCGATCGCGGTAGGTTGAAGCGTTTCAGATTCGCGATCTCTCTCACGCTAAGGCCCTCGAGTCATCGAAACAAATTAATTGTAGGGATCCCGTGGCTCCGATGCCGACCATACCACCTATACAGGCAACAGGAAGAATTATATTCGCCGTCGGCGCGGCTTAGGCGTTTATTTGCATCCCGTTTACCCTCGCTTGAATTCTCGTCGTTCCCGCTCGTAAAAGCTTTCCCTAAATCGATGTTGACATTTATCGTTTAAAATAAATTTTACGGATTATCTTTAGTGGATGTCTAGAAAAACACAAGGTCTTATTTCGTCATAGCGCTTTATGCGCTTTATTTTAACTAAATAACTTATCGGTCTAGTTTCATATTTAATTTACTAAAGAAGGACGAATTCTAGAAAAATATACAGGGTGTTCTATTAAAAAAGAGAATAACGTGAATCAGACTTCGAACGCTGATACGCCTTATAGAACAAAAATATCAAAAGATAATGAATAATCTGTAATAATTATAACATATTCCACTAGAAAGCGATAATAACAGCACTAATCTTATATCTGAATGAGCTTGCAACGTGAAAACTAATGTTTATCAAGAAAAATTGACACTCGTGGGCAATCAACAATATCTTTTATTAAGAATCAAATTTTATAAATTAAAAAAATTATTTTTCTTGGGAGTCAAAACGCAAGAAGGTTAATTTTTTGGACAAACCTTAGATTTTCGTCTCTTTTTCCTTTCGGTAATTAATCCTAGTCGCCCCCCAGATTAAAATTGTTTTATAAGTGGTGTTAATTAAAACTATGCTGTGTAATAATCTGAAATTAACTTACCTAACCCACAATTCCACAATAGTCAGACCTGAAAGAAATAAGAGTTCTCAGTTATGTTCCAATAACACTGCATACATTAATTGCTTCAAGTTGTATTGTTTGTACTAATATTCATTTAATTTAGTCATCTGTAATTGTCAAGAACCGATCAAACTTAATTTCCAAATTAACACAACCGTTGTATAAAAATTTCAAATACGAGAGTAGTTTGATTCCTCAACCTGAAGGTCTCCAAAAGTTAACTGTGAAAGATGCTTTAATTCCCCATTAAATTCTTACATTTGAAAAGCACTACGTAAATTAAAACCGAGATGGGTGGTGGTTACTAGGTCATTGCCACAATGGCTTTTTGGGCCGCTGAATTGCTTGATGATGAACGTTCGGGACAATTAAAACTTGCAACCACTACCGATAACGTCGAAAAATAAAATCGGTGAATTAGAAACTGTCCTTAACAGAGGTTCTCTACTTACACTTCTTACAAAGCCTACTGAGGCGCTGAGGGACCAAAATAACAGCAAAAACAGCAAATAATTTTTAAATTCAATACTATATTTTTTGTAAATTTAACGAAATCTTTATTGAAACGTATTTCTATCAAATTTGTGACTGATTCCAATAAAAGTAGTCGCTATCTATTACTGAACTAACGGAAACATCTACAGAAGAATCGTTTTTCATTTTTCCAGCAATATACGTAAGATCTTTCATCGACGGAAACTGTTTTACATAACTACCAAAATAAAATGCAACAAATTGAACATTCCGCCATTATCAGCTTCCATTTTCTCAAATTTCTGCGGCTACCGTGAGAACGTAACTAGAACTCAACGACGGGTTCCAAGTTTACCAACCTAATCCGATGAAAATGCGCATTTTTCGTTTTTTCGTGCACCGTCGCGCTTTATTCGTCTTAATATTTTACCGAAAACCCGTTTGTACACGAAATACCGTAATGCGTTCAGACCAGTATTTGAGAGATCGTTCAAATTAGACGGTGGTCTCGTAATGGACACGGTAAATTGCATGTTTTTGCGCAATTAGAACGGCGATGAAAATGAAATATTTACAGTTTTTTCCGCTTAATTAGCGGAGTTCGTTGCGTCACGGATTTCTGCGATAATACCGCTTCTCTGTCGGTTTTATTATCGTAATACTTGGAAACTTTGAATTAAGAACTTAGATAAGCGGTATACTTCTGTTTAAATTGCTGATGTTTCGCTTGCCAAACCAAGCAAATGTGTAATGAGAAGCAATTGTAGTGCCAAAGCGTAGAATGAAGATGATAAGTTTTGAAGGCAAATTGTCGCTAATGAGAAAACGTAGATTGTTCACGTTACATCGGAATCAAACCAATAGCCGACAAATTGGGAGACATTCAATATAACCCAGTAAAGTGCAAAGAATTACAATCAAGCAAAGAATTACAGCCTAAAAAATCATTTGCACTGTATTGTTTGATAAGCAGGAAGTTTTTGCCTCTGGATAATGAGACTTCAAGTAAACTGGACAATGCAATTCAACACAAAAAAATTTGGCATGAAATCGTTTTGCTTCAACAATGGCCGACGAGCAAACGAGCTAACGTAGTATTTTGTAGCCTTCATCTACATCATCAATTACAGTTATGTAATTAAACTATTTTGCTGCATCTTTAACGAAGAAGAAACCTTCTTTTAAAATTAACAAATTATTCGCTGGTAAAAGAATATGGTGAACCATTAACCGTCGCTCATACTTCAGGGCATTCACTAAGATCATTATCACCTTGATTCTTGATTTGCTTTCATTTCTAAAATTATAGAACTTACGGAGAATCTATTCTGAATAGACAGAAATCAAAATAAAGCAACACATCTCCGGTGAGAACCGCGTAAAAACATTTAATTTCCAACATCATAAATCATCTTCACCTGAGAACCAAACGATCGCCAATCCTATAGCATGAATCCGTCTAATCGTTTTAGCTATTGGAACACATTTTAAGGTAGATAATATATTAGCCATTATATAGCAATTTATACGCCGTCAACGATATATAGACCGACCTGTACGTGATAGTATGATGTATGGCGGCGGTGCGGCGATGTTCGACGATTATCCTGGCGAAATAATGTGAAGCCTCTTCGTGACTAGTTCTCGTGCATGCCGGTAAAAGTTTCCCCCGTATAACTTTATATAGGCACTGCGTGCATGACCGCGCGCGTGTGTGTAAGTTAGACATTGTTATGTATGCATTCAATGTTTCCTGTACTACATGATTCACGCGCGTGTATACATATTATAATGCATACAGTCGGGTCGTCCGTATAAGAAAAACTTCTTTTTCCATTTAAGTTTGCCTATTAACAAGTTTTCTGCTTGTTCCATATTAGGATCTTCTTGATATACGTTCGTATAATTTACATGCGAAGTATCCTAAAGTATGTAAAAAGGATCTAACACGAATAGGATGAAGGAATAACTGCAACCTTACCCTTAGTCAAAAAACAAATTGAAAGGAGAGGTCCTTTTTTGAAAAAAGACCATCACCAAACTCAAGCCAATATTATAAAACGATTGATTTTGATCGATGACAACATTTATGATAAATATGACAAAATTAAATGGTAACAAATATGGAAGTCACGGTGTATACAATATGATCAAATATCTTTAGCAGATTGCAGATTTCAAGAATTATTGGGCAATCCTAGTTCTTTAAAAGAAAAAGGCAATGTTATTTATCCTAGGTCTGGCAGATCCAGTGTTGTGATCGAATACAGAAATCAAATATGTCCAAAGCAAACATTTACACTCACAGCTTTGCACAAATGCCATGGCTTAATCAAGCGTTATTCGACAGTATTAGCGAATTTCTTTGGGTATGACCGTTCGTTGTAGTGTAGAAAAACGTTCACGCCTTATTACGCTGTTTGAAGAAGGATATTCGGGGCGACAAATTGCTGAAAAAATAAATATGAGAAGTTCAACAGTAAATGACATCATAAAGCGATATTGGACAACTGGAACTATAAAAAATCGTGTTCGTCCTGGAGCATCTAGGAAAACAACAAAAGCTGAAGATTTGAGAATTGTATTATTAAGTAAACGCAATAGAAAATTAACAGCGCCACAAATAGCAGCCGAAGTCAATCGCGGCCTTGGAGAACAAGTTTCGGCGAGTACGTCAAAACGTCGACTTCAACAAGCGGACCTTCATGGACGCATTGCCATTCGAAAACCCTTATTACGCCGGGGCAACAGAGCAAAACGGCTACAGTAGGCCCGTTCTCATCTAAATCGTTCGTTAGATGATTGGAAACAGGGGCTTTGGAGTAACGAGTCAAAGTTTGAGGTTTTTGGGCAAAATCGACGAGTTTATGTCCGAAGATCTAAAACCGAAAAGTGATCCCGAACTGCATTGTGCCTACAGTGAAGCAAGGGCGTAGTTCTGTGTTAGTGTGGGTATGTTTCTCCTTTGCTGGGACAGGAGATTTATTTTGCAATACTCCAGAATCATGCAGTGCCATCAGGCTTGCGTATAATAGGCCGTTACTTTACATTCATTCGTGACAACGACCAAAACACACTGCGTTAGTGTGTAAGAACTATCTAAAGGAGCAAGAAGAACAGCACACCCTGAAAGTAATGACATGGCCCCCACAAAGCCCAGATTTGAGCCTTATAGAGTTGCTGTGGGATGAACTGGACAGGAGGATCCGAAAAATATGCCCAACTTCACAAGAACATTTACGGAATATTCTGCAACATGAATGGATTAATATTCCACAATCCGTTTTAACAAAACTTATCGAAAGAATGCCTAGAATAGTTCGAGCGGTGATTAACAGCAAAGGAGGTTTTTTCGATGAAAAAGAAATATAATGTTCAGTATGTTATAGTAGGCCGGAATAACTTTTTATTTATTTATTTTTGTCTTTTTTACCTGTACATACAATAAAATTGCATTTTGTTTTTAGTTTCGTTTGTTTCTGTAACCTTTTCATGTTTTTTACCAACCGACCGAACTTCTCTGAACGGCAGCGTAGATAGAAAGATTATGAGCAAAATTCAAATCTTCTATCGCTGAATGTTTTCAATTTGGTTAAAAAAATGTCGGTATTATTATTTTTGACAATATTTCAGTACAGTGGCGGTTTGGGACACTAAAATTATACCATTTTCAGAGAGGAATATTTCGTATCATATGTTTTCTCTTACGTTCTAGAAAGTTAATGTGTGCACAAGTAGTACTAATTTCGCAGTTGATAGCACACCTTTTAAAACTGTAAATGAACTGATTTAATTCATCAACCCTATTGTTCAATTTCCTCAATACTCACATCATATTCTCCATATTCAAATTTCGCCCTTAATTTTGCAACCAGCCGGAATATTGTACACAAAATACATACTCCCGTTCTAATATGTGATGAATCTTTTGAAAATTACACGGATGAAGGGGCTGTTCTTTGAGGACTTAAAATTCCGTAAGGCTGAACTTATTTTTCTGGATTATCTTCTACTATTTGCAAAACAGCTTCTTCATTTACAACAGTACGATGAATTCTGGTAACCCCACTATTAACTTTTGCTTTTTCGAAATAGCTGTCTTCTACCAAACGCTCGTGCACGTCAATAAATGTTCTAACATTAGCAACATGTCCTAGTGGATATTCCTCTCAATAGATGAGCTTCAGAAGAATTTGACTGAGCTTCGCCACAACACATAATCATGTTCCTCTATTTAATTTGAAGAAAAGACGACAACAGATTCAAGCAAAAATGTCAGGAACACGACCAACTTAATTAATCGTGCGTAAGACCCTTTTCTTTATTATTTTCTGGTCCTCTATATCGTGGTACTGTTTATTTTAATTTTTTCAACGTCACCCAGTATATCTGTACCAAATGTAACTGTGTTACTTGCGCGTCCGTTGTATATATTAAATCGTATAAAATTGTCTAGTTCCAATTCACGATTATTTGCCGATGCATAACAGTAGAAAATAAAACTGATTTTCTAGCACTTTACGCAATTGAAATTAAATTATTCTCGAGCAAAGCATTTCCATCTACCCGTCAAAATTATATAAGCACAATTTGAATACTCATTATCACTTTTGCGTAATGTTCCCGCCACCAGTTCAACGGACCAACTTTTTCTTTATTCGCAAAAAGTTGCATTTTCATCGTCGTATTCGAAATGTATTCCGCGATCGGTACAATTTCGTAATTGGGAATACGTTTACGCAGCACTCTCCGTTATTTGTTGCACACAAATACTCTACTGGTGCTGCTTTCAAATGCAAATGACCGATTTTGATTGTTATTTGCCTTTAATTTGCATAATTAACCGCTGCCGTTAGAGTTCGTCCCGTGTTGATTGAGAAACTGGTAACTGGTTATTAAATATGCAATGCGAGTGAACGCCGATGAAATGGGCTTATCAAACATTCTCGGTTGACTTTCACGTTCCCAAACGATCCATATTAAAGGATAAAATCAACGTTGTAATTCGATATCGGTAAGATCTAGTTTTGCTCGTCGTAACTAAACATGTAAAGAAAATTAATTTTCGCGTGTTTTTAATGTATTGCCCAGAACCTATTTACGTGTTGATAATGACGTACCAACGGTACGCGAAAATGGATTCGATCCGCTGAGATAAAGCTAAGTACGTGGAGGAAATCGTTTCTTTATCGATTTATCAGCTGTTATGATTAAACTAGTTAATCAAGTTGTCGTAGCACTCACAGAGCAGAGCCATTAACGTTAACATCTTGTTCTGAATATTTTCTAAGCGTTGTTATTAATAGAAGTTTGCAATATTGGCTCCAGCACCACATAATTTACGAATTTTTTGCATTCGCTTCGAGAAAAACTTGTTACGATATAAGGTTATTCAATAATAAAGCGACAATGGACAAAACAACAAAAATATCCTGTTACGGCAAATGATTCTCTATTTCAGCCTCTACGATCGTTACCCAATGTATAAATACATTTTTAAGAAGACCAATCAGTTTCTCGGAAGCTTCCCCAGAAAATCGTATATTTAGAATTGCGATGGAGATACTGTGACATCGTTAGAATAATTATGCTTTATCTATCGAAACTGAGCCAAAGAGAGACTAGATTATCGAAAACATTCAAAAAAGGAGAAAATTAGTCAATTAGAGATGCAACTACTATCTAAGACTTAATTGTTAAATACTTAGTTTTATTTTCCTCTTTATCTCAGATGGGTTAAAACTAATTCACATTGTTGTTATTAATAATTATAAAATTCAAATCGGTGTAATCAGTATTGCAAGAAAGGGATACTAACAAAGCTATGAAACACTTTATTAACACAATTTACACAGCAAAGGCTTCTGTGATTACCATAAACAGTTAGTTTGTAACCCCGTTGGATGTTCCCCGCGGATACCGAAAAAAATATTTATCCATTAGAGTTCTATAATGAAACCTGAAAAAATGAAGTGAAGAGGAATTATTTGCCATCTACTGGAACTATCGTTCGCTGGAGATAGATTTATCGCCAGGGAAAAGAGGCTATGTAAGCCGTTGAAGAATTGCAAATGCTATTCACTCGGCGTTAATGACAGCAACTTTTCATGATGTATCTGTAATAAAACATACACCGCAAACGGTGAACAGCCTCTTTTGTTACCAAACACCAAAAAGTGATTAAAATACATTTAGCAGATGCACGCTCAGACCAGTTTATTTTCAATACGGTGGTGCTAACATTTTAGCGGGATTTTTAAATTCTATATCTATATATTCAATTTATATATTATATAAATTTATTTGACGTGGAAGCAATACTATCAAGATTACATTCTTAAGACCCGGATATAAGAAAAAGGTCAAACAACACGCTGAAAATTCAATCATTTTAATGCCATACACCACAAAGAAACGAATCAATTATCTTCCTCTCAAGGTGATTTAAATCTACCGTTGTTATTCTATATAGAATAAGAACGATTTTCTTCTTCAGATCATAAGGTCGTTGCCTAAAAAAAAAAGAAACCACAAGCCTTCAAAACCATGTGCATTACGAGAACCTCCAACAGTTTACGCCACTTCCGAAGCCGGATAATAAACCTTATCTATTACGTCTATCTTCGTAGCGCGCTTCCATCAAGTCGCAGCCCATATGCACGATCCCAACGCTTTCCTAAGGTTCTCCATCTAATGGTCGTTAAATGCCAAGGCGCGCGGGCAATCCGCGGCCGCGCCAACACTCTTCGAAAGGCATTCAACCACGGATCGCCTCGATTCCGATCCAGCGAAAGAACATCGAGAACGGCCAGATTTACGACGATTCCGTTGAGTCATATCGCCATATTTACGTGGATTTTAACGGGAACACTCCTCCAGAAGAAGAAGGAGAGGGAGAGAGGCGACGAGATAGACACATAAAATGCCGTTTCTTCATAAACGGCCGACGTTGTTTTTACTCGGTTATGTATGAACGAATCTGTAAATTATTAAGTATTGCAATCGTGAACAATGTAACGTTGACCTTAGAGACGCCAAAATCCTTCGCCTAGATACTCTTTCGGCAGTTTAAAATTGAGTCAAATACAAATAATTACGTTTTTCAAAAGACAAGTTTATGGAATAAAGGCTACCACCAGAGACACTTAATTTACTCCCCGATGGCGATGGAGATGGAGCCGATCGAGAGAGAGCGAAAGATATACAAGATGTTTCAGAATATCGAGGACGAACTGTCCTTGAGTACTGGAGTAACCTTTCAAGATGAAATGCCCTTAATATATACTTCTTGGAGACAATAGTTTTCTTACAAGAGGATGGGGAAACCAATCTATCGCCGGATATGTTTCATTCAAGTCATATTTCTCAAACATAAAAGTAAAGAACGTTGACAAGAATTACGGCAGACAGAAAATTGAAAAGTCGGTTGAATCTGGGAAGTTAATCTTCCATTGGTTTGGAAGAACTAAAAGCACCTGTGAAAATATTATAAAGGGTCCTGTGGATTGAAAACGATTGAATCCATCTCGCAACTCCCCAAACTTGCCTGTTTTCGACGGTACTTCTACAATTACCAAGTGACCTCCTATGGGATCTCTGGAATATTTAAGGCACTCGTCATTGTCTTCATCGTCTTCCCATTCACTAGAAGAATCCAGCATGTAGATTTCTTTTGATTCATCTAAGAGTCTGCTTCTAAATCTTCCCTCTTTTATTTCAATATTTCCTTGGCGTAAAGGGCCAAACGGGATTTTGTTAGGGTGTGAAAAGCTACCACCGCGATTACTTAATAGATCCTCCACTAAACTTCTTAGGCCGCTTTCAGGAAACATTCGGCCAGTTTTCTTCTTAATTTTTTTGACGAGTCGGAGCAATTTTATATCCTCAATATAGCATAATTTCTAATGTCGCTATATGAGATTTCCTCCTCCAAATTAGTTGCTTTGTCCACACTCGCAGAGTTACTATATTTCTAACAGTCGATGAAGAAACTTACGAATTATTGCTAAATCAAAGTGTCACTTGTATTTATTAAACGAGACGTTTACATTACATTATCCACGCTTGTACCAGTATGTACCTATTTAACAGACGCCAATGATATAACCGTTGGCGACTTATTGGCGTGCCGTGTTTTTGCGCGCATGATTAGTCACTCGGATGCTGTTAACGTAGGGAGATCTGAGATCACGGAGATATTAAAGAAACGGTTGTTTGTTTTGAAAATCGTGTCAATACGTTTTAGGATTGTACGGTCCGCACTCGAAATCGGCGGAAGCAGCGCCAGCGCTGGCATTACTATGATGCGAATCCCGATGCGATAGTATTTTATGGCGGATTAATTTTACTGCCTGGTAAATCGTTGGAATGATCGTCGATTCGAAATGGGTACATAAAATCAGCGAAAGTTCTACGTTAGAGGTATGAATAGGAAGAATCTAAATAGATGAGAAACAAAAACATTGCGGCGAAACATTCAGACCATATAAAAAATGCCCATTCCAATTTCAATCTTGAATAAAACGTAGTCAATTAAAAACTTATTTATAAAATAATATAAGTGTATGTAAATAGAAGCTAGATAATCCAATTACTACAACAGCCTCAGATGAAAGTTGACTTTCTAAATGCAAATCGTAAATTTAGATGAAATTTGTCTTCAGCTTCTGGCTAATCTACAAAATTATGGATTCGAAATATTAAAAACTTATGTTTGTAATTACTGTCTTTAAATTCGAGGTCTTCAAATATATGACCAATGCCTTTGAATATAAAATTTAATCGATGGACATCAGCGTGTTTAACATGGTAGAATGAGCTCGAGTTTTCGTAAAATTGTCGAATCCCATCGGATTTCTCTGTTTTCCAATTTACATATGAATATTTTAAGCCATATATGCGAACGATATCGGAACAATATGGAAGATGTTGACGCGACTTTGCTGGGGTCTTCGTTTAGGCAAAAATGTGGTTTGTGTAAGACTTTTAGAACGGAACATTGATAACAGAGACAATTATGGGTTACAATGAAGATTTCCATTCGCATTTGAGTTATGATATTGTTTGAGGAAATTCTGTGAAATCGCGAAATTTTGCAAAAGAACTGCGTATAAAACAAAGAATATCGCTCAAGGTTTAAATATGCATAGTTCCATGCAAAATCATCCATTGAACATACGATATTGTGCAATAAGCTCATGCCTCTGTCAAAGAGTCTGAAGACGTTTTGTTTTTAGCCTAGGAAATAATTTGTAAGCCATGATCTCTTTCCTCTCCTCAGTAATCTATATTTGGTGCGACTTAGCGAAAATAGTACTCCATAGCAAGATACCAGAAATACAAACTATGTGAATATATTTGAGGACATTCCTCGGTAATTTTCTTCGTAGTAGTAGGATAAGTAGGTTACTAACACCTATCAGCCATGAGCGACCCTGCAACATCTACCAGAGTGACGCTTTGCCGATGACTTATTCGATTGTGGAGTGGCTTATACAGCCAAGATCTGTTTGAATTTATCTTCAAACAATGATAATTTTAGGTAAACGATAACATAATTAATTTTCATATTTAATCTATCTTCTTCCTATAAGCATAAAGAAGATAATTCCATTTTGTGTATAACATTACAATTCATTTTGAACTCCGGTCCGGTGATAGCATCGAACCTGATACTAAATTGCCACGAAAGTATATCTATAAAGCCCACAATGGCAATCCTGTTAATGAGTAAGCATACAGTTTGATTAGGAGATGATCTGAGGATGTCACCCATCTTGCTGCGCTGCTAAGGTTACTTTGAGCGAGAAGAAAATCTTTGAGACTGTCGAAAAGGGATTTACACGTGGTTGTGGGAATTCTAGCAGGACATCGCCACATGTTGAAGAACTTCTTCAGAATGATATTAACCGGGGGACTGTCACATAGAGGCTGTCCATCTGAAGACAAGTCTGCGAAATAATTAATCTGGGAAACATACAGACTTGGTCTCAATAAGAATGATCACGTTGGATGAAGAGTGGCTTTATCCCAATTTTACTATTAAGCGATGGAGTATAGAGAGGATCCATAATGCGACTAAGTGCTGGAATGCATTTGTACAAAAACTATTACCAAAAACTGGAACCGTTCCAAGTCGAAAAAATTAGGATTTTTTTTTAATAATTGAAAAACAAATTATTATGTTTTAACGCAATTAAAAATATAGCATCCTTAATGTTTAGGTTCTCAATTAGTCAATGGACCAGGACCGTTAGGTGAGTTTTTTTTATATTTTTGATTAAGAGAGTGGACCTCAGGGTGAAATCGATCACTCACATTAAAATAGCGACGCTTCGCCCTCTATCGCACGTCTTGTATACAGATATATCCAAAGCTTTTGACCACATATATCATGGTATTCTTTTGAAAAACTTCAGGAACTTCAGCGACTCCCTTGTTGTTTCAGTCCTATCCTTACCAGCGTGAATTTTTCGTATCCTATAACGATTGTACGTCCGATGCCACGTTGCTTCTGCTGTTCCACAGGGCTCTAATCTCGGTCCTTTATTATTCATAATCTTTGTTAATCACGATATTAAGAAGAGCTACTATTATTATTACTATTGTTATTACCATTATTATTTAAAAAAACGTAAATTAGTAATCTAGCATCTTTATTGTTACATCATGCTCTATTAGCAACTCACAAACATAAAATCTACCGGATTATAAGACTTTATTGTTGCGAAAATTTTATTTCGCATTAGGTAACAAACAATGAAACAAGTTTATGCAACAAAATTCAATCCATTTGCCATCTATTTAAACGGAATATTGTTTAGCTGAATTGTGTTCTTATAGATCCGAAAACTCAAATCTTGGCCCCTCGTGCATTTCAACAATCAGCATTATGTGTGTCAAGACGATTAGCCGGTGATATAATCGCGATATCCTAATCGCTTGGAAATATTGCGCGTTTACCACATCCAGCGAGATGCGCGGCTTTCTAATTTGCATCTTTGCTTCTTCTATCTCGACGTTTTTATTGTTTCGCGATTTTGCAACTATTGTAACCAAATTTGCGCGTTTACAACATACATGGTACAACGCCCGGGCGCGCAACATTTTCGTTTGTTGTTCGCGTCGTTATTGTTCTTCGCCAGATACCGTTCATATTCGGGGCTATTATAACACGTGAAGGTCGCCGCAAAAAGATACTTAACTGTTTAAAAAACGGTCTATGAACATGCATGTGTACGTATAATAACCTTTAACGAGCAGAAAAATTGCGTGAATAACATTATTTTCTTATTATACCGTGGCTGATAGCAATTGGTCGAAGGTCGTACGTAACTCATGTTATCGCAATTATACGCCAATTGTCATTTATTACCAACAATATAGGTGAACGGTTGGATCCAAAAATTGTCCTTTAAAGCAACTTGCGACCTTAATAATATGATCAGAGAGAAAAAACATGTTTTCTTTTTAATTATTTCTATGTTGGTTGCCACTACATCTGACACACCTTCAATCAAACATCTATCGCTGAAAGCTATTTTCGTAATGGACGGACAAACACTGAGAAAATTGTCAAAAATCGAAACCTTGCCTGTAATCCAGAAGAACTATGGAAAAACTTGTATTATATGGTCTTCCTGGAAAATAAATATTACTTTGTTTTTACTGTTCCTCAAAAGAACAACATAGATGTTTTCTTCATGAAATCTTCAAAATATCTCCCCAAAACGAGGCTGTTTCATCCACTCCACTAGACAGAAGATAAGCTATAAAATCTTCATCACTTAAGTTTAATGAGATTATCAACCATCTCGCTTGGATGGATCCTTCAGTAATCCAATAAAATGTCATTCGCACCAAATTCTTTTGAGAGAAGAAGAGAACTCTATCTAGTATGTTTAAATGCATTTGTAGACTAAAAGTCCTGTGGCCATATGAATACCTCTATTGCGTTTGGATAACGTTTCCTTCCAGAATAAAACAATGAATCCATTGTTTATCTCGATTCTAATCTCAGAATTGATATTCAAATTCGGAAATCAACATAACGGAATAGCTTCAGCAAGCACTCACTACATCGAATTAATATCTCAAAATATTATAGGCGTTTAATGGATAATACGTCTTGAGAAGCTTAATTTATTCACCGGCAACAAAGTGATTTAAAAGAACTGTTAATCGACACACATTTCCTGACTGTGTACTGCAATCGAACGTTACTACATTTATTCCGGTGCGACCACATGCCTCTTAATTCGCCGTCTTTTAAAGCCAATTACTTCTTGGACCACCGCGACCGCGGAAGATAATTTCGAATATAACTTCTTAACTTAAGGAATAATGATATTCATAATTGTCGTCGGCCGTATTATTTGAAGCTTCTACCATTGTAAAATTAAAACGAAAATGACTATTAAAAGATCCGCTAAATAAGGTAGCAATTATGTCTTGGATAAAGTTATAAATTTAATTTAAAAAAATATATATATTCAAGAGGGACCAACTGTTTGAACTTGGTTCGTTAAGATGAATTCTACTGTTATTTGCTCCGATGTTATGTTTCCCAGTACTATTAATGCTGTCTGATCACAATCTAGTGCCGATAGTCACGCTTCTTAGATCATAAAGTAAATTTTACGGCTTTTTCTGGGTCGGCGAAGTATGTTACGGCATATTTTCACGATCCTACCTATTTATCAGATCTAAGATTCGTTACGAAATACTACGTAAATAGTATCGTAAGCCAGTAAAATGAAAACGTGGTACTTCTGTAAAGTTTTGTTCTCTGTGAGGGTGTATTTGGCTATATTTGGGCAATATGAAGAAGGAACCGCAATCAAATCTTTAGAATAGATAAACTTCCATTTTTATCCGGGTAAGAGCAGATGCTTTTCTTCCATAAAAATGCAACATGCGAAGGAAGATTAGAAAATCCATAAACAGGACTAACATGAAATGTTTCAAGTGAGAAATTATGCGTAAATAAAGAGATGAGACCTTCGCATGGATGCTAGAATTCTGAGTGGACATTGTCGACTAAAGAGGCATATTTACGAGATAGGATTAGGTAAAAAAAACCGTCATACAAGGACTACCAAGCTGAGGACGAAACAGTGGAGCACTCCGAGTGGCCTACGCCGATGTATTTTTTTTTTGAATTCTACTACAGCGTTCTATGCCAAGGCATCGGGTCGGTTAAAGGTTCCCCGGCATAGAGAGGATGCGTAATAGACCTATTGCGGGCTAAATGCCAAAAATCTATGTAAATAAACAATCGCAACGATGTATTTGATTCCCGTTTCAGGCAGTTGATTCTTTCATTATGGATTAAATTTATAGGTTTTCTTCTTTTTTTCCGTCCAGTATGTAAAAAGTCCTGCCAGTCTACATTTTGCTTGATTTTTCTCGACAAACCTACTTCTATGTCTATTAAAAATTCCTTCTTTGAGCATATTTCGTAATATCCGAACTTTGTTATATCCGGATTTAATTTTTTTTGTTTAATGACATAAATATACGAAAAGTAGATTGGAAACAGGGTCAAGTTTCTACTTTTCATTAATCTCAACTCACGCAATACATAAAATTAATCAAATACAAGGTATCCCACATATATTTACCATTAACCCTTAGCTTCCATAAATTTCATGTAATTCACGTATTTATGTTCTTACATGTTAATCCTTCAAAAAAAATCTAGTATAAGCATTCTTACACATCTTACAAATGGACAATTTAAAACAATGCAAACGCTGCTGAGATTACCCCCATAAAAGGAATGGCTTTCATTGTCCAATCTATCTAGATTTCTCCGCTAATTAAAATCACATCTTTCGGAATCTGCTTATATGTCAAGATTAATTGGTTTTTGGTATTATTCCGCAACAGGAACGTAATTTAATCTCGTTAGCACATATGGAAGTACAATTATCGGCAATCGCTCTTTTATACCTCCTTAATTATTGATCTTTCGATATGTATTTCCTTGTTTTACCGCATGTCAAGAACTTGGATTCGTCGATTTCTTTACAGCTTACTTTTGATGTTAATGATTTCCTATTTACCGAAATGCCGTTGAGTCTTAATGATAATTATAGAAAGCAATGCTATAGACGAGTTTCCGATTTGGAAGTAATTTTCTTTTCCTATTATGTTTATACCATTCGCTTCTAAATGAAATGATACGATAAATAAAGCGCTGCATTTTAAAAGCAGAAATCGTATAAGGTACTCCAACAATAAGCGGAGAAAACTAAGAAATACTAAAGGAGCTAATAGAATATTCGTATATTCTCATCATAATCAGGCTGAAAGGTTTCCAGCAGAAACAATTTTTTTTAATCAAATTTGGACACACAACAAACATTACTACCATTATTATTTTTAAACTTTAGCTTTTGTCCGATTAATCTCCCGCCCCAAACCGACCCCTTGATTGGGTTAGAACGAGGGACAACCTATTATTTATGTATTAAACTTTTATGTAAATGCAAGTGTTAACATGCTGCAATATTACAGGTCTTCATCAATTCATCAAAAAGGAGAAATGAGAGAGACAACAGCTGACCAATACAATAAATTATTATTTCAATGTCAGGCGTTGGTACTCCTGTGTTTTTAGGCGGCCCCATATGTTCTGCTGCACTCCTTCAGTTCTGAAATAAGGTCTCGATGTTTTTCGATTTTTTCAACTTCCTTACTGCAGATGTTCGTGTCACCTGAGCAGGATACTTCCACAGCCTTGAGGATCTTAACCAAGAAGACTACACCGGGCCTGTTTTGTGTTATCGTTGAGAACTTTTTCGTTTTCCACTACTGATGCTATATCGGCTTTCCTGTACAATATTACGGTTTCTTCTTCTAAACCATTGTCGTGTCGCTCTTTGTACTGATTGGTTGCGTATTTTCCACAGGCAGTAAGCAAATCGATAGCAGTTTATGGCGATTTTTTGCGTGCTCCGATACTTGAAGGTGCGTTACTTTCTTCCGCTAGATGAGGCTTTTCGACGTGATTTTGCATTACTGCTTCCTGTACGGCTCGCTTCAACTTTCAGGACCGAATGCGTAGAGTATTGTCGCCAGCGTGGCCGACGTTTTGGTGAATGTGAGTCGTAAGCTAAGCCTTTCTTATAATCTTTCCGCCGCCTAAAATAAGAACCATACTACGCCGTTCAATTCGTAGTCTCAGACAATCTTAGCAACGGATCCTTCGAGCTATATATTTTGCACATTACGTTGCTGCAATACATATCTTGTCTAATGATGTGACTTATGAGTATCCCTGGAACCCCCTTCCCCACCCCTTTTTATTCTGATGGGGACTTAGAACTATGCTGGTTTGTTTACTGAATATCACTTTAGTCGTCCAATGAGTTAAAGCACCTCTGATCTCAGTTGGTACATTTACAAATTCCATAAGTTGGAGTATGAGATCTTGTAGCGAAGAATTGAAAACCTTTTAAGAGTCGATCCACGCGTTTATATAAACTATAAAATTTCTTCACCCGACAAAAACATAGACGCGGCAGCGTTTTTATTCACGAAACAAAGTTTATAGACGTTATATAAAATGTAAATGAGGGTTATTAATACTTGTTATGTAAATAGTCCATTTATAGATATTTCTGGGAATTTATTGCTTTATGAGGAGTAATTGAGATTTTCCCAGATCAAAATAGGAATTTTAAATGCGACAAAAATTTAGACCCTGTGCATTTATCACATTAATATAAGCGAAAATGTTTTAATTTGATACTTCTCTTTATATGCAGCGGTTGTGCTGGTAAACATTTCACCACGAGAAATTATATTTTATAAAGTGTTTGCAATATGGGTAGAAAAAAGCAATTATCCTTGATAGAAAGGGGTAAAGTTCTAGCCTGGCACCAGGATGGTGTTAGTAAGAAGGAAATTGCTCGTCGGTTACGAAGAAGTGATCATTGCGTTAGAAATTTTCTAAAAGATCCGGAAAATTACGGCGTACCAAAAGGCCAGGGGCGACCGAAAGCTGTAAGTGAGCGGGATAAACGCATGATATTGCGGTGTGCATCCAATTCTTCTGCATCGGCGAGAGTTATTGCAGACCGGGCTGGGGTACAAGCGCACGTTCGTCATGTTCAAATGATTTTAAAGGCGTCAGCGGTAGGTAATATCACGGAAGAAAATGTTGAGAAAACCGCCACTTCCGGCGAAACACAAACAAGGGAGGTTGAGATTTGCTGAAGAACACGTATCCTGGAAGAAACAATTGGGAAAAGTTATATTTTCCGATGAGAAACGTTTTAATTTGGACTGACCGGATGGATACTCGTATTATTATCATGATCTGAGAAAGGAACCAAAAGTGAAAATGACCAGACAATTAGGGGATGGATCTGTGATGATATGGGCAGCGATTGGATTCCGCGATAAGAGTGAGATAGTGTTTTGCACGAACAAAATGACATCTGTGACGTATAAAGACTTATTGCGTGACAATCTTCTACATTTTGGAAACTAATGGGTCGGGCGTAATTTTGTTTTTCAGCAAGATAACGCGCCAATTCATAAAGCAAAAACCATTACTGAATGGTTTAAAGAGAAAAAGATTAAAAGTTTACAGTGGCCGGCACGGTTACCAGACTTAAACATTATTGAAAACATATGGGGTGAATTGGCACGTCGCGTTTATGGCAGAAGCCGTCAATATTTCACGGTACACGAACTGAAAACTTCAATAGTGACTGAATGGCAGAATATTCCTCAAAATTATGTGTTAAATGTATATAAATCTGTTAATAACAAACTATTGGAAGTGATTAAGAACAATGGAGGATCTACTCATTACTGATCACTCATTTGTTTATTTTTGTTTTACATCTGCAACAGAGCGTCTAAATTTTTGCACCAGAAATTGTTTAAACGTTGGAGTAATAATTTATTATTTGGTTCATATATTACCGGAGGAGATATTTTTAAGTTTATTTTACTTTTACGAATAAAAACTTAATTAGATATCTTGCTAGTTTCGCAAAGAAATGTTGTAACCCTTAAAACCCTTAAAACATCTTACCGCGTCTAAGTTTTTGTCGGACAGTGTACGTTAGTGTCTTCTTTAATAAGGATATCTCAATTTTAAAGCAAAGTAAACGTTACTAAAGAAGCAGAAGAATTAAAATTACGTCAAATACACTCTGGGAATTTTTCAAGTGGTAAATCGAGCACTTCGTATATCTTAATGTAAGCAGCCTTTCCGTACAAATTGAAATTGACTTACTCGTTAAAACATACAAAGGAAACTTGACATGATTTCAGCTCTGCATTACCTTTATATTAGTAAACACTTCTGGTTCATTTATTTCATTTTACATCGTGCGTTAAGTAGTTTACTTTCCACAAATTGCTCATATAGAAAATCGACACGTGTATCCACTACATTTATCCATTTCGATTTAATAAATAGCTTTCACATAAAAAAAAACTGTTGATTTTATAATGGTTTCAAGAAAAATATATATTATATAATATATACGTAGGAATAATAAAATACAAGATTGAGGATAATTGCGAATAATGAAAGGAATTACTTCGTTTTTAGCTTAAGTTAGTTCGATTTCATACTTTCTAAACAGCAATTTACAATTTAGAATCATGTAATTTGTTTTTTGTTTCATTACAGGCCTAATTATTGTAACAAAAACAAAGAAGCACATTTTAATTTGTTGTTACTTTTACGATTGCTCATATAGTAATATAGCTAAATATCTCTTTTGATTATTCATAATTAAAATGTAAATTACTACCAAGGTAGCCTGAAAAGTTTCCAGCCTAACATAGAAACAAATATCTTCTTCGTTAAATTCAATTCTTTGTTTCAAGATAATCTCTTTGTGATTACAAGAAACACGTGTAGACTTATACACTTTTCTAAGCGACGACGCTCGCATCCCTTTAACCCGTCCAAACAGTAGTTGGCATTTTGTTTTGCAAAATATGTATTTCAGAATATGTTGGCCCTCTCGTTCAATGGAAATTTTTATCCTCTGAGCAAAACTTTGAGCATGGGAAGCAGAAGAAAGCCAGCTGGGGATCAAATCTTTTAAATAAGGTGCGTGGTCTATCAATTTGAACTTTTGCCTTGGCGACCACTAAAGTGTGTGCTCAAACCATCAATCAACGTGAGATGCCCGCAGCTTCTGCTATCTCTTTAATCCTAATTAGATGGTTGTCTAGCTTCATCTGATCTTAGCGGTAGTGGTTGCAGTTTTTGGCCCTCGCGAACGCTCATCGTCAACCAAGCTGGTACGACCACGTTTAAATTCAACCCAAGACTTCACTGTGGCAAATGATGATGCAAAGTCCTCGTAAATAGCATCCATCTTGGCTTTAATTGGCGTAGGCGTATTGCTTTTCGCGTAATGCAAGTATTGAGTAATAAGGGCTCAATATTCGATTTCTTACATTTTTATAGAAACACTAATATCGCCTGCACCTGACACAAACACTCACTCGTATAGTGATATCTATTTTCGATGATATGCGGGTACTTATTATTATGTACAGTTATCCACAATTATATCCCAACGAGAGGAAACACTTTATAGCTTGCTCCACTTTAGCAATTAAGAATTAATTGTCAAATATGTTGAAAAATTACGAATATAAAGTCTTGAGTTATACTCACATCAAGGCAGAAGTTCTAAGTTCTTTAACAGAGACCTGTTTATTTATTTATACCTCTTCAGATGGTTTTACCACACAAAGTACCTTGCATTAGCTAATATAAATTATACTCCATTAGTCGTACAACGTAACGTTTGTTGATGGAAATTGGTATTGTTCGCTAATGCATAACGCGATTAAATCAGCAGCAGTCCTTATCCCACGGTAGCCAACTGTTCGGATCATCGACATTAACAATTTGATATTTTTCGTTAGTTGTTTGGTATGCAGAACGATTTAATTCTGACGAAATCGTATTTCGAGGTATGTAATTTAAAGAAGATAATTAAGTATAAGTGTTGATATTTTAAAGTCAGTGAGGTGCCAAACGATTTAAATATCGCGTTGTAATGGGTCTTCAGATACAAATAAAATATGATGCGGCTTATGTTCTTACGCTATAATGTTAAAGCAACATTTTTATTTAGAGCAAGTGGTCCATAGTTCGTGGCAGACGGATCCACGTTATTTGCATATAATAACAATAATAATCGTTTTACGACAGCTTCGAATATCCAATAGAATAGACGTACATTCCCCGAGAAAAACGCGGTAAGATGTTTTACGGGTTTTAAGGGTTACAACATTTCTTTGCGAAACTAGCAAGATATCTAATTAAGTTTTTATTCATAAAAGTAAAATAAACTTAAAAATATCTCCTCCAGTAATATATGAACTAAATAATAAATTATTACACCAATGATTAGACAATTTCTGCGACAAAAATTTAGACGCTCTGTTGCAAATGTAAAACAAAAATAAACAAATGAGTGATCAGTAATGCGTAGATCTTCCATTGTTCTTAATCACTTCCAATAGTTTGTTATTAATAGATTTATATAAATTTAACAAATAATTTTGAGGGATATTCTGCCATTCAGTCACCATTGAAGTTTTCAGTTCCTGTAGCGTGAAATATTGGCGGCCTCCGCCATAAACGCGACGTGCCAATTCACCCCGCATGTTTTCACTAATGTTTAAGTCTGGTGACCGCACCGGCCACTGAAAAGTTTTAATCTTTTTCCCTTTAAACCATTCAGTAATGGTTTTTGCTTTATGAATTGGCGCGTTATCTTGCTGAAAAACAAAATTGCGCCCGGCCCATTGGTTTCCAAAACGTAGAAGATTGTCACGAAATAAGTCTTTATACGTCACAGATGTCATTTTGTTCGTGCAAAACACTATCCCACTTTTATCGCGAAATCCAATCGCTGCCCATATCATCACAGATCCACCCCCTAATTGTCTGGATATTTTCACTTTTGGTTCCTTTCTCAGATCATGATAATAATGCGAGTACCCATCCGGTCCGTCCAAATTAAAACGTTTCTCATCGGAAAATATAACTTTTTCCCATTGTTTCTTCCAGGATACGTGTTCTTCAGCAAATCTCAACCTCGCTTCTTTGTGTTTCGCCGAAAGTGGCGGTTTTCTTTGGTTGGTTGGAACATTTTCTTCCGTGATATTACCGGTAACACCTTTAAAATCCTTTGAACATTACGGACGTGCGTTAGTAGCCCCGCCTGCTCTGCAATAACTCTCGCCGACGCAGAAGAATTGGATGCACACCGCAATATCATGCGTTTATCCCGCTCACTTACAGCTTTCGGTCGCCCCTGGCCTTTTGGTTTGCCGTAATTTTCCGGATCTTTTAGAAAGTTTCTAACGGAATGATCGCTTCTTCGTAACCGACGAGCGATTTCCTTCTTACTAACACCATCCTGGTGCCAGGCTAGAACTTTACCCCTTTCTATTAAGGATAATTGTTTTTTTCTACCCATATTGCAAACACTTTATAAAATATAATTTCTCGTGGTGAAATGTGTACACTTTACCAGCACAACGGATGAATACACGACCGCGTCTCGTCCAATAATGCCATTGTTTCTCATGATGTGTGGCAAAAATTGGGTTACCATATTCCGATACCGTTCATCATTGACTCTACATTCCTAGCGAAGAAACATGGTCCAATGAATGATGCCCCCAGATCAAAATCCACACGAAAACGGAAATTTTGCTTGTTTACAACATACAAATGGGGCTCATCGTTAAAGATGATTTTATTGGAACATCATTAACTTCTTGTTGCTTGATGACCCAATTAACAAACTTTCTTCGCTGTGCATGGTTCGTAGGCTTGAGTTGTTGCGTCAGTTGAATTCTATAGGCATAAAGAATATATAGTTCTTCATGAAATGTTCTTAACCACTACGCTGGATCTTCTCGGATTTTTTGCCATATTCTAGCGAACAGCCGTGATATTTCCTGCTGAATAATCTAGGCGAATACATCAGTAATCGACTCTGGCTCCTCAAATTTGTCGATTATTAAACGAAATATTTATAATTAATTAGATACAATTTGCGAAACTTTCACCATTTTTGAAATAATGTTTAACAATAAGAATGACCGTCAAAGGATAACAGCAAAGATGGTGCTAAATTCAAATTTTCCGCTCTTATTGGGACACCTTTTAATACCTTCGTACAACCTTACGTTTATGTTATCACTACGTTAATTGCTTTTAATTGAAATAACAAAGGAGAAAGGTTGCTTCAACGTAAAATCATAATGTTTGTTTTTATGACCTATAAAATGTTAACTAGGTAAAAATGTAAGACAGCACCAGTTGGTTGTTATCTATCTTTCCTAGAAATGAATAGAACAGTAAACACACGTCTTTATCAATGGATAGTTAGCAGTACTACAAACAACCAAGCTATAATGGTTTCCTAAGCGTTATGGATCCACAGAAATATGAATATTATCCAATTAATACAGTACAGTATTACATGTCGTTCTTATATATGTACACTACCGTTCATCTTAGTTCGGACACGCAAATAAATTAAAAAAAAAAAACTAGAAAATATTCAAACTCATTTTTCCAAAACTTAAAATTTTTATTACATTTTATTAATAGCGATTAAAATTAAAGTATAAACGTAAAAAAAGTCATTCTAACGAAAAATAAACAAAAACTTCTTAAACATTCCGTTCATCAAAGAAACTCCCTTTTGCGCGAAGAACAGCTTTCACAATCCGAGGCATCCGCTCCACTAGTTTTTCAAGGACTCTATTTGGCATATTAGTCCATTCCTCTTGTAAAATGTTCCACAGGTGGCCTACGGAGGTAGGACATACTTTTCGGATCCTCCTGTCCAGTTCATCCCATAACAGCTCGATGCGGTCTAGATCGGGGCTTTGCGGCGGCCATGTCATTATTTGTTTATTGCCATTATCTTTTACTTCATTTAAGAAATTTTTACATATCACTGTTGAGTGTTTGGGGTCGTTGTCCTGCATGAATACAAAATTTTCGCCGATTAGACGTTGCCCCGATGGTATTGCATTTTCTTGCAGTATTTCTAAATAACTTTCTTTTCGCAAAATGCCTTCGATTCGCTTCAAGTCTCCTGTACCGGCGTAGGAAAAAAACCCCAAACAAGCACAGAATTTCTTCCTTGCTTGACAGTTGGCACTACACAATCCTGCAACATTCTTTCGCCTTTCGCTCTTCTTACAAAAACGCGCCTTGATTGTCCGAGCACCTCGAACTTTGACTCATCAGTCCATTGCACTCTTTTCCAATCATCCACTGTCCAATTTCTATGTGTTTCTGCCCACTGCCGCCGTTTTTGCCTGTTTCCCCGTCGAAGTAGGAGTTTTTGTTGTTGCAATGCGGCCGTGAAGAGTTGCAGCTTTTAATCTTCTTTTCATTGTAATAATAGAAATTTTTCTTGCACAGCCGCGATTCATTTCGGCGGCGATTTTTGGTGCTGTCAGTCTCCTATTTCGCTTGTTCAGGAATTTTATATGCTCATTGTCGGCGTGAGTTTGTTGTTCTCTTACGACCTGAACGTGCCCGATCTCTTAAACTGGCCGTGCGTTGATGTCTCCGAATGATATCACTAACAGTCGATTTATTAACATGTATTTTTTCGGAAATTTGACGCACTGAACAACCTTCTTGATGAAAAGCAACAATTACAGAGCGCTTTTCTAAACTTGTCGGTTTCCCTCTCGGCATTTTAATAACTTTAATACGGTATTAACACTAACGCACACACCAGCAGGTTTATTTAGAAACTAAAGCATTTATCAATACACAATAAACTTTCGGGTGACCTGCTCCCACCCCAAAGAGTAAATTGTAAATTTATTACCTGCAGTATTGACCCAAAAATAATCATATTTGTGCCAATGAGGATTATTCTGAAAATGTCTATATTGGGTCATAAAATATAATAGGTTCTTAATCATTCTCTAATCGATATTGTTGGAAGTTTGCCTGCACAATTGGTTATAAACTTCATAAAGGACCTAATATAAATATGTTATTTATATATAAATGCAATTATATTATCTTTTAGTAGAGTTTACAACATTTTACTAGGTGTCCGAACTAATATGGACGGTAGTGTACATAAGAACGTAAGTCTGGAGTAGGATATCCAACACTAACAAAACATGTTGTCGCGATTGCTTTATCAATGACAATCATGGAAATTAAATATTGCTATGTTTTGTCTGTTGACAAAGCTACAAGTCTTGGAATGTTTTTCATATCGTGGCTTCGACAAGAAACATATTTTCTGGTTACATATTTTAAAAGGCGGTTCGAAAACGTTTGGTCATTAACTTCAAAGCGTCTTTTAAACTGTCAGATCCCAATCTCTAAAATTTTCTTATGCCTTTGTTTACGAGAAATCGTTAAAACAAATCATTTATTTGTACTTGTTAGGGAGAAGAATAGTCCGTCGGGATATGCAGAAACAAGTTTACGTCAAGTCGCATTAAGCGAGCGGAATATTAAGAGTTAATTGAGGTCCGTCAAGCGTATATCTCTTAAATGATTTTACTATAAAAGGATACACTCGATTCGCAATTTATAATTTAGCGATTACAGATTTTGTTTAATTTCCCGTATCGATTGACGATACGTTTATAAATGGTTATTGGCGATTATTTATTTGATAATACAGATATGTTAATTATATTCCCAGATTGTTAATGTTAATTAGTGTATATGGTGTGTACGGCTAGGTTTGAAGGTTGCGTAGTTAATGTAACCCGATACTTTACAATTTATACGCCGTATGGACTAAGAATTGAATTGGAAATACTGTTAAATGTTCCGCCTCGTAATTATAATTATAAAGCTAAGTAATTGCTTCGGTACTTTTACCAACTTACGATAATTAAGCGTTCGATATTTTTGTTCCGTTTTCAATTACAGAAAGGATAATTTCATTTTACGCTTTGTGATCAGAACGTATTTCCTTATCGAAAATTGCATGGTGCAATAAATGCGCGAAACGATCACTTTCAAACAGCGTTTTGGCGTTCGGTTCTCTATCGCGATTTGAAATTAGCCAACGCATGTTTACCTAACCTTGGCACGATTGTTTATTTTGAATAGATTCGTTGGATCATCAGTTTTTTCTTCGCATGACTTCGTTCAGTAACACGCGAACGTAAATAAACTTTGCCCAGTTTTTACAACAGGTGATTTTGTTTGGATGCGTTTATTCTTTACAATAAGCTAGGCAATTGTTTCATTGTTAAAATATGTAGTTGAACAATGTTTTTTTAGAAACAAAGATTTTCGTTACTTTAACACTTTTTCTTAGGGGTCATACACCGAAGGAACTGTCCAAATATTGGATAATACGCGTGCAATAGGCTAATTTCACAATTTAATTGGTTACTAACATTTGTGAATCCTTGACCTAGCGCTTAGATTACGTTAAACATAAAATATGTCATTCTTTTCATGTGTCAGGCTGTGCATTGACGATGACGTAACGAATAAGAAATATTATCTCTCGTATACACATTAAATGTGTATGCACATTTTTTGCTATCAGCTGGGAATCAACTGCTACGCATATGTTAAAATTCTTCGCTAATGTGCAGAGTTCAAAGTACTTTTTAGGACCCCCACTTGACAATTTTTTGCAACCCGTCTATCTTAAGTTTGCCTTCTTACTTTATTTTATTTTTGTGTACCAGCTTCTGGGTAGAATAACGAAAATAATTCGGAATTAGCTTTGTTATATGTATTAAGGTGTACTGTAGCTTCTCCATCTGAAACCTGCAATCAAGAAACCTCTTCTTGTAAATGCGACTTTTACATGCTATACTCAAGCTTTTATAACTCTTTTAACGAGTTATCAACTTCTCAACAAAATGTAATCTTTGATGGTAACAAGTTTTCTTGCGACTGTCGCATTAAATAGGCTCCTATGTAACCGTAAACGCGTTTTATGTAAGCGCTATTAACCGTTTCACAGCGTCCAGGCGATCTGTGCTCTATTAACCGTAATGGACTATAACGCAAGTTCTTCATGTAGAAGAAATCGTTTGTGGGATATTTATCTAGAAACGATGGTAATCCTGTGTCGTTAAAAACCGAGTCGTTTGTGGTTATTTATCATTCTTTCAATCATTGTCTCGTTTATTTTATATATAATTTTGTACCTAATCCATTCCTATATTATTCTGTCATATCCGTTTTAATGAGGCGATAATTTCGCATTTCGCTGGTAACCTTGGTAAGAATTTTATTTTGCAACGATTACGAAATTGGTCTCGATTACTGCTTCATTAGTGAAGGAAAAAAAACGTCCATTATTTTTAATTAATTTTTTTATATGGGAGGAAGTTATAAAATGTCTGACAATGTAATTATCTATTTATATTTATAGGTATACGCCATGAATAAAAAGAAATGTTGCGAAAATAGTTGCAGTTAACCGGAGGAAGGTTATGCTTTCTAATTACAAATCCACCGACAACAAGATTGATATTAATTAATAAAATCGTTATAAACGTACATTTAATTTTTGTCTAACTTGAATTGAGCATTTGTGGCAAATACAGAGTGTGGTAGAAGTTAATATTTTCAAAACTAAAACAAAAAGTTAATTTTGAAGTCAGTAATACCGTGTTAAGAGTTTAAATCGGCAATTACTTGCTTTGCTACATTTTTTTATTTAATTAAAAGAGATCGTAACGTCAGCATTGCAAAAAGTTTCTAAATTTTATTAAAACAAAATACTTCCTTTACAGAAAAATATCTCAATTTAGCGATTCACCCAAGAGTACTAGAGATAATAAAATAATAAAGTACTGGGCCAGTTCAACTGAACTGAAAAATATTGATTAGTCGAAGGAATTGGGTTGGATAAGGAACAGCTTGCTACTCTAACATTTTTCAAGGAAAATTTCCGTTTATTAGCATCCATTGCTCATAATAAATATTTGATTTTGCTTCCATTGAATGCTATGAATAATATACTAACATGTAATATCTTTATTGGTTAAATAGATTTAATGCTTTACCTCACAAATATTTTGTATTAAAATTGAAGCACATTACTCTCATCAAAGATTTTATTTTTTTGCAGTGGAAATAATTTTTGTATAAGTTAATGTCTGTTATGCAAAATTCCAATTTAGAAGAAATACTTGTAGATTTAATTTTAACCTAACCTTCAATCTTATTTAGTACTTCCTATAATTTTTTTGAATTTCTTTCTGCATCCCCACAGCTTTTAATGTTAACAGTAATTTAAACACAGTGTGGATTGAATGAAACCGTTCCTTTTCTTTAAAAACTTGAACCGAAGCTAATAGCACCATGGCCAAATGTGGTAAATTATTAAACAAGTTGGAACAATTTTTTTTTTAATAAGTATAGAAGTGTTAATGGAGATTAATGCAGAATTTAATTCTGCATCAAATAAAAAATTGTATTTAAGAAATTTAACTTTAGATGCTTTGAACTGAAGTTTTATTTGAAACACCCAGACATTATTGAACTATAATAAATACAGCGTCGTAATTCTTAAGGGTTAGCTGCTTAACCGCTACAGATGATTTTAAAAGTTGTTGTATTAATAGAAAAAAAATTCAAAATAAGTGAAATAAGGTAATGAAAGAGGTACGTTAATACAATAAAAAAATCTTGCAATCTAACAATTTGGTCCAACGAACAAATATATCATTTTGATAAATGCGTGTTTACAACAAACGGGCATTTATCAACATGGTAAACTACAATGAACAGGTACTTTCATATATGTACTGGAAACAGTAAATGGAATTATAGATATAAAGAATATATTCATTGTCCAATGAAAAATTCTTAAAGTTTGTTTGGAATCTCACAATGTAAGTTACTAAACGGGTATTTATTATATTGATAAACAGGTTTCAATTTGATAAACCTACTTCATTGTTGTAATAAATCTATTTAATTTAGTTAATATAATAATAGTTTTTTTTTGCTTTAACAAAACGAAGTCAACGAACACGATCTATTGAATTCATCTTATTAATGTACGGTTCACTTAGCTTAAGTCCAAATTTTCAAAAAGGGGGCTTCCATGTTCCATATACTTTTAACAAATGATTCTAGTCATTACCCTGTGCACTATTTAAATAAACTCATAAAATAGCTCCTAACGTTATTTATTTGTTCAAAGTGAATTATATTTGTGCAAGGCATTTTTGTAGAATTTAATCATGGTCTGATACCAACACGGGTAAGAAGAACATGAGTAAGTTTATTTTCAACTTTAAAAATATATGAGATGTATACATTCTGAGATAAACTATGCATAATATTATCAACAGACACAAATATTTATTTTTAAATATTATAATCTCGAAGTGAAATAAATTATACACTCCTTAGTATCAAGCTGGAATATTATGTCGTACGTGTTTCGGTTCAGTTAATACCGCAATTATTGTTTGTTTTAAGCATACACTGTACGTTCTGCAAACGTTTATATTACTTCATATTCTTATATGTTGAACGGTAAAAAGTATTAAAGACTTTAATCGAAGAACAATCTACTTATATCTAGTTATATAAATTTCATCGTTCTTAATACTTAATCTCAATCCTTTCCCACCTGGATAAGATTAATGTTCTTCCACTGCAGCATTACTTAAATATTTATGGATACCATAACGAAAACGACGCTTTTATTTACTAAGTAAAGTTATTATTATAATAAAAGCCCCTTTAATTTTTTTCTGTCGGATATTTGCTTTGATATCACCTAAGTATAGCGTAATCTATAGCATTTAATAGACGTAGAATCCAGTATTTATTACCGAAAAAAGGTACCAATAAACCGAGAATTTTGTGGTATAAATATGCCATCTCATTCTCCTCCCAGCATCGGCTTGTCGTTCCCCGGCTTTTGACACTTATACAACTAACTTGTTTAACTGAATCGACCCCCTGATTCGATTTCAGGTAGATAGATATAATTTCGGTATTTACGAGGCAATCGAGTTATTGGCTTCGAGCCCGATATTAAAGCATCACGGTCGCTTATTGTAATTTACACCCTGAGCGTCGTAAAACAACAGCGCTGTAAAAATTCACAATAGGGCTTTCATTTTTTTTCCTTTTTTAATAAGAAGTGGTTATTACGTCGGATCTATTGGTCGGTTTACTATGGATCGCATGCGAATAAGAGTGATATGATGAAAAATGTGGTGTTTCGGGTTGAGCTTGGTTCACACAAGCAGTACTTAGTCGCGTCGCGTTAAACCACAATGTGTTCTAATTAGTGCTTTTTTCCGGCGTATTGTATTTCATCGCAATAAATGAAAAAGGAAATTTGTAGTTTGATTCAATTGGTATTGACAGACCAAAATATTTTTCAAATAAAATATACCCTCTTTAATTGAGATTTGCTTGAAAAGTCTGGTGTCTTCAGAAAGAAGAAGTACGTTAATGATAAATATCTTTTAAGGAGATCGTGTAACGAGTGAAAATCACATAGTTTATAATAACTAAACAAGAAAAATTAATGACGCAAATGAGAAAGGGAGGAGCAAAAATGTGGTTAAAAGTAAATCAAAGTAAAAAGACAAATAACGAAATTTGGGAAAAGTACAACGAATAAAAAACAAGAATAAGGCGCTAGGATGTTGACCAAGTACAAAAATTTAAAATCATCAAAGAGTCTTGATTTCAAACGGCAAAGAAAGAAGAACGGAAATTATAGAAAAAATACATTTGGTTAACGAAGCATATCAGGCAAATAAAATATTGATAAAAGAAACTAAAGAAATAAGCGAAATTAAACATTTATAAAACATTGATCAGAGCAAAAATGGTTATGCAGGAGAAACGAAAATGACGAAAAAACGATGAAGAATAATGAGGGCGACACTGGGACCACGAAATAATTTAAGAATTTCAAGAACAAAGATTTAAAAAATATAGGATGTGAACTTGCGTGGAGGATACAATGCACAATACACGCAAGTTTTTTTAAATAACTGCAGAACAATTGTTTTTCAAATTTCAAGGTGCGAAACAGCTACATCGTATTCTTGTGATTAATGTTAAATTGCCCCCAAAATCGTTACGTTAAAGAGAAGCCCACATCTCGAGCAATGTTTCAGCTCCTACAAGAGATTACTTCCGTATCGGAGAAAGGTGATGTTATTGTGGGTTTGCTTATGGGCCTATCGTAGGCTTTCGACTGGACTGGATATAGTGCGGCTTTGAGGGCTGCTATTCTGCTAAAAAAAAATCATATTTATTAAATCGACGTCAATGTGTGGTAACTCATGACGGTGTACCTCAAGTTGTGTTATAGGTAAACGACCCTCCAAAGGGTCACGAACATGATCACAAAATCAGGTGTTAGATTTTGTGATCATGTTCGTGATGGTATAGGTAATGAAGTGCGATCACAGTAAACGGTGTACCTCAAGCTTCCGTACTTGGCCCGCTATTGTTCTTGTTGTACGTAGAAAATATCAGCATAAAGTGCAATCAAGAAATTCTTACCCGTTCTTTCGATATGTTCTTCCTAGGATGGAGGTTGGATTCTGATCTATCCTCAAAATCGTACATCGAATACATCTCAGCAAAATTGTACATACCTACAACACGTTAAGGGTCATCTCTTGTTAGTATTCAGGTTTAGATGTTTACATAATACGCGAATATTTATTAGCTTCTGAGGTATGTTAGCATCTTCTGGGGTTGTTGAAGGCAAAATTTACTAAAGTAACTCAAAAGCTGAAGAAAGAGAAGAAACGCCGAAAATCTTATACAATTGCATAATAAGCCTTTGTATAGTTGCAAACTGACTGTTTTGTGTAGAGTATCTGCATCGAGAATAATTGGAATTTACTTCTTTGAGGCCAATAACCAAACAGTCACAGTTAATTCAGATCGATGCCTGACTACGCAGTAGGATTTTCCTACCATGGAGTTTCCTACACTTGGCAAAGCTCCAAACAATATACGTACTGAGAGGCACGTTTCTCGGTCGATTACTTTCACGGTTCGGTGATATTCTTTAGCCGCCCAGATCCATCGACCTCAAGGCTCCAGATTTCTTCCTATTAAGTTTTCTAAAAGGAAAGGTTTACGAACATCATCCTCGCACACAGCAAGACTTTAAGAGTCCAATTGAAGTTGAAATTGGCACTGTTGAAGCTCATTTATTACGTGAGAAACGGAAAAATTATTTGCAGGGCGTTTAGATCGTAATGGTAGCTATTTAAAAAATGTTATGTAAAAAAAAATTATTTGAATTGATAAAACATTGTTCGAACAACAAAATGTCTTTTGTACCGTTTTTCGTGTAGCGTCCTTACCTATTTACCGATTAAATAGAAGTCACTGGCACTGATTGCCGGACCCCATCTGTATTTTATTGCATCTTGATGCGTGCGCATTTGTTTATATACACAAATTCAGTTTTTTTTTAATTCGGATAAAAACAAAAAGTCGTTTGTAATTTAATTTACTTCTGTACATTGGGTATACTATACAAAACTAAAAATATTCCAAAAAGAAATGTTGTACTAATTATAATTAGGTCTATACGGATTTTTCGTCTATATGTCCACCCTTTGACTTAATTACTGCGGTACATATTTGTGGCATTCTTAGAATTAAAGATTTCAAAAATGTTGCTGGGATCTCGGTCCATGCTTGCTGGAGCTTTCTCCATAAATCTTGTGAACTAGTCACTCCTTTTTGGGGAATCCTTTTGTCCAGTTCATCCCATATTAATTCAATAGGCGACAGGTCAGGAGACTGATGTGGCCAAATCATTCTTTTTAAACGATCTTCTTCTTCCAAAGATGCTAGATAGTTTCTGCATATACGAGAAGAATGCTTAGGGTTGTTATCGTCTTGAAACGTAAAGTTTCGACCTCGTAATCGTTCCCCACTTGGTACAGCATTCTCTTGTAATATTTTGAGATAGCCCTCTTTACGAAGTATTCCCTGTATTCTTACTAAATCACCTACAGCTGTTCCTGCAAAACAGCTCCAAACCATTACGTTACCTCCACCGTGCTTCACTGTAGGTAAAATACATTGTTCACTAACGCTTTCACCAACCTGTCGCCTAATAAACGTCCTCCGTTTGGAGCCAAATGTTCCAAATTTGGACTCATCTGTCCACAGCACGTTGCACCACTGTTCGAATGTCCAGTGTCTGTGTTCTTGTGCCCGCTGCAATCTTTTTCTTTTGTTTTGAACTTTCAAAAGCGGTTTTTTGGCAGCAGGAGTGTCCGTTTAAGCCTGCCGCAATTAATCTTCGTTTCACGGTCGAATGCGAAATAGGATTTCTTCGTGAAACATTGACTTGCTGCGTTATTTCCGGAGGCGTTAGGAATCTGTTTCTTTTTGAAACAAGAACCATGAACTGATCTTCAGCAGCTGTTGTCTTCTTTTTACGTCCAGAACGTATCAGCCAAAGAACCCGTTTCCGCGACCCGCTTTGATGTTGTAAATACACCATTTTTCGATATTTTTAATTTTTTTCGCAATAACTGCCATTGAGTATCCTTCATTACGTAAAGTAATAATAGCAGAACGCGTTTCGATGGAAATTTATTTTCGTTTTGCCATTTCAGCACCTCCCGTTTATTACGATAATTAAATTTAAACTAAGCTACTATCAAGATAGATTTTATTTTAAATACAAGGCGATATCTGCTTTGTTTGTTGTACTAAGTGTTCTATGAACCTCACATTATTGCTTTCTGGAAATATTCGAAAATATTTTCAAGTTTACGTTTATAACCCCATAAAAGGGATTAAGAAGAATTTTGCCTGAGGCTGCGGTAGAATATAAATGCGTTATAAATTTGGTGGGATAGAAGAGAATACTGCTGTAAATTATGTTCATACATATAGAAATGTATACTCTTTCATATAAAACACAATCGATTGTCAATATTTCAATTTTGCTTATTTTTCGGAGTTTTTCTTAGTCGTCCCCAAATATATGAACGGTAGTGTATATATAGCTATCGTTTTATTTGTACATATACAATTTATTGCTTGACGTGTGACACTTTTGCAATATGGCATTATTATTATTATTCTAGGTAGGAACTGACTAGCTTGTATAGCGGTATAAGGCAGTTTGTTGGGTTGTAACTAAATACAAATTGTGCATATGTTAAATTAACAACTTAACAAAGCTTTGTTCTTTTGTTTTAGGTAAATGCTCATCTTTACTACTTCAAAAATTACATCTACTAGTCGTTGGTGAGTTGTTGTTAATTTTAATGCATGCGCAGTCTACTTGTAATTTACTGCGTAATATAATAATAAGGAACTTACCGTTACGCGGCCATCGATCATTATGTTATACCTTACTACAATCCGTTTATGTATGTACATGTGTAATACATCCATATCCATACACATATATAACCAATTGTTAATCGTTAGAGGCATTACAATAGCTACTTCTGAGGTATTGTCTGTCCTGCTTGGACACAGACATACGAGTTCAACCAGCCGTGCAGTAACAGTAGTCCATTATCACTTAACGAGCTACAAGTGAAGAATAGTCGATTTGACATTTAAGTTTACAACATGTTTCGAGTTTGTACTACAGTAAAATGGCACTTGGCAAGACTGACACTTACATTAGTAAAGATAAAATGTACGCGAGTGCTTATTAATTGACTTTATGATGGAAACAATGAAGCAATTTCGGGAAATCTGCCGAAAAAGAATGGTTATCTTCTTGTAATTCTTTAGACATCAAAGTCGTCGTACCGGTTCCGTACGGTAGTACGAAGAATCCTTTCTTTTTCTGTTCTCCAATGTTTTTCTGTGAAACCAATGTTGTGGTGAATGAAATGAATAATAAACTAGTTTAAGTGATTTCGTCAATCCGAAGACGCGAGGATAGTCTCAAAAGTCTCCAGTCTAACACAGAAAAAGTAAAATTCTTTGTAAGTCTATACACTTTTCCCAGCGATGTTCCCATCTCTTTAATCTCTCCAAATAGTAGTTTGGATTTTGTTCTGCAAAATAGGCGTTTATCGATGTGATGGTCTCCTCATTCGTTGAAAATCTCTATCCTGCCAGCGAAACTTTGAGCTTAGGAGACGGAAAAAGAATTCTTCAATTTTTGTCATGGCGATCGGTGAACAAAACCGAGGAGTGAACCACACCAACAATATAGTGTACACTGACATGACCATCGTATAAATATTTTTTTTTTTTATTTTAAAGTCTCGGTTTTGAAATTGCAAGATCGGTAAGAGGAATAGTATTGCATGCGGCGTTGCCGTGAATATAATTTAATATCCCTGTAACCTAGTTGCCGACAGTGTTGGAAGATCGGATGATTTTGTCGCTAACATTGGTAATTTTTCAATCTATCAACGACGAAATCAGTAATAATTATTTATTAGTGATTTTTGTGGACATCTTTTGTTGGACGTGAGTGGTCCTATTTATGTCTAAATTGTTAAAATAAACGTACTTACCTACTGAAAATCTGTTAAATTTTACTACGTTAAATAGATACAAAGAACTAAATGCGCTTGCGTTGATAATAAGAGGGAGATGCAAAAGTTTAGATATTCCAATAAGTCAAACTAATGAGTTTGTGAAAGACTTTTTAGAGCTACATGATCTCTTACCAGTACGTTTCGTACCATCACCAACTTCAGCGTTTTAAAATTTTTAAAATGGTCGCAAGATTTCAAAGTATCAATGACATAACATGCGATATCGACAACATAAAACATTTAGCAATAAATTCTACTTCTGGCTAAATATTGTGCAACGTTTTAGTACGTATCTACCACTTTTCTCAGCATATCTTCCATAATACAATACATAAGTCAAAAATAATAACATTAATTTAGCAAAACATTAAACAATTTAAGATAATTTGTTGTTCTTAAGCGACGAAACCTTAAACAAGACGTAGGGAGATGTTTAGAAAAGAATTCTAGAACAATTTCAGATACTTGGTAAATAAACAGAACACTGATTCAGGTAAGGAATCATCTGCTGCTCACACACCATGTATACGTAAGTATTATTTTAAATATCCAAAAAAAAAAAGAAATTTATTCTCTTCAGAAAATTAATTATGCTAAGCAAAAGTTAAAGTCTTAGACATAATTTTGGATAATCAGTAGAATGTGTACAATTATTATCTCTAGATTCCGCCAACGCGTGAAAATATTTGTTTATGGCGTTTTTAAACAGTTTCGACAAGCACTTATAGTATTTGTCTTGATTTAGACAAATTAGAAAGCTTGCTTCAGATCCTCGAGCTACAATTTTCAAAAATATTTGCTTTCTTTGGAGTAATTTCCGATTAATCGTTGGAATATTTCGCAATCCTGACAATACTCAATCTGGCGTAGACTTTTTTCTGAAGTAGTTTACTTCGAATAAAACTTTCTTTTTCGTCAAATGCGGATGTTTTTCTGTAAATTCTACCTTCAGCTTATCAAGTAATCATTATTGTTCTTCCTTTTTCAAAATAGTCAGTTAACATAATACCATTATCATTCAAAAAAAACAATCGCCATCACTTTCCCGACCGATGGAACAGTCTTCGTCTCTTTCGGAGTTAATTCACCACCTGGTGTATCCTTATTTCTCTTAAACTACGTCAACAGGGCTTCGAAGATGTTCATTCGAATGGATTTTTAGTCCCAAGTGACCAAGTACGACACCCAACGCGCGGTCAACCCCTCTTCTGCCCAAATCTTCTGCCAATATCTGACAACCACGTCCTTTCGAGGTACGCACAGCCTCTATTATCTCTCTAATCTTAATAGGGGTTATAGTTTCTGACCGCCCCGAATGTTTACCGTAATTGAAGCTGATATGACCACGTTTAAATTCAGTTGCCCAAAATTTCACTGTGGCAAATGATGGTGCAGAATCCCCATAAACACTGTCTATTTTAATTTGCGCAATCCTTAAAAATGCAAGAATTTAGGCACGGCTCAATATTCGATTTTTTCGACATTTATTTTTAAGATTTTTTTAGTGAATGTATAAGTAGTGAATACGTTTGTTTGAGTATATAAAACTAGAAGCAATTTAAATTTTATAAATACTAATACTAACATGTGCTTCCGAGAATGGACAAGTGCGTATGGTGATTAGTGTTTGCGTCTAACAGGTTTCTAGCGCCTAAATATAGCTCAAACACGGTTACGCGTAATGTATTTTACAAGTTCAGCCATGTAAAGAATGTCCTCTACTAACGAAACAAGAGTCTAGACTAGCGTTATCGTCCGAACGTTTCAAGTCAATTAATTAACCGAATGGAATTTTGATAAGAAGGTAGCCAAGTTATGGGGCGCACACTTAAAATCATGCTCGCGGAGGAAAAATGGTTTCTTAGATAAGTAGGATATATCGTGCGTTTAAAATTGACTGTGGATATATTAAGAAGTCGAATTACACTGGCGTTATCTTTTGTTTAAAAGGATTATTATAAGATATTTGATACGCTAAATCCGTAGCAGGCGTTTTATCGCAACAAGTGTCTTTGGAATGGAGTGTTGGAATTGGATTTTATACGGCGAGAGGTCAATTCATGTCTAATCAACCGTCATTTAGAAATGAAAGATAAATAAATGTTCTACATTGTGATCTAGAATGTCTTTGATATTTATGAATGAACTTATTATAGACTGTACATTCGATTGCAATTGAAGTTGAATAGTCAATTTGGAAGCGTGTTCTTGGCCATTTTGCATATAAAGTGGCAGAACTTTCAACGTGTGAGACATACAACTTCTTGACACATTCTCTTTCAAGAGACTTTGCAAACAAGTGAATTGAGTAGACTCAAGTAGGGCACATTCACGCAAGCTATTTTAACTGTGGTTAAAACTTGTTACTTAAAAAGAGAATTTTGAAGAGTTTTGGAAGTTCTTGAAGTTACATAAATAGATTGAGTGCCTATTTCAACAGAGTATTGTATAATTCTTCCATATCAAAGGACAGCGGTTTATCAAGATATGAAACTTTGGCCTGCAATGTGGCAATTAAAACTGGAAACTTATTTACTTTAGAAATAGCTCTCACACGTTATTGCATAATTTATAAATATTAAGTAATCTCCCAGCATATCTAAACACGTGCTTTACATCATCAAATTTATTTACGTATACGTCTATTACAAAATTCAGGTATTTCCTAGCGAGCCGTAGCATATATCGTATATACCGCGTGTCAGAGTAAAGAAATCAAAGGGAATAGTAAGAATTTAAAATATAATTAGTAAAAAAAACAACTTTTAAGTCCACCATTCATTATCTCAGCATATTAGAGCATATTAGACAGGAGTTCAGAAGAAAGAAACATTGCAAATTAAATTCTCTGAACAATTATTTGAATCAATAAAAAAATTCAAAACATCTTCCCTTCACCTTCATGATCACAATGATAACGTCATTAGTTATACGACAAAGAGCCAACCTTGAAGATACAGATGGGTTTAATTTTGCGCTTAGAAGAACTTTGTTTCGTGCCTGCTAAACGTACGTGTAAAAACTGAATTTGGTACCAAATTAAAAGTTTATTAATCGAAACACAAACACGTATGTTTTTGGGAGTACCGTCAATCGGAGTGAAGTCGATCGAAAGCATTACGATTTTTTCATTGATTCTTCTTCTCTGAAAGGTTTCTAGATTGAAACCGCGTTAAGTGTACGTCAGTATATCGACGTTTCGTTCTCTATCGTACTGGCAATCAACTGTTTGACATGGTGGGTTATTACAAGCACCTATTTTCGTGGCATTTATAAAAAAGGGGTTTGTTTATGAAATCCTCTGAAATTCACATATTTAGCAGTTTTGACATTTATCTAAGGCGTTAGGCACACTGTGGCAATTCATTAAAACATCATATTATATGTTCTTGTTAAATTGTTTGGTTATTTACAAATGTTTTTTGTAGATAGCCCTTATTGAATATATTCCTTATCATTTAGAGAGGTTTGGACCGGCCTACCCTTCACAGCTCTCAGATATTGTACAAATTAAACAATTTCCTGCCGACTATACCATTGTGGATAAAAGACATCGAATTATTTATTCATCGTTTCGCCAGGTTAGCTGTACTCAGAGCAGTCTACTTTGGAAAGGTCGTTGGCCTATCAAGGAATTATCTTTTAATCGTCATCACCACGTTGCCTAACAACGAAATTTCTTTTATACAAACCTGATGTTACAAGAGATAACTTGAAATACTTTGGGACTGCAATGTATGTATTGGAAACTAATTATTTATATATTATACACGTGCTTAAACATGTTTTATAAAGAATATCAAAAATTGTAGTTATGAGACAACTCTCCATCTGACCTGTTTATTGAGCTGTTGTAGAACGTTATAGTCTAATTTTTGTTCTGTAGATGAATTTCTTTTTATCCTTCTTTAACTACAACTTTTAGAATTTTTTTCCGCAAGGTATCAGTCTTTTTGGTTCAATTAAAAATGCCTTAGATAAAAAAAGAATAGATAAACATAACCTTGATTAGAAGAATTCTATGCTTTGAAAATTTATTTTTTTCAGCAAGAGACTACCGCAAATAACTTATAAAGTATTAAGGAGTGGATTTTAAATGTTACGAGATTAGTCTGAAAAGTTTCTCGCGTAAGACTGAAACAAATATTTTTCTGTCAAATTTCGTTTTATTTCTCCTCTTCGTAAATCTGTACTCTTTTCCTAACACAGTTCCCAACTTTTTAATCCGAAATATGCCAACTACCATTTGTTGGCATCTCGTTCTGCAAAATAGGCGTTTACGAATGTGATGACCTTCTTATTTGATGAAACTCTCTGATGAAACTTTAAGTCTACGAAATACAAAATAGTCGCTATGAGGACCAGATCTGGTAAGTAGGATAGGTGGTCTGTTAATTCGAACCCCAAATTGTTTGGGTGACAAACCTTGACGGTGTGACGGTGCGATTTCTTCGTGGAACAAATTTTTTTGTTTCTTCAAATGCGTTCGTTTTCCGGCAATTTCTGTCTTGTCAACTAATGATACGTAGCATCCCTTCGTTATTGTTTTTCCTTTTTCAAGACAGTCAATTAAGACAAGCCCCAAAAAAACTATCGCTGTGACTTTCCTGACCTGGATGGAACAGCCTCTTTTGGAGCCGATCCGTCCTTCGCAGTCCTCTATTTCGACAGTGCCTTGCCCTCGAGAGTATACTGGTTCATACAAATTCGTCTGCAGAGGCCACAACTCCGACTTCTTTCATTCGAATGTATTCAAATTCAAGAATTTAATGACGGCGCAATCTTTCAACACTTACTAGAATACTTTTGCCGAGCAACGCTGTCTTCATGCTGCAGCTTGAAACATTTGCCAAATCCCCAAAGAAAACGAGAGAAAGTACAGCGCGACATCCCTCGCTTATAATACTATTTACCAAAGTTTCGAAACCTCATATTCATATTATTTTCAGAGATATGTGTACGGCTCTGTATAAAAACCATACAGATTACAAAATAACACGAATAATGATATTATAACAAGATTACAACAATTTCAACTTCGTTTTATACACAGTGCACGCAGTAATCTCAATCTTCGTGTAACAAACATCGGTCTTATTGAGTGTATTTCATTCGATTCTCATTTTCGTCGTGAATATCTGCGGTTTTCCATTACATCAATCTTCGGTCTGTCACTTCGACGACGACGACGAGACGATGATGCGTTTTAATACCGTAAACGGTAAAACCGCCGCTTGCCAGCGACCGAATCTAAAAATAAACACAATTTCGGTTAATCTTTCTTACACGCCACAGCTGCATTTATATATGGAACCAATTTACGTGTATAGGTTTACAGATGTACGTGAGAAGTAAGTACAACGTCGATTTGATCTCTTGTTAGTAACGCGGAACCGCTCTGTGCAACAAATCTTGTTTGCTGCGACGCAAAGGTCTAATTTATTCACATCGGAGGGACCCACTGGCACTCGCGTTTAATTAGTGTAAGTAATTCTTGATGGATATCGATAGTAAAGGGAATCTATTAATCATGACGTGTCGGGCAGCTTCTGGTTAGGAAAATTAATTAAGAACGCGCTTACGCGAACGGATTTAGCTCATGTACGTGTCTGTGTATTGCGTATAATGCGTTACTGCCATATCGAGATGTTGCCGGTTACCAGCCCTCTAGCTATAAGATTGCTATATGCACATATGCATATGTACAATTGCAGCCAAGAGAATTGAGACATACGAATTCTCAGCTGGAAAATAGAAGAAATTTTGTTTTTTTTCTGATATATAATGGTTTTAGATTTTTGCGAATTTATTTCTACATCTGGGGTGATTCAGGACTTTAAGTTAGGACCTCTATTTTTCATACTGTTCGTAACTCTTTTGCTTTCACCTTTATCATGTCTCTGTCTACTTTGCGCGAACTGTTTTAGCGAATATCCAGCGTTCAAAACATAATTGTCTTTTGGCTTAAGGAAAATCAGGTACCTACTAAACGTTAAGAGTGCTTCACGGTGCCATACGCTAGGAGAATTACGCCTTCAATTTTTAGAATGTAATCGCAAGTTTGTTTTATTCTCAATAATCTACTTACAATCAATTTGGAAGAAGTCTTTCCTTAAAATCCCTTCTGGTGGAAGATCCCTTTCAACTCCTTTTTGTATCTGTTTGGATTTAACTTTTCTCCTTCTTTTCTTCTTTTAATTCTTTTTATGACCAAAATACTTGCTTTAATCTGAATTTCAAAATAGTTTTATCGAAAACATGTCGCATGTAAAAAAAAAAAAACTGTTTGTGTCTTCTTGTTTATTTCGTTATCGGAGAAATGCCAATCCGAAATTATTCAATATCTGTATGGTTGGCCGGCCTATCAATGACCGCATGTGTTGATATTAAGGATTTTGATTACTGGAGGTCATGTAAATTGCTCGAGATTTTTGTTTTTTTGATTTTTACCAGAATCAAAAATAAATTATTGAAAATAACTTTTGATTAACTTGTTAAAAAAAAGAGAATTAATAATAATTAAAAGTAATTCAAAAAAGTACAAAGTGGATTTTGGAAAATCCAAAATACAATTCCACTTCACTTCATCACTACAGCACATAATAGATGGATATGTCCTCGAAAGGACCCACACAATTAAAGATCTTGTCCCAGCCTTGGACTCAACGTTGATCTCCAACCAACACCTAGAAAATCTCAATGTTGTATACATGAAAACTTCCAAAACAGGGGTGCTATCAAAATATTATATACCTTTCTGGGGGCTAATTTGAAATATCTATAATTTGATAACCGTTCTATAACACGCAAAATAGTTTACTCGAACGCTTACAAAAAGAATCTTTGAAATTTCTTTCCTTCAAAACACCGGTGTATATCCTGAAAATCGTACTCATTACGAGATTCTATTGATTGACAACCAGTTCCAATCTTTAAAGCATTGCTGCTTAAACTCTTAATCAATGGAACGGAGAACAATCCGTTCCATTGATTAAGATCCATGGAACGGATTGTTCTGCTCTTCGGAGCAAGAAATTCCATGTACTCGTCTGGCGTCACGAACTGGGACAACATTTCACTGTCCGGCGTCGATTTTCTATCTTTACCTAACCTAGGTCGGCTGTATGGCTCGATCTAGATCCGTGCAGGAATTATCCGACCTATCTCTGATCTGCAATATTTTCTGACAAGTTTTATGATTTTTTTTATCTTTTGACGAGCCTTATCCGATCTAGTCCTTCTGCTTTGACATTTCCTCGGTCGATCTCAGTGTTATCTTTAGATAGTTATCGAGCTTATTCAGAACGACTACGTAATTCGATACTGGTTTTCACTTTTGTATTATAGTAATGGAGGCAAATCCAGGACAAGGTAATTGTTGCAGAATCAGAGGGGATGCCAAGAAAAGCTTTCTATTGAAGTGAAACTTTACTTAATTGAAAGCAAAACGCAACGGTACGAATTGTGAAACAAAGAACAAGTAAATTATTAAAAATTAATATGCAGCCTCCTATTCTATAAAAACAAACCAAAATGTCTCAGGCAATTTTGATCAAGTCGTATTATTCTATAATTCACCTCTGTTTCTAGGTCTAGATCCAACATTTTTTTTTCCTTTTGCAAGAAGAGATTGTGTATTTCTTGTAGTATTCAAGTTCTATGGGTTATTGCACAGTGCTGTGAGCACAATTTTTTATTTAATTTTCTCGAATCCGATTTTGATTGTGAATGTATAAAAACAAAACTCAAAGCTTGCTCATTCACTTCAAATCTTCTTGAATGTTGTAATATATCGTTCCTGCTTAAAGGCTAACCTTACTTTAACTTCAATTGTTTCCGTTTTTTCGTTTTCATTTAAATCTGTGAACCTTCAGTGTTTATTTACTTTAAGTTTTTTATTTAATGTTGTCGGAAATAAGCAGAAACAGCAATAATTTAATGTCAAAGTGGACATATTTACGAGTGACAAATGTATTTGTTCCAATTTTCTTTTGGCTGAAATAGTGTCTATGCTGATTTCAAGTGTTACTCACATCGAAGGACAATACTTATCCTCATTGTCCTTGATTTTGCAGGCATTTCCTATTGCGAAATAGTGTATAAATATTTTCCATATTTGTCCTATTTTTCAGTCAAGTCAAATTCCAGTGTACGGAAATTCCACGAAGCCAAGGCCTTCAAAAATACCATTTCACGTATCTGGATTTTATCACGTTGCATGTGAACGCAAACGAACACACAAAGATAAATCACTTCAAATATACATGTTGTTGTAGTGAACGGTACATGTGTCTCTTTCTATTGCTTCAAATCTTTTTTTACTTGCGAAGATTTTACGTACTTTTTCAGTTACTAATTTCAGTTATTTAACGTAAGGGGCCGATTTCATAAAAGCAACAATCTCAGACGCTTGTAAACACTAATGAAGTAAGTAAAGCTAAAGCTGTAGGTTGTTTGGCAAGTACCATTGCAAGCTTTATCGGAGATCTTTTGGTCAAGAGCTATCACACCAATTATAATACGGAAAAACACCAAATTGGGGGGATTAAATATTTGGAAAC